>OY987327.1:193467858-194067858 GCA_963920685.1 Polydrusus tereticollis | reverse complement strand
TTTCTTTATTCTTATTAAAATATACATTGTTAACAATGAAATAAGCCACTGTATAATATTAATTAAAAAAAAAACAGACTCTAAGTATTGTAGGTAGGTATAAAGTAACAATTTTAACAAAAATATTATGTCTTATGTAAACGTGTACACTGATGCGTCAGCAAGCATGACTAAAAATAAAATATATGTACAATTTACATATTATCACATTTTATTACTAAATATTTAAAATATATACACAAGTCGAAAGGAAAAATATCATGCTTACGTCGCATAAAAAAAATTACGAGAAGTTCAATTTTGATGTTCATATACTGTTCAAAATACACAATACACACTGCCAAAAACAATCTAATTCATACATATTAAAGTGACGCCGGCGCCGGGGACTCTGACGGTACTTTTTTGGTTACTCTCCGACTAATTATTGTAAATTGTAAAAAAATACTCTCCTGCGAGAAATACCGGACAAAAATCTTACTGCCATTAGGAACTTAAAAAAACTTCTGCCGACCAACTTACTGGTAGAAGGTAGACTGGGCACCTTATACTGACCAAACATCAAATAAAGCTGTAACTTTGAAAGTAAACCAAACCTATAGATACTTGCTAAATACAGGGTGCTTCAAAACACATGTGCCATCGCTCGTGTCGTGATTCCTTACCCAAAAATAGGGCAAATAGTTTTTATCAACATAGGTCCGCAGTCGCTTTAATTTTGAGATAGAGGGTGTTGGAAATAACAAAAAAATACGGGTTTTCCTTAATATTTTTGACACCGCTTTATATAACATTTTGAGTTTTAGTAGATACTATTTAGTCATAAAGACACATTTATATCCTAAAAAAAATGTGTTCTACTTCTACCAGGGGAGTCCGTTCTAACATATTTAATGATATTTTCAACGAAAAAATGGTACGCCACTGTTTTTCTTCAAAATAAATATTATTTTCAAAATTGCGCTCTATCACTTAGCAAATAATGGTCCCTAGACTTTTCTTCGTGTGACCAACGGTTTTCGATTAAAAAAATAAATGACATTTATTTGCATATCACTATGTCCATATCAGAGTTTAATAAAATTGCATTTATCTCCTAAAAAAGGTCGAAATCAAAAAATTATCAAAAAGTACTTCGCCTTAGGCATTAAACTGCCTACATAACCTTGTTATCAAAAAAGAAAACGGCAGTGGCGTACATATTATTTGCTCCGCGTAAAAATTGTAACAACCTGTATCTCAAAAATAAAGCGGTTGCGGACCTATGTTGATAGGAACTATTTCTCTTATATTCGGGTAAGGAATCACCACACGAGCGATGGCACATGTTTTTTGAAACACGCTGTATAATGTACTACTTAAACCCAAATACGTGTGACTGCGGGGTATTCGGTCTCAACTGGACTAGATGATTGACTGCCATCTGCGGCCACACATGAAAGTAAATCATTTGACGTATGGAAAACTGCAACTGGTAAAATATAGAATACTCAATATAAAACCGGATCTTAGGAAATTCCCAAGTTTCATTCAGGAACCTGGTGGTTCTTATAAAGCAATGCCCAATCTATCTATCTCTTATTTTTTCAAGTAAAATTCCTCAGTTTGTAGGTTTGAAAACGTAAAAAATTTGGAGATTTTATAGACTAACTCTAAGAAACACTACCGACCAAAAGGGTACCAGAGAAGCCCACAATGATTACAAAAGTACTTAAAAAATACTTTTATGTTCTCCTTTTCGCCCTGAGTTGTGTGCGGGGCCTGCCTGCACCAGTATTAGATCCGGCACCGATATTAAACACGCCCCCCGTCGACGTGGCTCCTCCAAATGTGGGCGCCCCGAAACTGGGGTTTGACGATCGGAACGAAGCGGTGCTGCTGCTGGAACCGAAAGTAGGCGCTGGCGGACTGAAAGCTCCCCCTGTAACAGAACAACGTTTGCTTATTTCATTAGCTAACGTTTTATTATTTGGACTACAATTTTAAAACGACCACGAAAGAAGTAACCAAGTTGATTGATTTGGTCTTATTGACGTCCATTATTATTATTAATGGTTATTGAGAAGCTACTTAAACTTCAAGCGTAAAAGGGAGAAAGAAACCTTTAATTCTGTTTAGTTTCGTGTCATGGTTTTCCGTTGGCATCTAGTTACGATCCCGCCCTAAGATAAACAAAATTTTACATCCCATTTATCTATTTGAACCCGTTTAAAAGTGTATAATGTAATTACCTGTAAAATTGAAGGTGGGTTTCGGCGGTTCAGTACTACCGCCAGGAGCGCCAAATGCAAATGGAGTTTGCGAAGAAGGTCCAAAGTTGAAACTTCCGGTGGCCTGGGACCCGAACCCACTACTACTCGTAGATCCTAAAAGAAAAACGCTCTAAGACCTTATACACTCCAAATTAAATAAAACGAATAATGATTAAAACGGAACAAGGGGAATTTTGCTATCGATTTTAAAAACGTTAAATTTTGATGGCACATAAAAAATTATAAACAACATTTTAAAGAAATTAGAACCAACTGGTATCGACCTAGTAAAATTTAACCGGACAAAATGTTGATAAAACTCAATTATCAATGACTTTTTTTTTATTAATGTACCAATTTCAATAAAAAAAATACAACAAATTGCAGCTTAATATGTTTCTACTTATTGTTTAACTGTTGACGTTAATAAAATATACAGGAGTTTGTTGTTTTACGGGGTGAAACAAAACAGTATTCTTGCACCATATTTTTGAAACAAAATTAAAAAATTTTATTATTGAATATCATGCGAAAAAGAAGTGAAACTAAATAAACGCGATTTAAAACTGGGTATTAGCAATAACTCCGACAATTCTTGTAGGAGTTGTTGTTATTAGGCCCTCGAGCTTCAATAACAGCCCTCAATCCGTCCCTACCAAGTCGAAGGGGCGTATCTCAATAAATATGGTTTTTGAGATAAGCCCTCCAATCATATTGAATTTAAGTGTATTATCATATGACTTACGGGCGTATCTCATTATCCCCAAATAGAGAAAATATCTGTTGGCGTAACTCGTAATAATGTACCTTAAAATATGACGAACCGGCGGATGTCGAATTACGCCCATTAGTCTTGTACTGCTATTATTGTACCGTGCATTGGAAACGCATGAGTTGCGCCCAGTCGATAACCGAACAACTTTTAAATCGCAGCATGCGTTGCCAGTAACCTAACCTCAAATAATTAGTAAACTAACGGTCGGAGACACCTGTCATATCTTAATGTTTTTTTGTGTTTTTAACCACTAAACTGATTGAAAGTAGTGTCTGTGTTCCAGTGATTGTTACGGTAAATTTTAATTATCAAAAGGTATGCTTAAAAAATTAATAATAATTGGTTACAGGTTCAAAGTTTGGCTTTTAATATGGATGTGAGATGGAAGAATGATACTGAAAATGTGGTTTTGTTAAGTCAGATACAATGTGTAAACAAGTCGGAGGATGTAAAAAAAGGTTCAGAGATAAAAATGTACTGGAAACCACACAAAAAATGGTATTTTGGGACTATTATGGAAATGGAAGATACGATTTTATATAGTAGTGATAGTGAATATAACATTCCCTTAAAAATGTTAAGTAAAAAGTCATTAAGCGACAGCGAAGAAAATATTCCTCTGCAAGTTTTAAAGGAAAGGCTCCTAGCAGCAAATAATAATCGTACAGAGGCAGTACCTGACGCGGTCGAAAATCAAGAAAATAATAAAACATTGATGTGTGGCGTTTTTATTAGTAACGAATCGTTAAGTGACTCTGAGCAGTCCGAGCCAAGTGCTTACCAGGACGATTCGGATAGAGATCCCACTTATGTTCAACACTATGAAGTGCCTAGCTGCAAGGATGAAGTGTTTTCCGCTTGTCCACGCCCACATTGCTTGCGTTTGTTGTGCTGGACCCACTTTTCCGAAGATGATACGACTTGTGACCAAATGCATTTGCTTCCCGCAGCTAACATCGAAGAAATAATCGACAAACCAGAACAATTTGTAGTTGAAGGGAGTCGTAAAGAATATGATGCCGATTTATTTGCCAACAAGCGTAAAAATACGAAGAAAAAAGCCTCTCATCTTAGAAATAGGGGTGAAGCTTACATATCTTATAAAAGTAAAAAGCCAGTACCTGCTGGAAAAGTTGATCGACCCAGATGTAATAGTAGTGGATGTACAAAAATTGGAAAAAAATGTAATCTATTATCAGATCAAGAAAGACAAAATATTTTAATCGATTTCTATAGTAGGTACAGGTAGTATACAGCTTCAGAGGGAATTTACAACGCGGTATGTAAAGCTAGAAGACACGAAACAAAAAACGACGAATAATAATAATGATCATGTCTCTAGACGAACGAAAAGTAACTATTATTTTTTACCAAAAGATGACAGACAAATACTTGCGTGTAAATTAATGTTTTTGAATACACTGAGTATTAGCGAGAAATTTATGCGCAATGCGTTGAGCAAGTTAAAACAATCTGGAGTTGTTGAGCATGAAAAACGAGGAGGTCGAAATATACAACTAAAAGAAAACGACGAACGCATCAGAAAGCTTATACTAGAACTCGACTAGAACATATCGAAAAATTTCCGCGTATGGAGTCGCACTATTGCAGAAATAAAACAACTCGTGAATATTTACATCCAGATCTGACAGTCAAAAAAATGCACAGTATGTTTATTACTGAAAGTAACGAGAATGTCAGCTATGCACTGTACCTTAATGTTTTTAGAATGTTGCGTTTATCTTTTCACCATCCGAAAAAAGATCAGTGCGGACAGTGCTTCACGTACAGAGAAGGTGACGCTGACAAAAAAAGAGAACTAGAAGAAACCTACAAACAGCATATACTAGAAAAGGAAAGCGTTCGCAATAAAAAACAAGATAAGAAAAATGATCATGATCCTTCAAAAGCGTGCGCGGTATTCGACCTGCAGCAAGTAATTTTTTTGCCAATCTCTAATGACAGAAATTTGCCACAGTAAGAGATTAATAAGAATAGAAACCTTTTTCATTCGTTAATACTTTTTAGGTTCGTTTTATTTTTCATTTGTGTCCCAAATAAAGTTTAAAGTTTTTTATTTACGTTTATTTAGATGTTTAATTTGGAGGGCGTAAGTCTCTTTTTGTTTTTTATGGGTAATTCTAAAACATGACGAATAGGCGTATATCCTTTAAGGGTGCATTTCTGCCCTTTATGAAGGTGGTAAATTATCAAAACCTATAATCCTAATCCTATGTATGTATCTATCACTTAATATATAGTTTTCAAAAAATTATCACGCTTCTTTTATTTTTTACAAATTTTATGAAGTGAAATTTTACTTTAAAATCGTTTTTCTCAATACTTAATATTTTGAGATACGCCCCTCCGACTTGGTAGGGACGAATCTTTCTAGCATGGGGTGGCCATTTCATTTTACGGAATTTGTTCCACTCATTTTGTAGCTGAATTACAGTTTAAAACTCGCTAACTCCTTTTCCTAGCTTATCCCACATATGGTCTATGGGATTTTGGCTGCATGGCCATCCTAGTAATTGAATAGCAGCATCATCTTGGTAGGTAGATCTTGTCAAACTAATTTATGTACTTACAGTGACTTTATTTCTACTGCTCTTGATGATGCTTTACAGGTTGACAGTGTTTATTTTGATTTTAGAAAGGCCTTCGACCGAGTTGATCATAATATTTTGCTGCAAAAACTGAGTTTCTATGGTATTGGTGGTCCTTTACTTTCCTGGCTTGATAGCTATCTCCACAATCGAAACCAATATGTTAAATCTAACCATACTTTGTCCAAGGAGATCACTGCACATTCCGGTGTCCATCAGGGATCTCACCTCGGTCCTGTATTATTTTTGATTTTCATTAATGACCTATCCTTTGTTTTCGAACAGTGCCATCATTTGTTTTTTGCTGATGATTTGAAAATATTTCGTCATATTGCGAATGAAAACGACTGTGCCCTTTTACAGAGTGAAGTCTCAAAACTGTGAGATTGGTGTCTCAATAATAGCATGACCCTAAACAGCAAAAAGTGCAAAGTAATATCGTTTTCAAGAAAGAGGCAACCTCTGAATGTTATGACATATAAATATGTATACATGTGAGAACTTTGTTCTCAAGCCACTTGCTGAGACCTTATACAATAAGGATTGACCAAATTATGCTGAATGTTGTTTATCGGATCAATGGAGCACTAATTCATAGAGTTGAACTGATTAATGACATTAATGACTTGGGTATTGTATTTGATAGTCTACGATTTAACAGCCACATTGATAACATAATTGTAAAGGCTTCAAGATGTCTGGTTTTGTCATGAGACAATGCTGGCAGTTTAAAAATGTCGAGATATTAAAGAAAATGTACTATGCATTGGTGCGAAGTCATCTAGAATATTGTTGTGTGGTCTGGGCTCCTCTATATCAGGTATCATATAACGGATTGAGCGGGTGCAATCGAGGTTCATGAACTTTCTGTTACATAGACTGGGGATTGATCGTTCTACGCTTTCTTATAGGGATCGCTTAAGCCTTGTAGGGTTGGATAGCCTGGAGATACGCAGAATAAGGCTCATCCTGGTATTCGGCCATAAAATCTTAAACAACTTGATGGACTGCTCGGAACTTTTGTTTTTGCTTAATTTTTGAGTACCATGTCATTTGACGAGACAGGCCGATTTGTTTTCTGTGAATCAGAGCCGTACTGACATCAGAAGGAATAGCCCTGCAAATCGTATAATGAACAATTTTAACCTGTTTGTGCCACGGGATTTTAATTTCAATTGTTCCACGCTTTCTTTTAAAAACAAAATTAAACATTTTATTGACGATAGGGCTGTTTGAGGGATTTAGAATACTTGGTGGGGGTTTTACTTACTGCTAGGCCCACGAGGCAAAAAAAGGGAAGACTGTATATTTATGATTCTCTGAATTATTGTTAATTGTGTGAATTGATTTTTTTTTAACTGATTTTCTAAGTACTGTTAGTTCTTGTTTACTGTTTTTTTTTAGAATATACCATTTGGAACTGTGTTCTGTAGTGTTGAATAAATAAATAAATCATTAAGGTATTGGCGAGTTATCCCGGCTATGTGCTGCGGAGCATTGTCATGCATTAGGAAAAAATTGGCTGCTATAAAAGGCGCCCCTGGCACCAGATACTCTTCCAAGCATGTACCTTTCAGAATTAATGCTACCTCTTCGAAACGCAACACTGGGTATATCGTATCTTGTGGATTTCCCACCGTATTTTGCGAAATATTCGACTTATGAGGACATTTTTCTGTTTCTAAGGAAACTCTTTCTGTTCGACTATCTAAATATGATGAAATCCATTTTAGAGCACAACCCCTAATGCCATATAACTCTAGTTTGTTCAGGAGACGACATCTATTCAAAGAATCATAAGCCTTTGAAAGATCCTAAAATATACCCACAGCCATTCTTCCTTGTTCAAAACATTCTAAGGTTAAACAAGTAGAATGGAAAAAGATTAGATTCGTTCATGAAACTCATAAGCCGATCACATATGACTACCTCAAACAATTTTGAAAAACTGGGAAGAAGGCTTATGAGCCTATTGTACTCTCTGAATCCCCTTTGTTTTTGTACAATGGTTTAATTAACGCCAATTTTAGCTGGTCGGGAAAAACAACTTTTCTAAGGAAGTATTTATTACGTGAGTTAACACTTTACAAATTGTTGAAATGTACAGCTTAACAATACTGGTCGGTATTTCACCATCTCCACTGCTATGTTTGTTATTAATTTTTTCAGTGAGTAAGATTTCGGAACAAGATACGAGCCTTAGATACAAAGATTTACAATTACTCGTATTGCACAAATCAACGATATACCTATAATATTTTTGAGCAAATCTGACACTATTTGAAGTAAGTAATTATTATATTGATCAGATATTTGTTTTGGATGACAGGAAATAGTTGCGGTATTTTTTTTTATACATTTATTTTATTGTTTGATTATCGTATTGATTTTTACATTCTTATACATGTTATTAAAATCATCATGTGTTCTTCAGTTTAAGAGAGCATCTAACATATCCTTTAAGTTCTTTAACTGCCTATTGCCTTTATACAGGCACTTTTTTTTATGTTCTTTTATTCACTAGTTTGTTAGGAAAAATAGGTATAAATATATGCATGAAAACTGACCATTGTTTATTAATATTTGATCGGTAGATTTGGTAGATTAAACCAAATATAATGTGGTTTCGGAATGTCCTCTTTTTGACAATTAAAGATGACCTTCTGTGCAAAATGATCAGAACCGTATAAACAACAGAACTTTGCAACTCAGAGGTAAAAAAATTTGCAAAAATATTGTCTATGCAACTTTTAGATGTACTGGTAACACTAGTCTTGTCTAAGATTGTAAGACGCATGTTAAAGGAATTCATTATTGACAAAATCCGTCCCGTTACTGTCGAGTTCTAACAGTTTTATATTAAAATCACCTACTAATAACACTTTTTACCCTCGTCTATAGTTTGAGAAAGTAGAATGTCTAGATTTTTTTACCTCTAGGAGGTCTGTATATTGCAATCACATTTGCATCTCCAATTTGGCACTCAGCACATGCACATTCAAACTGTCCACTAACTGATAGATTATTATAGGTTTTGCGAATTTTGACTTTAACGTTCTTTTCTACATAAACTGCGGCTCCTCCATATTCTTTTTCTTTGCAGAAACATGATACCAGCCTAAAATCGTTTAACACAAACATTTGCAGCTGCTCTTTATTTCTCCAGGGTTCTGATATGCATAAAACTTTACACTGTGAATGGTCTTCTAGCATATCATTCATTTTATCAGCCATTGCAAATAGATTGAACATTTTGGTAAATTAGACAGTGACTGAAAATTAGTGTATTGCCATTGTTCTAGTTTGTGTATATGCTGGAGATTTCAGATTTCTTGCAGAGTGTATTCTATGATTACGTTTAATTCTCTTACAATAATTAGGGCAATCTAGTGTTTTTTCCTGAGCATGGACTGTTTTCGTGTTCTACGCCACATTTGTACTAGCATATATATTACCTCGACAGTACTTAGCGACATGACTAAAGTAACAATACTTAAAACACATGGCCACGTTGGTGTATTCTTGTAAATATGCCTTAATTAAGTCAAAGCTTAAATTTTCATTATTCACAAAGATTTTGGTTTGAAAGTGCTTTTTTAACAGATTGTTTAGTTTTTTGTGTTGCGTCTCATTATGGCATTCCATGAGTACTCCTCCACTTTGTAATAGTTTAACACTCTTTAACGTTCCATTACCTTGTCCATCCTTACATATATTTTGTTTTATCTCTTTCAGTCCTGCTACTCCGACCGCTCTGGAGTTGATTTAAGTAACAGAAGAGAAGAGATTACCCTAAGGGTCTCTAATTTCATCATCTAAGGAATCAGGGCCGGATGGCATACCTCCTTCGCTACTAAAAAACTGTCAGTTATCACTTATTGGTCCCTTATGCACTCTATTTCAAAAATAATTTGATAGTGGATTTTTCCTGATACTTGGAAATACTCCAGCCTTGTTCCTGTATTCAAATCAGGGGACAGAAGTGACGTTGGAAATTATCGTGGAATATCTTTAATTTCCGCTATCCCGAAGCTCTTTGAATCCATTATTACTGATGAAACCTTTTTAACTTACAAAAATCACATCATTGTTCAGCAACATGGCTTCTTTAGTGGTCGCTTAACTGCGACTAACCTGGCTGTTTATCAGAATTTCTTGGCTTCCTCATTTGAAACGAGTCATCAAGTTGACGTTATTAATACTGACCTGTCAAAGGCTTTTGACAGTGTCTGTCATGCACTCCTCCTGGAAAAATTGTCTGATATTGGAATCGCTGGTGCGTATCTCAAGTGGATAAGCTCATATCTAACTCATCGCCGCCAACGTGTTACCGTATGCGCAGTCTCCAAGGAGTTTCCGGTAATTTCCGGTGTTCCTCAAGGCTCACATCGGCCCTATCTTATTCCTACTATTTATAAATGACGTCATATCTTGTTTTAATGGGTCTGAGTGCCTGGTGTACGCTAATGAAATATTTTGTTAAGTGATTTTTTATTTGATACGTTAACTTTTTTGCATCGTTGTTCCTTAAAAAAAAATCATAACCAAATTCATCCCATTTCTTCTTGAAAAATATTTTACCTAAGATAAAAACTCTCACAATAGACAATAGAAACACGAAATTTTAATATAATTGATTGTGCTATTATTAAAACAACTTCCCATAATTTGGATGTTTCGCATTCGCATTCAATTTAGTTATCAATTAGTTTAGAAGAGATTATGAATTTTATATTTATTTTTGTTACGATATACATAATGACCTGTGAATTGTTAGTCATAGTCATTTAGAATTTATTATGATTTTACAAAACCTTTGATTAGTTGTTTTAGTTTTACCACGCAATATTCAGTTGAATCTGCACACCCATCACTATGAGCAATTATCGGCGTCAAGGCATAGTACCTATCACGCTCTGAGGAAGTACTCAACGTCTGTCCAAATTGAGCTATAGAAGGTCCATTTACTCCATAGCAGAAGAGAACAACACGGGGTCGAGCTCAAACCGTCACAAAAATAACTCTGGGTAAGTGTTTTTTCAACTGCCGTTTCTTTGTTCATTTGTCCGCTCTAAATATTCATTAGTCGCTCACACATTACGCGACATTGGATGATAATGCTAATTATCCCAGCAGTTTAAATAATTAAATTAAAGGTGCTATATTATATGTGCTGAAAATTGGGTATTGATCCTGCAGCAGATATTTCAAGGCATCATATCGCCGGCTTTGACCAAAGAAAATATACGCCAATCGAGGATCCGCTGGCATTTTGGACCTATCAACCTTCTATAAGAGGGGTTTTTAAGGAATTAGATTTAAACGATAATTTTGAAATTATTTTAAATCCACTCTATTCAGTTCTTACATTCCCTCTTAATAAAGCAAATATTACCTTTGAAAATTAGGTTGCAATAATCGCCATGCCTTCACGGACTCAAAAAATCTGAACATCCACTTGCTACAGAGTGGGTTAGCAATGGAAAAAAATGGTAAGTTGAGATCAGCATTTTTACTTTGTAGTTTCGTTTTAACTCCTATCATCAAGTGAAAGAGATTTTAGTCATCTAAAAGTTATTAAAAATGTGATAAGAAAAACTATAGCAGTGTGATAACTACCCCACGTCCCCACTTCCTAAAATTCGTATCATAGAAATTAAAAAAAAAACAAACATCATTTTACAAAACCAAGTAGGAGAATTCATACTGAATTATCCGTCTTCTTCCGTCCCCCTAAAAACACCCCTATCAGGTGAAGCGACACGATAATCAGTGAATATAGGAACGACTACGAATAAGGAATTAAGAAATAAGAATTACCTAGTTGATAAGAAGTTGACCAAAGCCGGCCTTTCCAAAGTGAAATATATTACATTACATTGAATCAATTTTATGCTCTGCAAAAAAGGTGCCATTATTTATTGGTAAAAAGTTGACGGGAAACGAGTTGTTCCGCGAAACGAACCTTCCCGTTAAAATTTGACGAGCCATATATCGGGCACAGATCCAAAGTATTGATTGATATTTTATATAGATTTTTCAACTCTGGTTAACACCATTATTTTCTTTTTTTCAGTAAACGTTACCGGAAAAGAAATATTTACGAAAAACTTGGTTAGCCGCTCATTTCCGTCAATCTATCGATTGATCGTTGGCAGCTAATTAGCCACGCCTTTTTCCCCCACTTTTATCTTTGAGGTACATAAATATGCCCGAATGTAACCCAGATAAAAAAAAAAAAAAACTTACCAAATGCTCCGGCCGAATTTCCAAAGCCGCCGCTTCGACTCTGCGAGGGGGGCTGCTTTCCAAACGCCGAACCATCGACTCCCGACCCAAACACGGAACTGGTTTTGTTCTCGCCCGAAGCGCCAAACGCAAAATTAGGTTTATTTTCGACTTGACCGAAAGCCGAAGACGCCGCACCCGTTGTTCCGAAAGTACCGGAGGACGCTGTGGAAGACGTTCCGAAACTCGGAGTGGTGCTATTGCCAAATCCACTAGCAGCTATTGAACTCGCAGTTGTGGGAGTACCAAAAGTCTCAAAACTATTGCCAAATCCACTGGTTGACGCATTTGTGGTCGTGGTACTTCCAAAAGTCGGAGCGTTGTTGCCAAATCCACTGGTTGGCGAAATTGTTGTAATCGTAGCACTTCCAAAAGCCGTAGGGTGGTTGCCAAATCCACTGGTTGACGAATTCGTCGTAGTCGTGGCACTTCCAAAGCTGGGGCCGCTATTGCCAAATCCACTAGTTGTTGAATTCATTGCCGTGACGCCTCCAAATTTCGGAGCGCTGTTGCCGTATCCACCACCGGTTGACGAGTTTGTAGTTGTGACGAGCCCAAAGACGTTCGTGGTAGGCTTACCGGATCCAAATGTAAACGTCGTGTTGACACTGCTACTACCAAAGGCTGGGGGGGCAGACGTTGTAGTAGGTGCAGCGGTAATAGTACCACCACCACCACCACCAAAAGCGTTACTTCCAAATGTTGAAGGAGCATTTGTTGTAGCGGGTGTCGATTGCGAAGAAATTCCAAAAGCAGGCGTGGTACCACCGCCAAATGTGGTGGCCTGAGACTTGGTGGCTCCGAAAACATTTGACGAGCCAGAGCCAAAGTTAGGCGCGTTAGGTGCGAAAATTGCAGTAGCTGTTGGCAAACTTGAGCCAAACGTCGAGTTATTGGTTCCGAAAACGGACGGTTTAGCAGGTGCGGCACTTCCAAAACCGGACGATATGGACAAATTAGAGCTGGGAAACACCGATGTAGACGTGACGGCCGCACTGCCATATACCGAGGTGGGAGCAGGAGTAGCACCGAAAATGGCCGTAGATGTGACTGGGACAGAAGTGACGACGGAACCGAAAACTGATTTGGAACCAGCAGCAGCACCACCGAAAATGGGGGCAGAAGTAGCTGGAGTGGAACCAAAAGAAGTAACTGTGCCACTGGAGGAGGAGGTAGCGGCAGGGGGCATATTTGCAAAACCCGACACAACTGTTGCACCGGAATTTTCAAACATCGACGATGGCGCGGTACTCGTGGTACCAAAATTGGGAATCGGTTTATGGGCGAATCCCGCAGAACAAGTTACTGCTGCGACACTTCCAAAAGGAACCATGGCAGAAGTCGCAGTAGCAAAACTACCGTTTGGGTTAGGTTCTGAAGTATCCTTAAATATCTGAGTAATTTCCGCAGCACCAAAACTAGGATACTTAGCTATTCCCCCGCTAAATGTAGCGGCCGATTCAGATATGGCGTTGCTGCTGCTATTAACAGTATTAGCAGGTCTAAAACTGAAAGTGTTGCCCTTTTTAGGCTCGTCAGGTTTACCGCTGAACGTGAACGTAGCAGAGCCAAGGACGGTTGTTGTTGTTGTTATTGTTGTTTCATTAACAACGGACGAGTTTGGAAAAGTAGGAGTAAACAAATTACTAGCTGCAACTTCTTTATCAATGCTGGGTACTTTCAAGTTAAATTTAAAACCTCCCGACTTTTGAGGACTGGATATTGTTGACGCCTCAAAAGTCGGCATGGTAAATGTATCTTGCTTCGCGGTCTGCAACGATGGCGGTAAGCTAAACGACAGGCCACCACTGCTCGTACTAGGTACCGGTAACTCGCTTTTACTTGTGGTGAATAAATGCGAATGAGTTGAAGTAGGAGCATCGAGTGATTTCGGAATTAATTCTACGGACGTAACGGGACCAGAAGAAATGAAAGAATTACTAATAGAGGTGGAAATAATGGGAGTCGCAATCGAACCGGAAGTTTGCGTGAGCAGAGTCGAATCGGCCGTTGTTCTCGGTAGACTGAAATGGACATGCTTGTCCGATCTCAGCGGCGATAATTCCTTTGTCGTTTTCACCGGCGACAATATCGATGTCAGAGCCTTATGATGTGATAAATCTTCATTCTCTCTTGTAATCGTTGAAGATGACTGGGGGACCATAATTATTGTTTCTGATTCTTTGGCATCTTCGACCGATTTATCATGTTGTAATTGTTCCGTCTCATTGGGAAAACCAACTTCTGCAGGGGGTTTCGGTAATATTGCAGCCTCCTTTCCTGCTAAATTGCCCATCAATGCTGCCAGTCGGTTTTTTCTAATTCTGTCCAACGGCGCGTCGTCGAACACTTTGAGGAGACTTTCTTTGTTTTTCAACTTTCGACTGACGCTGTCGTCGTCGGTGGTACGATATTCGCCAGATTTTGATTTATTACTGTCGGGGCTGGATAGAATAGTTTGCGTTTCTGCGTTTATTAACTTGACGTGTTTCGTTTCCTTCAGCGATTCGGTTGATGTACCTACAAACAAATAATTTAAATTTAAAAGTATGTTAGACTGTTTTATCATAATGTATCCATGCCTCTATGTAGTATATAGGTAATATTATCTTGACGTAACGATATAAAATTCATGTAATAAATTTGAAAACAATCAATTAGTTCGCAAAAACCTGAGTTCTGGAATTAAGTGAATGGGGTTTTGTTAGTGTTGTGGTTTTTGATGAGCTGTAAAATTTTGGATTCATTGTTAATTTTGACATGTTTCCAACATTAAGTAGCTATTAGTGTTAAACCATAAAGGAGAGTCCCAATCAAAGAATTTTTACTACTAGTCAAAAGTCATTCCTATACTTGACTATAAAGTTTGTTTACCAGCAACATTAGAAGAATACGTGTCAAAAAACGACCTAAATCATGTGCTACGTAGAACCCAAATCACTAAATCAAAACAATAATACCAAAAATATTTGGGTAGGTCCATACTTTCTTACAACTGTGGATGGTCGATCATTAAAAAATAAAAACAGTACGACTGCTTTCACTCAAAAGGATTAAATATGAACTTTGAGCTGGACACTGCGTCCTCGACTACTGTTAATAACTGTAGCGCTGTTGGGCTGTCTTGATATGTTGGCTTGGATTTTGAGCGCTTCAGAAAGAAGGTATCGTAATAAAGGTTTACAAGACTAGGACTAGTTAGTAAAATGGTCGGAAAACTGACGGTTTAAATTTCTAAACTAAAGTAAAGACAATTGCAGCAACACTTTACAAAATACGTAAAAATTAGTCTAAAAGTATATAAAACAATTTTAATGCTGAAGGCTGAACTAAACCGACCTAAAAGCAATGCAACCACCGGGGGTTAGTCCATGTTAGTTAGTAACATTCGCCAACATATTATACTTACAAATAACTCGAAATAGAGTAAAGATATCAAATTACGGTTTATGCTATTTTCAGGGTTCCTATGGTTAAATCACGTTGTAGGGTTTTATTAAAACCGTTTTAAACAAAAAAAATTGTTTTATTAAAAAAAATTGTAATTTTCTTTTTTCAAACCTTGGCTATTTATGTTTCCTTCATACTAATAAAAAAAAATGTGTCTTGGAATTTAATTTACTTAAGAAAATTTAAAAAAACTGACTCTTGGGTAAACAGCGTCCTCTAGAAAATGGAGTGTGTACTTAAGTTGTTTTTTTAATAAATGTAAAAATCTCTTTCAAACGAGCCCAAGTTGATCAAATTTGGATAGTCGGATGATCGAAAAATTTTTAAAATAATTTTTTCACATTATCGAAAATACAAAAAAATCTTACAAACTGTGAAAAAAATTAATAAACTTTTTATTCAATTATTAACATAGCGATTGTTTGCTAAATTTGCACTTTTAGGTTATCAGTGAATAAATTAGTATTTTTACTTACTTATTGTTTTTCGTTTCGACTTTGCTGGTTCAGTTTTATTCAGAAAGGCGAAATCTGTCGACGATTTGGAGGCGGCAAATTCATCGTAAACGCAAAATTTCTTTTGACTTTGTGTCGGCGACGGACTGTCGGTCGAGTCCAACGGCGGAGAGTCGACGCGGTTCCTTTTACCGGCACTCGAGCTGCTGCCGCCGCCGTTCGCCAATTCGTGAGTTCGTAGTCTTTTTCCTGAATCTTCATTTAAGTCACATTCCTAGAAAGTCACGTTAGATATTTGTTATTCGTTATGTTTAGGCAAAGAAAATTATAGCTACGCAATAAAAGTTCGATGTAATGTTAATACTTCGACCCTCGATGGATCCCGGTTTTCAAATCGGGGATCCTTCTTCGTTACGCGGCCGGGCTTTGCCGAATGCACGTCAAGTACTGTCGTCTTTGCGGCTGCGCAGCGATGGATATTATTATATAGTTCAATCAGATTTAAAACCGTTGTACGTAATCAATCAGCTGATAATTGTCAGTCCTTAAGAAAACACGAGGAAAATTTGGGCAAAAAGTATTAAAACTTTATGCGATATTAAATTTACCACAACTTGTTTATTTAAGCTTGTAAAAATTAATATAATTTGAATTTTATTGGCCGATAGTAGGCAACACAACTGTAAACGGGTGCGGTGGCGCCAGCTCGTTCGTTGGCTTTGCTTGACGTTTATGCAAAACTAACCTCAATTGTTTTATGACTTCGTGTTGCTGCGCGTCTATTTTTTTAACAAAAACTCCAGATATTTTCATAAATAGCATTAAAAAACTGTTCTTTTAAGAACAACAAAAGTGCACATACATATCTCTGTCGATTACGTTGTTTACTATTTGTGAAAAATGCCAAAGCATTTAAATAGCCGGTGCAAAGAGCTTATATCCTCTCTAATAAGCTATTTTCAGGAAGAACAACAATGGCCCATTGTTACCCTTGACAGCAGTTAGAGAAGAAAATTTAAAGAATGTGTTAAGGTCTACATATTTTGGTTCCAATTTACTAATTTTAAGCGTGTAGCAGCTGCCCTAAATTTGAATATCTCCACTGTAAGCGCAGTTTCAACAACAGTTAAGCAAAATAAATTATTGGAGTCACCTAAAAGAAAACGTTCTTATTTAAAAAAAGTTGTAAATGTGTCAAGATTGGATATAAGTTCTATCCGTGACACTATTTATGGAATGTATGAAACAAGTAAGTTGTATTATTCAAAAACTAATATTTTACATTGGTTATGCATGCAAGCTGTAACTTTTTTTAGAACATCATGTAACTTTGACAACTTTAAGTAAGAAATTAAAAGACAGACAACTGTTTGATGGTTGTCTTAACTCTTTAAGAAGCCTCTTAAACATAAACATTCAGACGATGATCAAGACTGGAGCTCAGTACAGCTCTGTAATTGAAAACATAGAGCAACTATCCTGCGACTTCACTTCAAAAGACTACATAGTTATTATGGCTGGTATAAACAATATTTAAAAAAAAAAAACTATCCTTCTTTTAAAAGTATACTAAGTATGATTAGGTCTTCTTCAAAAACTAATTTTATATTTATATCCATACCCATAAAAAATGAATTTTCTTATCGCATACTAAAGTTTAACCAGAAGCTAGGAGAATTTGTTAACAGATTGAATGGATGTGTTGAACAGAATTTGTTTTTTATTGAGGCAAATGATATTATGTATAATTTTCGACGACTTGGTAACAAAAGAATTTGCTCTGAAGTAGTTTCTAAAATTAAGTCACCATTTAATGTGTCGAAAAATTTATTGTTTATAAAGGCGGTACACACTGACACCGCGGCAGATAACACAAGTGACTATAGGAATGGACAGGAATCTCCTGAACAAACCAAGAATTTGGACAGTAAAAAAAGCATTTTTAATGAAATTAATTTTGTAACTGATGTAATTAGTCTTAATGTTGGTGTGGTTGATGAAAGTAAGGGTGACGGTAGTGGTAAGAGGCTTTTTCGTGGCAGAGCGAAATCAGCATTTTAAGATATTAGATTTAAATGTAAGAAGTCTTAGGAATAAGGTTAATGAACTGAATATACTTTTGGCAGAGCTAAATCCTGATGTCTTGTGTTTGAATGAAACTTGGCTAACAGAGGATGATGTAACAATTTTCACATTGGATGGCTACTGTCTGGTAAGCTACTTTTGCCGCAAAGATTCTAGAGGTGGTGGAGTATGCATTTATTCAAAGCGTAATCTACATATAAAAAACAAAACATCCTTGGTAAATGGCATCGAAAGACACTGCGAGTTCGCTTGCGCTGAAATTACTCTTAATCAGGTTTCTCACGTAATTGTTAATGTTTACAGGTCACCTCAATCTGATCTAAACGTTTTTTGTGACATAATGGGGGATGTCATTGATGAGTTTTTTACTGCCCATAGAAATATTATGGTGTGTGGAGATTATAACGTGAACTTTCTGGATGCCAATAGCAAAAGAAACGACCTGATAAACTTGTTTTCGGTGTACGGTTTGAAACCACATGTAAATGGATATACTAGAGTTACACATGACTCACGATCTCAAATTGATAACTTTTTTTCAAATATCAACGACACCGAAATATCCTTGGCAATTCATAAAACGGATATATCGGATCATTACTCGCTTATATTTGGCATACATGCTAAGGTGCATCGCAAATCTGAAATATCACAGCGTAAAAGAAAGTTTTATGATGAAGATCTTTATAATTTTAGGCAACACATTCTATCTGAAACCTGGGAAAGCGTTTATTTGACAGATGATGAGAATGAAAAGTATAATGCATTATTTGCTACATTTTTTTACTACTTTGACATTCATTTCCCACTGAACAAAGTATCAATAAAATCAAATCAAAATAAAAACTGGGTTACGCCGGAAATAAAAGATTGGGCGCAAAATCTTAGGGATTGGTATAATCTTTGTAAGGTTACTAGTTGTCCAGATGTATTGAGTAGGTATAAGAATGAGAAAAAGATGTATAGGAAATTTATTAAGGACGTAAAAATTAGTCATAATGAAAATAAAATAATTAACTCCCAAAATAGAACAAAAACAACATGGAATATCTTTAAGAATCTACGGGACTCCAATAGTTGGGAGAATAGTGGAATTGTGTTGTCTGATGGCTATCAGCGGGAGGTTGAGGACCCTGCTGATGTTGCTGAAATCTTTAATTCTAAATTTAGGGTAAGTCATGATATGTCTGACTTAAGTACTTTGGATTTGAATAGGGTTAGGTCATATATGGCTGGTACAAACATGGACTTCTTTCTTTTTCCAACTGATTTCACTGAAATTCAAAAAATAATAATGAAGTTACCACCAAAACATTCTACCGGACTGTCACTAAAAGAAAACGTTCTTATTTAAAAAAAGTTGTAAATGTGTCAAGATTGGATATAAGTTCTATCCGTGACACTATTTATGGAATGTATGAAACAAGTAAGTTGTATTATTCAAAAACTAATATTTTACATTGGTTATGCATGCAAGCTGTAACTTTTTTTAGAACATCATGTAACTTTGACAACTTTAAGTAAGAAATTAAAAGACAGACAACTGTTTGATGGTTGTCTTAACTCTTTAAGAAGCCTCTTAAACATAAACATTCAGACGATGATCAAGACTGGAGCTCAGTACAGCTCTGTAATTGAAAACATAGAGCAACTATCCTGCGACTTCACTTCAAAAGACTACATAGTTATTATGGCTGGTATAAACAATATTTAAAAAAAAAAAACTATCCTTCTTTTAAAAGTATACTAAGTATGATTAGGTCTTCTTCAAAAACTAATTTTATATTTATATCCATACCCATAAAAAATGAATTTTCTTATCGCATACTAAAGTTTAACCAGAAGCTAGGAGAATTTGTTAACAGATTGAATGGATGTGTTGAACAGAATTTGTTTTTTATTGAGGCAAATGATATTATGTATAATTTTCGACGACTTGGTAACAAAAGAATTTGCTCTGAAGTAGTTTCTAAAATTAAGTCACCATTTAATGTGTCGAAAAATTTATTGTTTATAAAGGCGGTACACACTGACACCGCGGCAGATAACACAAGTGACTATAGGAATGGACAGGAATCTCCTGAACAAACCAAGAATTTGGACAGTAAAAAAAGCATTTTTAATGAAATTAATTTTGTAACTGATGTAATTAGTCTTAATGTTGGTGTGGTTGATGAAAGTAAGGGTGACGGTAGTGGTAAGAGGCTTTTTCGTGGCAGAGCGAAATCAGCATTTTAAGATATTAGATTTAAATGTAAGAAGTCTTAGGAATAAGGTTAATGAACTGAATATACTTTTGGCAGAGCTAAATCCTGATGTCTTGTGTTTGAATGAAACTTGGCTAACAGAGGATGATGTAACAATTTTCACATTGGATGGCTACTGTCTGGTAAGCTACTTTTGCCGCAAAGATTCTAGAGGTGGTGGAGTATGCATTTATTCAAAGCGTAATCTACATATAAAAAACAAAACATCCTTGGTAAATGGCATCGAAAGACACTGCGAGTTCGCTTGCGCTGAAATTACTCTTAATCAGGTTTCTCACGTAATTGTTAATGTTTACAGGTCACCTCAATCTGATCTAAACGTTTTTTGTGACATAATGGGGGATGTCATTGATGAGTTTTTTACTGCCCATAGAAATATTATGGTGTGTGGAGATTATAACGTGAACTTTCTGGATGCCAATAGCAAAAGAAACGACCTGATAAACTTGTTTTCGGTGTACGGTTTGAAACCACATGTAAATGGATATACTAGAGTTACACATGACTCACGATCTCAAATTGATAACTTTTTTTCAAATATCAACGACACCGAAATATCCTTGGCAATTCATAAAACGGATATATCGGATCATTACTCGCTTATATTTGGCATACATGCTAAGGTGCATCGCAAATCTGAAATATCACAGCGTAAAAGAAAGTTTTATGATGAAGATCTTTATAATTTTAGGCAACACATTCTATCTGAAACCTGGGAAAGCGTTTATTTGACAGATGATGAGAATGAAAAGTATAATGCATTATTTGCTACATTTTTTTACTACTTTGACATTCATTTCCCACTGAACAAAGTATCAATAAAATCAAATCAAAATAAAAACTGGGTTACGCCGGAAATAAAAGATTGGGCGCAAAATCTTAGGGATTGGTATAATCTTTGTAAGGTTACTAGTTGTCCAGATGTATTGAGTAGGTATAAGAATGAGAAAAAGATGTATAGGAAATTTATTAAGGACGTAAAAATTAGTCATAATGAAAATAAAATAATTAACTCCCAAAATAGAACAAAAACAACATGGAATATCTTTAAGAATCTACGGGACTCCAATAGTTGGGAGAATAGTGGAATTGTGTTGTCTGATGGCTATCAGCGGGAGGTTGAGGACCCTGCTGATGTTGCTGAAATCTTTAATTCTAAATTTAGGGTAAGTCATGATATGTCTGACTTAAGTACTTTGGATTTGAATAGGGTTAGGTCATATATGGCTGGTACAAACATGGACTTCTTTCTTTTTCCAACTGATTTCACTGAAATTCAAAAAATAATAATGAAGTTACCACCAAAACATTCTACCGGACTGGACGAAATACCTACAAACGTAGTTAGGTCCGTCTCCGATATTATATGTCATCCTTTGTGTGAGGTAATAAATGCTTGTTTTGGTCTTGGAATTTTTCCAGAGAAACTTAAGGAGGCTAAAGTAGTGCCTATACATAAGAAGGGAGAAAAAACTGATCCAAACAACTATAGACCAGTATCTTTGCTCTCAGTGTTTTCAAAGGTTGTGGAGCGAGTGGCATACGTCAGATTGCTTGATTACTTTATCAGGGGTCACGTATTCTCTGCGAGTCAATACGGATTTTTGCCGATTTATCAGCAACTGACGCTATAATTGATTCACTGAATTTTCTAATTGACGAACTAGAAAGTGACAGGGTCGTGGCTGAAATCTATTTTGACCTGTCGAAGGCGTTTGATGTGATAAACCATGAGCTATTGCTGAGGAAGTTGGAGATTTACGGCGTGCGAGGTGTGGGCCTTTCCTTTTTTAAATTTTATTTAATGAATAGGTATCAACGGGTTTGTATAGCATCACTAAAATCAGGAAAAAGATCCTCCGTTTTCTCAAATAGGGCATTGATAACATCAGGCGTGCCTTAGGGATCTATTCTCGGCCCTTTATTGTTTCGTATTTTTTCGAATGATTTGGCAAGATTCATTGGCAGGAGCAGTACATTTCAGTACGCCGACGACACGTCATGTGTTGTCTCAGACATTAGTATCGGCCGGGTCTCGGAACAGGCTACGTTGGTTGTCGCAAAGATGATTGACTGGTGTAAACTTAATAGGCTAAAACTAAATAATTAGAAAACAGTACTCCTTTGTTTTAAGAACCCTACAAGTTCCCTGTATGTTCCTCAGAATGGACGATCGATTCCACAAATGTGTAAAACAAAATTTTTAGGGTTGATTATTGAGGATAATCTATCTTGGAGGGAACATATAAATAGCATCGAAGGAAGAATAAATACCGCCTGTTACGTTATTAGATTTTTGCATAATCAGCTTGGTAAGAATTCAATAAAACTTTTTTATTTTGCCTATGTTCAATCCATCATATCATACAGCATTATGGTTTGGTTTAGGGCCGCTGACGCACAAAAAATTTTCTTGGCACAGAAAAAGAGTGATTCGTGCAATAATGAAATTGCCTCGTACTACATCATGTAGAGATTACTTCAGGAAGTTAGAGATTTTAACGGTTCCTTCTCTGTACATCTTCAACATAGCGGTGTACACAAAAAAAAATCTCAATAGGTTCCTAAGAATCGAGACTATTATAATAATATGGTAACACGAGGAAATGACAATCTTAGTGTACCAATCCATAAAACAACTTTTTATGAAAAGTGTCCATACTTTAACTGTATAAAAATTTTTAATGCTCTGCCAAATGAAATAAAAACAATTCCCGAACTGAGCATTTTTCGGAATAAGCTAAAAAAGCACCTAATATCTAACACATTTTATAGTCTAACCGAATTTTATGAGGCTGCTTGAGTTGATTTGGCTTCTCAAATGGTTAAGTTCTGGTTCAAATTTAAGGCCTAAGTAGCCGTTTTTAAGGGTCTCTTACTGCTGGTTGAACTCTCGGTTGTTTGTTTGTTTGTTCTTGACTACTTTTAGTTTGTGTAACAAGTTAAAACCTAATATTTATTTATGTATTATATTTTATTGTTATTTCTTCATGTATTGCATTTTATTCTTATTGTATTTATTTATACATTTATTGTTTGTACGTTTATCTAGTCAAATTTACTTTTCTCTCTGTGTTACGACTAGCTTAATACCTAGTTATAGACTATTATATATTGTAAAATATTGACGTTGTAATGTTTCATACCTTGAAATTATATACAATAAATGGAATTGAATTTAAAGGAAATAGGCTTCGGATGGAAAAAAATGATCCGAGGCGAGGGCTTATGGAACTTTCCCATGTAGCCTTCAAACGACTAGTATTTTTGAAAGAATATATTAAAGAAAAAGAAGCGTTCTTGTACCAATTCGTTTTCTTGAATGAAACATGGATTTTTCAGAATGGTCAATCTTGGCAAGATGAAAATACAAGAAGTGTTGGATCTACTAAAGTTGATGGTAAAATGTATTATGCAGTAAACAAATATATAAACTATGGGAAATTTTTGTGTTTTTATCTTGTTTTTATGAAAAAAAAAACTGTAATTCCCTCACTCGGATATTTTGGTTACAAGCTGGCAACACTGTCGATATCTGACGTCACTTAAAGGGTATGACGTACAACGGTTTTTGTATTGCATTAAGTATAGTTTTCAGGATTATTAATTGATTTTGTAGACGGCTTATTGGGATTACTAGATCCAATAAAATAATACCGCAATATTTTTATTTTCGGGTTTACCAAAGAACTGACAGGTTGATATAAAAATGTTTAAATATAGGAATTTATTATTGTCTTCAACTACCTTAATCTATTTTTTTGCACAGAGTACTCGTAAAATTTATTCCTTTAAACTTACTTACACACAATATTTTGACATAATCTCCTGACAAATTCTAGCATTTTTGATATACTCCCAATACCTATAAAACTGATTAGTTATTAATTTAGTCCATTGACGGAAAAGTAAAATAAAAATTCTAGAAGAACTGCATCAACGACATAAAAAAGGGATATAAAATGTACGTTTACCTGCAATAAGGTGGTTGAAAAAAATATCCTTTTGCATATCTAAGAAACTCTACAATTTTTTCGTTGCTGCGAAAATGATTGTATTTTACGGCACCTAGACGTGAGTAATAAACATTCTTGGTCATAGGTCTAAAACGACAAGAACAATTAATTGAAATCTTACTTGTTGCCACAAAATGGCTAACTACCGCGTTTTTACTTTTTTATTATATTGATTATCGGGCCTAAATTGGGGGAGGGAGTTCTCCAAAAGTAGTGAACTATATTTTGGGGTGTGAGTTTGTTGTTCGTAGTTATTCGCTCTTACAAAAATCTAGTAATATATCGCAAAATATTATGTTAATATTTTAATTGGCTTAACCGACGAAATGAGAAAGAGAGAATATTTAAATGTCCTTATAAGAATACGGAATTATGTAAACGTTGGATAATTAATTCGGGTAAATATTTTTCCTACCGTATGTTAAAAATTTTAGTGGTTAAAAGTTAGGTTAGCAAACAGAGTCCGAACTTAACTTTTTAAAATTTAAAATAACTACCTATATCTATAGGTACCTACTCGAGATAGTAATGAAACTTTTTACTATACTATTTTATTAACAACCAGAATGTAAAAGATTTTTTTTTCTTTTTTATGGAAAAAAATTTAGGTTGTCAAGTAAATCTGACATTTATCCCGACTGACGGTATGATAGAAATGTTAAAAATATCAGCCAAACTCACAAGTTGGTATATTTTTCAAGTTATAGGATGGTTGCTAGGGAGAAGCACAACGCTTGTTTCAAATAAAAAATGTCAGTTTAGGTCAGATTTGTTTGCGTTTGAGGGTAAAACCGTGAAAATCATTTGGAATGAGAATGGGAACTGAGGGCAAGAAATACAGGTATGTAATGCGAGACTTCCCAACTTTCCATAAAATCAGTAATGGCAACATTACAGCCTTGGTTGTAAATATTAGTATATTACATATAAAAAGTGCAGAAATTGACACTTTCTGCTTCGTGCGCCAACATGTCCACTCGTGTTAGCAAAAATGTTTAATTTCTGCCTTTTTTGTACTCTCAATTTCAACTCAAAGTACTTTACAACACTAGGGTTGAAAAGTCTTTAATTCTAGAGTTCAAAAGTAAAATAAAAACAATTGGCACCATATATTATGCACCTGTTGAAATTTCTGATTGATTCCTAAATTTGAAAAGTACTTTTCAAATCCAATTTTCAATACGCGTATGATATAAGGCATTTTCTTGCCTTAATCTTCAAGTTAACTGTGCTTTTGCTCATTTTCATAGGTCGTAGTAGTTAAAGCTATTCAAGAATTCATGGTCATAAAAAAATCTATAATATTTTACTCGCAAACAATATAGCTGTATAATATGTTTGTCAAATAATATACTATTAATTTATAAATCCACCGATATTATAGTAGAAATAAATTTACAAAAAATTCAAAGCAACAAAAAATACTGGAAAGTAGAGACGAATTTGTAGCTGGTAGAACGATATTCATCTAAAAGACGCCGCCGTAACCACTGCGCCACAAGCACCTTCCAAGTACGTGAGATATGTCAGTTATCCTTTTCGCCCCCAGATCCGCTGAGAAAATTCAAATCCTTGTTCCGTGTGGTTGTATTGAATCACTGACTATAGAAAATTTTAGCTCTTAATATTAAAATTAACATAATAAAAGATGCAATAACTTTCACTTCTATCTTTCCATTTTAACCTTTTTAAATTCAATGCTCTCTCTTAAGAAAGTATACAAGTATTGGCAACGTTGCTCTCTATCAAGCTCAACAGGGGCTGCAAAATCGTCTATTAACCTGGTACAGTGCCTCTCCCGGTTCTAAGCCGCCCATAAGGATTGCACTTCTATTGCATAGCTATAACTAACGAAGGAAAATAATTAACACGCGTATAAAATTTATTAAAAACATAAAAGAAGAAATTATTATGAACTAAAATAATTGTGCATTTTTGAATGATAACTGCATTTGACTTTCGGTACACCATGGACTTCAATGCGTGATATCCGACTGCAAAAGAAGGCCGTCATTGTCGTTCTTGATTACACGGTAAACATTTAGGCCATCCGCACAAGTACGCATTGATCATCTTAGACGTTACATTACCTATCTTGACAACTTGCTAACCATTTTAGAGAGAAGAGAACTCTTAAGCCAAACGAGTAGTAGAGAGTCCATACTCCAACTCTAACTTGTAAAGCAATATTCGATGAGTGTACGCAAAACTCTTTTCTGAGGGCTCACATTTTATAATGATTTTTAAATTGTACTGTTTTTTAGGAACTGCAAGAATTGTGCAAACCCTGAATTTCACTAACAATGGGCGTCACTTGGCGAATCAAGAATACAATATTGGTATTCGGCAAGAGGAACGCGTTTGTAACATGGCTTACGAACTGGCTATGGCTGATGCATTTGTGAAAAAATATCAATTTACACACTTGTTGCATAATAGTACATTACGTTTCAAGTTTGTCAAGTAAAATCACTTTTCTGACGAGGTGCGTATACTATTTTTTCGCATTTTGTAAGTAATCAATTATTTTGCATTCCATATTAAAATCTAAAAAGAATAGGTACTGAAGAAAATCTACAAAAACTTAGTAGTATGACTTCTCGGTAACTTAGCAATGTTTTTTTGTGTTTGACGACTATTGACAGCATCCAAATAAAATCATATTTGAAGAGTGAATTTCACAAGAATTATGGAAATGGCTAATGAAAACGACTTGGAAGATATCCTGAATGCGGCCCGCGAAGCTTCTTCAAGTTTTCTTCCAGTAAAATCCATTGCGATTGGAGAAACATCAATAATTTTAAAGGCATTGACGAAAATTTGATGCTGGCATACTTTTACGAGAAGGTAAGCTATTTTATATGGTTAAAGTGTGGTATATAGGTACTAATTTTGTTATTTGTTTTAGGCAAAAGTCCTCAAAGCTTCCAGTTCATGGTCTACGTACTCTATGATCAAAAGCACAATACTGTGAAAATACGGATGTTCAAATGTTCAGCAACAACTACTTAATACGGCGAGGTCAGCAGTTTCATCCTTTTCTAACTTAAATAATTGTTCTTCTAATATTTATTGTAATAAGATTTAAAATAAACGAATTTCTTTCTTGTAAAATTGTGTTTTGAATGACATTGACGTTTTATGCAGTAATGGTTGCTATGCTGTTATGGTTGCTATGCTGTAAAGTGACCCATTACTGTACGATTTTGAGGTCATTAATCTAGTGCATTACTATATAAAATGCGAAAAAAACTATTATACAACTAAGTTACATAAGATTGTGTCGATGCCAAACCCGGGAAAAATGTAAATCGCCACGTAAAAAGAATTTTCCCCATGCTCAAAATAGTGGATATACTTCTAATACCTACTTTTAATGAACACAAATATATATTTTCGTTCAAATCGAATTGATTTATTTTGAACTTTGGTGCGTTTACGTGTGTTTCATTTTCTGATAAAAATACTATATAAAAAAATTATGATTGATTATTTTCTAATTTTTCTCGTTGTAAGGAGTCCTGAAAACCTTCAAATACAAAATTTCATTTTATGGCAGAAAATACAGTACGCCATTGCTTTTTTTAAAAGCTTAATAATTTCCTTAATCGAAGCAGTTTTTAAACCAGTTCTCGTCGACTTGTATTTGGGGGTTTTGAGAGATGCCAAATCGTATGCTGTTATTAGTTTTAAAATAAATATATCACTACAGGTATTTTATTCTTTTAAAAGCCCCATAAAACCGAGCGCTAATGAGTTTAGGTTAGTTCAGGTTGGGTTAAATTTTAAGCACCAAAATTTAAAGAAGTAAAATATTCAGTAATAACGAAAGGATAAGCTTGTGCCCATTATAAGGAAGACATTCTGTATATTATGACAACTACACAAGACAGAGAATATTATTATTATTATTATATTATTAAATATACAGTGTATTATTAAATTTTCCATTAGAAGTTTTGTTTTGCAGAACAAAAAGAGAAAATAGGTTCTTAAAATTATTTTTGAATGTATTAAATCTTTATAATCTCTTTACATAAATTCACTAGAAAATAATTTTCTAGTAAATTTATTTATTTTCTTGCAACTCTTTGATTTTATAGAGGACATATTTTTAAAATGATGACAAAAAATCAAGCAGGGTGTAAAGGTAAAAAAGGATCGATGGTAAAAGTCTGTTATTTGTTCTCGAAGGTTGGAATTAAGTCAGCGACGAGATGTCACGTTAAATTGTTCCTTGAAGTTTTTTATGAATTCTCATAATTAAACAATGAGCTTATCGAAAAAATCTGTTTTAATTAAAAACAAAACACAGGGTTATATCAGAAAAACTAACTGACCTAAGTGCAGGAAATGCAATTTTTTCGTTTTAAGAATTTCTGCTCTTATATTTTAAAAAATTTTTTCGCAAATAATCGACCATTTTCATACATTTCAGCAACCCTTGGATAGAGGTTTCGAAAAACTTTTAAAATCCCCACTTTTTTAGATCTAACAAGCACAAATAAGAGCGTCTTTCGCCTAGGAAAGTATTGCACATATATGTAAATTTCTTAAGTTTAAAAATGGCGCGGAAGACTTATTTCACTACCAACAACCTAAACTCACCTCGCTCGAGTGTATCCGTTTCCTCGAGATTTCTTTTAATGCATCCAATACACTTTTCGTACTGGTGTCGTTGATTTTTTGACTGAACGATGACAAACTATGGCGATTTTGAAGTCTTGGTCTGGCTAATCCTTCCAAAAGTTTGCCTCTCTGTTGTGGTAAATAACTTTTTATATAATCTAAAAAGAAGAATATATATTAGTCATATTTATTTAATTCTACAAACTGAACAAACTTTCATCCCTTTAAAGAGTGGGAGAACCGAATACATATTTTGTTGAAACATGACACTAGTGTGTTTTGAGCAAGTAATTTGACTGCATGTGAAGATTGATGTTTGCAATCATTTTTTTAAATTAATACAAAAATACATTTAGGTACCTGGGCTAGATAACCTGATTTTAACTCTATTATGTGACTCGTCCAACGTGGAAGGTTTTCTCTTGAACAAGTGCACCACGGGGAACAATCCTGGACTATGGTACTTTTCCTGGTGTGTAGGTTGTCTTTCATGTTCCGCTTCTTCGTTATATAAAACAATTCTTCTGGCCAAACCGGAGCTTTTTGTTTCCTCGTACATACTGACGTTGTCCTTAAAGTTAAGCGAAGCCAATAGAGGACCGGGACTGTGCATCCCGACGCTTGATTTGTTCGTTGGAGGACTTACTTCGGATAACGAGTACCTTAAAAATATAATACGTAAAATAAATAAATAAATAGCCATTTATTTCCGACAGGCCGGAGCCCACTTACAGGAAACTCAAACAAATTAATCGAATTATAAACAAAAATCTTACAAAAGTAATGACCTTGCTATACTTAAAACCTAATAAGAAAAAGTAAGAAACTAAAGCTAAGTTAACAGGAACCAATGACTACTAATGAGGATAGACGGACATATTGCGCAAGTATTTTAATATGGTTGGGAAGCTGTCATGAAATATGTCGGAGAGGGCTGAGATACGATTGAAGTTGTGGCACATTTTGTGAATGGGACCTTGAGGCAAAATATTGGATCTCGCGAATGCAAGGAAAAATGTAGGCAGATGTCGGGCACCTGTGCGGGGAACATGAAGCGATAGTTGCTCCAGTAGAAATGGGTAACCGATTTTAGAGTTAAGAAGTTTATGGAGTATCGATAGTGACTGTGAGTCGCGACGTACTGTTAAGGGCAACTCACCAAACCTAGCGAGGATGTGGCCATGCTCGAAACCCCGTTGCGGGTAGATACCATCCTCTCTAAACATAAGATACTTTAGGAATCGCCTTTGGACGGACTCCACAAATTGGTTATGGCAATTGTAAATGGGGGACCATATCGTCGCTGGAAAGGTAGAAGGTCTAAAGCGACAAAATGATAATATTCAGAAAAACATTTTAAAGGTAGAATTTTGGGAAACATGTAATTATAATAATTCTCTATTTTATATTATATTATTATTATTTATGTCGATTTTTTTAGACAATAGTGAATTATTTTAGACAATAGTGCAAGGACTTTTCTCTAATCGAGTGGAATTATTTGACCTTATATTACTAGAGGTAGATTTTTATGGCCATTTAGCAAACACATATAAATATAGGTACAAATTTTGTGGTGACTAAAGTGATCAGATTGCTGTAGAGTTCAGAGAGATAGATGCAGAAAAAAAGGGGCTTTTTAGTCATGTAAATAGGTAATTTTCGCCCATATTGGCGCTTTAGACCTTTTACCTTTCCAGTGACGATATGATTGAGCAATAATCCAACTTTGACCTCACATAGGAGTAATACAACAGTTTAAATGAAGATACATTAGAAAAATGCTTGCAGTTTCGCAAGACAAAGCCCAAGGTTCTAGAGGCGCTAGAAACCATTTGATCAATATGTGGAATAAAGGAGAACCTCTCATCGAAAACGACTCCGAGATCCCTTATGGTGGTGAGTCTGTTCAGTGTGGATCCGTTTATAGAATAATTGAATTGAAATGGAGTTTTTGTCCGAGTGTAAGAAACGACGTTACATTTAGAGATGTTGAGATTCAGTTTGTTATCCAGGCACCACTGCACTGGTTAAGAACATCGAGGCTGTCGCGGAGGGATACACAATCCGCGACAGCGTCGATGCGGTTAAATATTTTGAGGTCATCAGCATAGGCGAGTCTGTTGCAGTCAAGCGTCGAGACAAGATCGTTTATAAATATGCTGAAAAGAAGTGGCCCCAGGTTAGAACCCTGGGGGACACCCGACGTAGGTACAAACAAGTCCGACCTAAACCCCTCAAACTCAACAAACTGAGTACGATCCAGAAGGTAGGGTTGTAATAGTGAGACAAGCCTGTTAGAGAAACCGAACTGGTCAGACGCCTTATGGAGTAGAATGTGGTGGTCAATTTGGTCAAAGGCTTTACTAAAGTCCGTGAAAATGACATCGACTTGGCTTCTCTTGTTAATGGCGTCACAGACGTAAACGGAAAACGAACAAAGATTAGTCATACACGATCTTTCGGAAAAAAAACCGTGTTGATATATAGAGAGTCGGTTTCGAATTTTGAAAAACAGGGACTTTTGCAAGATGATCTCAAATACCTTGGAGAAGTTACATAGGATTGAGATACCTCGATAGTTTTCAATATAAGATGGATCGTCCTTTTTAAAGATGGGACAAACTTTGGCAACCTTCCATATTTCTGGAAATACGCCATTGTTCAATGGCAGGTTAAAGATATGACAAAGAGGAGCGCTCATGACAAAGAAACAGTCCTTCACCAGAAAGCTGGGAATACCATCGGGCCAGACGTAGCTTTATTTTTTAGCGTTTTGCAGGCCGAAATAACGTCCTCGGATGTAACACTGGGTATACCGATTATCTCATATTGGTCTGCTGGATTAAAAGGCTCAGATTGCCAAGGATGCCCAGAGGTTTTATAGACATTCTTAAAATAATTCGCGAAAGCAGAGACGATGTTATGGGGACCGTGGACTTGTTGATTTGCATAGTTCATGGTGGCTGGGATTCGAAATTGAGCCTTTTTACTTTGGACAAAGGACCGAAAATTGGAAGGGTTGTTTTTTATGTTTGGCTTAGCGTTCCTAATATAACCCCTGTAGGCCTGCTGAGACTGTAACTTCAGGCTGCGCAAGGCTTTGAACTTCACGAGGTCAGCATTGGATTTGTGAACTTGCAGGCGACGACGTACTCTTTCTTTTTTAAAAATATTGTTAATTAAATCTTTAGTAAACCAGGGGGGAAATCGTCTTCGCCTAGGGGATTTTAGAGGTGTACAGGCGGCAAAGTTGTTATTCAAAATCTCGTGAAAAGATTGACAAGTATTAGCTACATCAGAAGAAGCAATAACGGGGGACCAGTCGGTGTGCGACATCAGCTCATACAATTTAGGATAGTCAGATTTGCGAAAGTTGAAGTGGAGTGGTTCAGATTTGTTTACGGGAAAGTTGACAACGGGAGGAAGTGCTGCTTGAAAATCAAAAGTTAGAGCAGGGTGATGTGGATCCTCGGCGACCAAAGGCGAATCATTGTGCGCCAGATTGATTTTAAAGTTGGCAAAGACGAGATCGAGAAGCCGGTTATTGGAATTCGGGATGGTGTTGTACTGTGTAAGGCAAAGAAACTCGCTAAGATTTAGTAAGCATTTGTTTCTGAGGCCAAGAGGGGTCGGCCCTGAGAATGAAGGAACATTGAAATCTCCAACGAGGATTATATTTTTTTGGAATATAATAATAATACCCATTATTTAATGGAGCTTTGAAAATATGTTCACATCAACTAAATGATTATAACAGTTTCATCGGGCCTCATTTTTAGATACCTTATTCCATGCCGGGGAAATGCTAGCGAATATTTATTAAAAAAGTTAGAGACTGCAAAATAAAATCATAAAAGTGCTGCTGTTTTTATTAAACTCCAAGTCAAGACCCATACAGACAATATCTATTTCTAACAATTACCAAGTTAGAATCGCTTGAACAAATAAAATTAATATATTGTCACGAATATGGCTTTAAGCCTTTACTAAATATTTCTGTATGATGGTTGATCATACGGCGAGAGATCGGTTTGGCTACGAGCGGGGAGTCAAGTCCGGGCCGTGACGGCTTTGTGTGTGTGATACTGGGTGGTCTGCCCAAAAAGCTGAGCCCCACGGCAACATCATAATGTAAGTATCACTTATTTCCTTTCATTGTTAGCAAGGTCCTCTAGCAATTTATTTAACTTGTTCAATTCTTTGTTTTGTCTTTCTGTATTTAGCTTGTTCAACTTATTCAACTAATAATAAATATGTATTTGTTTTGTACTAGTGCCTATTATTTAAATTCATCTGTTCTACCCCTCAAATAACGGCAATACCATTTATAAATTCTTATCAGTAACAAAACGCTAAGCCGTGACATGTTGGAGGCGCCGGGCAAAAAAATATGGTTAAAACAAATACCATGTTAAAAAAATAAAGACGTCAACAATTATAATATAAGATCCAGACATAATCTTAGAAATCGTTATGAAAGAACCAAAAAAAGGCAGATTTCCCATAGCAAGGAAGCATCAAACCATACACCTCCATCCCAGTAAATTTGTTTGCAAGGATCATACAAAGCAATTATACACAAGTCAAAGAATTACCTAAAGGAGACAATATAATCAGGACTTATTATTTTTCTGTTTTTTGTAAATTTTTTTTAGTTATATATCTATACACATATACAGGGTGTTCGGTAAGTACCTTCTACTTTCTCAAAATAACCTAATTTGTCATAGAAAAAAAACCCCTAAAGTGCCCCTTACCGGAGTTACAGAGCCCCAAAGCAGCGATTTACTTTTTTGGCTTAAAATTTTATAGAAGCCATAAAGAGTCATTAAACCATACTATAAAAATAATGAAAACGTTTAAATGTGATTTTGGCAAATGTTCTATATGGGCTCCACGTACTTCAATACATTTTCCCGCTGCACTGCAAATAACATTCCGGCATTATTACGAACTTCGTTAGAATGCTTTGTTATTTTCGCTAGTAGTTCTTTTCTAGTATTTACTGGTGTTAAATAAACTAGTTCTTTTAGATGTCTCCAGAAGTAAAAGTCTAAGGGATTTAGGTCTGGAGACCTTGGTGGCCATAAAATAGGCCTACCTCGACCTATCTATCGAAGGCCAAAAACGCTTGTTAAGTATTGACGTACTATACGGTTATAATGAGGTGGAGCACCATCACGCATGTACCACATTTGCATTGTCCTATCAAGAGGTACACATCTTCCAACAAATTATTCAAATTTTGCTGCAAAAATTGTAAATAAATCTCACCATTGAGTCTTTCTTCCTAAACAAATGGACCTATAAGGTTATTTCTGATAATGCCAGCTCACACATTTACCAAAAACCTTTGTTGGTGTTTCTTTTAAATTATGGCGTGCGGATTTTCATCAGACCAAAAACGTAAATTGTGTGAATCTCTTGTAAAACCGGCTTCATCGGTAAACAAAATAAGGTTGGAAAAATTTAGATTTACGTTATGTTGGTTGCTGTATAAACCAGATAAACCAAACGAAGTATTAAAGTCTTGCTCGATAATCATCCGAAGACATAGAGTGTACTTTTTGAACATGGTACAGGTGCAGTAACTGTTCTTTTAAAATTTCATGTACAACCCATTTTGTAACATTGTTTTGTGTCGCGATCTTTCTTATGCTGTTCGAAGGGTTGTCAGCAATAGCTTGCAATGTTTCTTCCTCTATATGTGAGAGTCTTGTGCTCTCCTGGGAGGTTTCTGATTTTTACCTGTTTGTGTTTAGCATTAATAACTTTCGAGTGCTTAGCGTAAAAATCGATTTATCTCAAAAACCGCCAGTTTTATCGAAATAGATTAAGCGTACGTTTTTTGAAGATAAATAACCATAGTATTTAAAAAATCAGTTTTCCAGCTCTGTCAAATGACACCGGTCAAAATTTTGGACCAACGAGTGTGGTGGCAAGTCCGTTCCTGACTTCCCTGACGATGCTAAACATTTACTGTAGTATGGTTTAATGACTCTTTATGGCCTCTATAAAATATTAAAATTTCATTAAATTATACAAGTCGGTTCAAAAGATAGAGCCAAAAAAGTAAGTCACTACCCCTTTGGGGCACTGTATCTCCGTTAGGGGCAATTTTTTTCTATGGCAAATTAGGGTTACTTTGACCTCATCTGTATGCTCCCGAGAAATGAGGAGGTAGTTACCGGACACCCTGTATATTATTACATACTCAAACTCAAAATATGTTTTATTATCAGAGAAGACGTTTTCATTGACAAAGGGGAAATAGTATAAGTAATATAAAGAAATACATATAAGTAACAATAACAAACAACTAAAATTCGACAAAAACAAAGATGATGTACAGAGTTTTCAGAGATATTTTCGGCCATATCTACAGGGTTCCCTATATGAGATACAAGAAAGTCAGCCTATGGGGTAAGTATTTAAAGTCCAGAGTTCTTGTGTTACAGTAACTTTCCGATCTAGTCTCAAAAATGCTTTTGTGGCAGGAAAACATCTTGCATTCATAAATGTACATGGCATATACTGTCATAAGCCTGCAGCTCTGAAGATAGCCCATATTGTTAAAATTATTCTTATTGCCCTCTTTTATATAACAAAAATGTTCTGCAATATAGAGTCCCTTCCCCAAAATATAATCCCAATTTAAAAACATATTCAAAATTAGCAAAGTATAATACTCCTAAAGATATATTTACTTACTACCCGAATTCCCATAGCAAATTAAATTAAGTTTTTCGATAAGGTGTTCTATATGATATTACTAATCCAGGTGTTCATTCATATACAGGGTGTCCCGAAATTAGGTGGCCAAAGAAAAACAGTGGTATCTGCATCGGAAAATAATACTAATTTGTTTAATAAACAAGTATCGGAAATTGCCCGCTAAGGGAGCTACGGCCCCCTAATAGGGAACCAATGAAGTTGGTATTTTCAGATTATTCCCAAACAGTTGAACATAGAAACATGAATTTTTGGTATTTTAGTAACTTTTATATCAAAACTATCAAAACTTAATCATAGGCATAACATTTGGGGGGGGTTGAGGAACAAAAACAAAAGTAACTTTTTTCTAAGTTAATGTTTTACATTTTTTTTTTCTGGAATTATGAAAGTTTAGGGCTTTCTGGCAAAAAAAGGTACTCTTGATGTACTTCGCTCGAATGCACCATTTCTGAAAAAAAAGTCCTTAGTCGATAACCCTGTTTACCAAGGACGGATCACATTTTCATTAAAACTTAGTAGTAGGCCTTAAAACAAAATTCACATGTTTGTTATGCCAGCTTGACATTTATTAAGATAGTTTATTCAAAATTTTCTGGTATTAGGTATTGTGGTTAATTTTTTTAATATGGAGCGTTTCTCGAATAACGAATTAGCTGATATTAATTTTATTTACGGATATAATGCACGTGAGTACCAAAAACGGTTCCGAGAAGAAGACTGCCACATCGAATAGTATTTAGCCATGTCCATAGAAATTTAGTAGAAAATGGATCATTTAGGCATTCTCAGGGACAAGGCCGGCCTATGGGAAATTATGATTTTGAGGGAGCCCTAAATAGAATTGAGGAAAATTCTCAAATAGCATTGAGACCGCTGGCAAATATTATCAATATCCCCAAATCAATTGTAAGTATCTAATATTTATTAGAATTGTTTTCACAGATAACACACGTGAATTGTTTAAAAATATTTCTTTAGGTTGGAAGAATGACCCAAATGCAGGGACTGCATTCGTTTCATTATCAAGGCGTACATGGTTTAAGAGCCGAAGATTTTCAACTTCATGTAGAATTTTGCTAATGGATTTCCAACCACCACAATACATTGAGAAAAGTTTTATAGTCGGATGAAGCAACCTTTTCAAGAGGCAAGGCATTTAATAGCCATAATACTCATTTTTGGGCTCAAGACAATCCGAATGTGGTTCGAAGGACTAACTACCAACATAGGTTTTCTTTCAATGTATGGGCAGGGATCATAGGAGATGTTTTAATAGGTCCTATTATTTTGCCAGATAGATTAAATGCCCATCATTATTTAAGTTTCCTAAAAAATGAGCTGGCAGAATTGTTAGAGGATATTCCTGTACGTACTCAGTTAGAGATGTTCTTAAAGCACGATGGGGCGCCAGCCCACTTTGACCAGCTTGTAAGAAACTGGCTAGATGAAAATTTTCCCAATAGGTGGATAGATAGAAGTGGTCCCGAGGGTGGTCCAGTAAACTGGCCAGCTCGATCGCCCGATCTAAATCCTTTAGATTATTATTTGTGGTGCAATATGTGCAATATTGTTTATGCCACAGAAGTAGATAGCCCAGAAGAGATTTTAAGACGAATTCATGCAGCTGGAAATCGAATTAAAGAAAACCGGTTCGAAATTCTTCGTATTACTCAAAATATAGGAAACGGTCTACACTATGTATTCAACAAAATGGAAATTTATTTGAACATTTACTCAAGTAAATGAGTGTTAAATAGGTAGATATTTATTTAATGCCAATAATCAAAATAGATTTTACACACGTCAAAAATACATTCAAGTAGGTATCTAAAGTAAATGACAAACATACGCTTAAACTTACATAAATTTCACATGTCACGATTTTAAAATACAATTAAAAATAATTTAAAAATAAAAATACATTGATGTACACAAGCACACAAGGAGATAAATCATGAAATTACATTGCAATTAAAAAATTCTTCAATGGAGTAAAAAGACTTTTCAATTAAAAATTTCTTCAGTTTTACCTGGAAAACTCGCGCAGACAAACTCTTCCAGGCCATTGGAATCCTGTTGTAAAATTTAGGAGCATAGCAATTCATAGAATATCTACTCTTACTTAGAAATTTTGGTATTAAATGTGAAGCATTTCGAGTATTATATTCATGCACCTCACTATGACTTTGAAAACGGTCCAAGTTCGGTCTAATCCACAACAGACATCTATACCGGGTGACAATGGAACTACTACCCAGGCTGGCGTTTCAAAACGACTTTAGATAAAAATTTGAAATTTTGGTCGACGTCTGGGTTAAGTAATGTGCATATTTTAAGCAAAAAAACAAATGACAATCACTTCCGGTTTCACCGAAAACGATTAAAATTTTGATATTTTAAATTGCAACCCCCGTATATTTTTGTATATTTGAATGCTGCGAAAAATTCTAAACATTTTTTATGTAGCATGTCCTATACCTAAACTTAACAGATTTTGACTTATGGGGCTTTAAAGTTTGAACTATTTTAACATTTAATTCATTTTTCCAAAAAAACGAAGAGCGCTACGACCAAAACAAACGGTGCAATTCGTACTTCATTAAAGGCACTCTAGGATAGTAGAATAAAAAAACTGATGCTAGCAATTTTAAAAAATCGATATTTTCGACAAGACGTTTTTCAGTTTTTGATCCATTTTTGTATGAAAACGGTTTAACTTACAACCATAGGACTTTCACTACCCGATCTTACTTTTTTATCTTCTATCCATTTATATTCTCAGTTTTCATTTTCAAACAACGGATATTATTTAATAACTCGCAAATGCAAACGGTTCTAAACTAAAAACAAATACTTTATTATACAAAGGTGTACACATGATTAATATTAATTAGCTAATAATAAAAGAAATGAAAAAAACGAATCTATTCATAATGAAGATTTTCAAAAACCCGACCTTCTTGTTCAATACAGGTCTCACACTTTTCAACAATTTTCCGTAATACATTTTCTTTTTGAGGTATACTAATATCATTAATAGCCCTAATAATTCGAGTTCTTAAAATGTCCAAATTTTCAGGTGGAGTTAAATAGACTTTTTCTTTGATATGACCCCAGAAGAAAAAATCTAGGGGCGTCAAATCTGGCGAACGTGCTGGCCACCTTACAGGGCCATTTGTCCCTATCCATCGGTCCCCAAACCTGTCATTTAAATAATTTACACAAATCCTAGCATTATGAGCCGGCGCACCATCTTGTTGAAAGTAAATGTTGGGAATTTGTGCAAGAGGTAAATTGTCCAGAAAATCGTTGACTGTTGTTTCCAAAAAGTTCAAAAAGTTTGCGCTCTAAGGTGCTCATTAAAAAATATTGGACCCACAACTGTCGTTCTTAAAACACCTAGCCGCACATTAACACCGAGGCGTTCTTGAAATGATCCTTCTCTAAATAGATGGTGATTTTCATTTGCCCAATATCTTACATTGTTCCTGTTGAACATTCCCAGATTTGTGAAGCGAGACTCATCGGAAAATAATATCAATCTATGAAAGTTATTATTATGGTTATGATTTTCCATAAACCATCGGCAATATTGAACTCGCCGAGCAAAGTCGTTAACACCCAAGTGTTGGTGGATTTGGTATTTGTAAGGCTTGTACTTATGTTTCTTCAAAATTTTTCTTGCACTTTCTCTGTTAACTCCAACTTCATTTTCAATTTAGCGAGTAAAAATATTTGGATCAGCATTCACACATGCCAGAACGTTTATTTCTGCTTCTTCGCTAATAATAAAATTTTCTTCATTTTCATTTTGGGGAACTGTTTTCAAATGTTGTAGCAGCCACGGAAAATAAGCATAGCAGGGTTGGTTTCTGTCGGGGTATCGTTCTGCGTGGAGTGTTTGAGCCTGCCTTTTATTTTGCAAGCACTCGCCATAAACGAGAAGCATATCTATTTGTTTGGCTCTTGTAAAAATTACCATTTGAAACAGATTACAAAGAACTACGCCAAAAAAAATCACGAAATAAAAAACGATAATTTACAAGAATTTCCAACAATCTGCAAAACACACTAGGTGATAAAAAATAAATGACGTAGGTAATATAATTGTTTCTAAAAACCATAGCAACCTGTGTCATGGCTAATATGATTATTTTAATTTTAGTAAAATCAGCATAAAACGTCCAGCTGGTTCAAAAATAATATCCGTTGTTTGAAAATGAAAACTGAGAATATAAATGGATAGAAGATAAAAAAGTAAGATTGGGTAGTAAAAGTCCTATGGTTGTAAGTTAAACCGTTTTCATACAAAAATGGATCAAAAACTGAAAAAGTCTTGTCGAAAATATCGATTTTTTAAAATTGCCAGCATCAGTTTTTTTATTCTACTATCCTAGAGTGCGTTTAATGAAGTACGAATTGCACCGTTTGTTTTGGTCGTAGCGCTCTTAGTTTTTTTGGAAAAATGAATTAAATGTTAAAACAGTTCAAACTTTAAAGCTCCATAAGTCAAAATCTGTTAAGTTTAGGTATAGGACATGCCACATAAAAAATGTTTAGAATTTTTCGCAGCATTCAAATATGCAAAAATATACGGGGGTTGCAATTTAAAATATCAAAATTTTAATCGTTTCCGGTGAAACCGGAGGTGATTGTCATTTGTTTTTTTGCTTAAAATATGCACATTACTTAACCCAGACGTCGACCAAAATTTCAAATTTTTATCTAAAGTCGTTTTGAAACGCCAGCCTGGGTAGTAGTTCCATTGTCACCCGGTATATAAATAAAGATGGAAATGTTTAATATTCTTAGTTCCACAAACTTTAATCTTACATGAGCATGAAAAGGCATGTGTGTGATAATACGGACTGCTTTTCTTTGAAAAGAAAATATTTTTTGTGCCTGTGGAGAGTGACCCCAGATTAGTTGTTGTTAACTTTAAAAAAATTCATAATTTTAATTTGATCCGTGTTTGCTAAACAATGTTATCGTTAAGGACATTTTTTTCAGAAATGATGCATCTGAGCGAAGTAGGTACATCAAGAGTACTTTGTTTTGCCAGAAAGCCCTTAACTTTCATAATTCCAGAAAAGAAATGAAAAACATTCACTTAGAAAAAAGTTACTTTTGTTTTTTTTCCTCAACCCCCCCAAATGCTACGCCCATGATTAAATTTTGACAGTTTTGATTTTAGATCTAGATTCGGCATATAAAAGTTACTCAAGTACCAAAAATTCATGTTTCCATGTTCAGTTATTTGGGAATAATCTGAAAAATACCATCTTCATTGGTTCCCTATTAGGGGGCCGTAGGGGGCAATTTCCGACACTTGTTTATTAAACACATTAGTATTATTTTCCGATGCAGATTCCATTGTTTTCCTTTGGCCACCTAATTTCGGGACACCCTGTAGATTCCTAGAAATATTGCAGTTTCATTAAAATTCAGTTGACTATCCCTGAATTGCATTTCTAATGGTCTGGGTATTTTGGATTGTTTAGTTCAAAATAATAGCATATTCGTTTTTGACTTATTCATAATTAACCTATTTGTGCGCAAAATCCAGATGAAATCGTGAAATGTCGGAGAAAGCAAAATGTACGGATATCAGAGGGTGATAACTTGAGGGTAACTTTTCTAGGAGCACCTAGGAGCAAGAACGCAACCATTTTCTTAGAGCCGCAAATCTGTTCCATAAAGGCGGAGAAACAAATTTATCTTGGATGGCAGAGATGTCCAGTCTTTACCTTAGTATACCAAGATGCTACAAGTGCCAAGGATTCTTCCACAAGAACATAAACTGTGACAAACCAACAGTGTGTGTAGAGTGTGGTGGAGAACATGATGCCACAAAATGTTCTAATCATTTTAAAAAATGTAGAAACTATTCATGCCAATAAACATTTATCAAGTAAGTATGAATAGGATCACGCGGCCAATAACATCAGTTGTCCCACCTACCAATACCACTTAAACCATTTAAGAAACAAAACTGATTATGGACCATAATGGTACAAACTGATCAAGAAATATATAGGTATGTCACCTTAAGTTATTAAACATTATTCAGTTAAATATAAGAAGCGCCAAAGAAAATTTTGATAAATTTACCCTGCTTATTGAACAGAGCAAGCAAACATACTGTGATATATTTATATTGACTAAATGCTTCATACTAAATTCTTGCAATCTTACACTATTCTAATAAATATTCTAAAAATATTAAAAATTCTATTAATCGAAATGACGGAATTCTCATATTGATCGGATCCGCATTAAATTTTTACCAGGAGACATTAACCTAAATCTAAAAGCAGTCAACGATCGAATTGTACATGAATACATCTTAGGAGGATTCGGCTATGTGCTATGTACTTTATATTCATAATACAACGTAAAGCCATTCGAATTATGGCAGGACTTGGTTTCAGGGATGACTGCAGACCTGCATTCAAACACCTTAAAATTCTGACTTTACCTTCAGTCTATATACTCCAAAATCTTTTGTTTATGAAACAAAACGAGGGCCTGTTTGCTACACATGGGGATGTTCATGGGTATCACACTCGACATGCGGAGGATCTAGTAACAACCTTCTGCAGATTAAAAAGAACCCAGGATGGGCAGGGCTATTATGCCTTTAAATGTTTTAACAAATTGCTTATACATATCAGGAATTTGCCGCCTAAGCAATTCGAGGGTCGCATCAGAACATTCTTAAAGGAACATGCGTTCTACAGCCTCAGTGAATTCTTAGATTTTAAATTTTAAATCTTAATAAATTTTAGTTTTAATGTGTTTTATTGTTTTGTTTGAAATTTTACTCTTACCTTCAGGTCTATTGTAATTTTATTTATATATATATATCTACGTTTGAATACTGAAATTTTGTAAAGTAAATATTTTAGAATTATTTATTATACATTTTGACTTATGTAAACAACTATGTTGTGTTAAGATGAATAAAGATATGACTATATGACTATGACTATGACTATGATATGATACTGAAACTTGCATTGACCATTTCTTTATTAATAATAAAACCCAACAGCTTTCTCCTGAGTAATTCATTTTGAACACCTACATTACAGACCATTACCCATAACAAAACGCAATTATTCTAAGCACATAAACCAACAAGAACCATTATTGAACATCCAACATAGAATTGACTACTTATAAAATTTTAAAACAAAAACTCTCTGCTGACAGTTGGGTTCAAGTTTTTGAATATACTGACCGCAATTGCGCAGTAGAGGCCTTTATATCACATTTAATAAACTCAATTGAACAATCTACAAAAATCAAAACCATTAGAAAAAGTAATAAAAAACCCCAACAGTGGATTACAAATGGGTTAATTATCTCAATAAAGCATAGAGACAACCTAAAAAAAAATTACTAAAAAATGCAAATCCATTACTTGAATCAGAATACAAAGCCTACCGAAACAGCCTTAACAAATTAATAAAGAAAGTCAAATACGATTACTACAGGAGAGAAATAACAAAAAATAACAACAATATAAACAAACCCATGAAACAATAAACAAGATAACAGGTGGTGAAAAAATAAAGAGTAACACACAACTTAAAATTAGAAGAAATGATAACACAGACTTTGACAGTGAAATGGAGATGGTAAACTTCTGTAACAATTACTTTATAAATGTGGAGGCAGAGCTAGAAAAAACGATTGTCGAACCAGACACGCCATTACAGCTGACCAATAATTTGGACTGCTCTATGCTTCGGACTCCTGTGATGTCGGAGGCCGAGATAATTACCCATATATCCTCATTAAAAGCAAACAGCGCCCCGGGAAAAGATGGGATATCTGTACAACTAATAAAAACATTTCCCTTAACTATAACACCTCCTATAACACACATTAACCTAATTTTTAAAAGCAGTATAGTCCCATCTCATTTGAAAACATCTGTTATTACGCCAATACATAAATCAGGACCACCAAATAAAATCCAAAATTACCGCCCCATCAGTCTCATAAGCAACATAGCAAAGATTTTTGAGAAAGCATTAAAGCAGAGCCTCGTCAAATTTTTCAATGACAAAAACATATTATCAAAAACACAAGTTACAATTCTTGGACCTATCATCCTTATTACATATATTAACTCACTACTTACTATAGAGCTTGAGGGTGAAATTATTTCCTATGCTGACGATACGGCCTTAATATTTAAAGGGACAACATGGGAGGAAACTAAAGAAAGAGTGAAATTAGGGTTCACCAAAATAAAAAAAAGAGCTTGACCATTTTAAACTAAACCTCCGAAAAACACAGTATGTGGCTTTTTCCCCCAAAATGACAAATATGCCCCATTTTAATTGTATAAATGTTAATGATAAAGATGTAATATATTCCTGTAATGAAACAAAATATCTTGGAATAATTATAGATCAAAACCTTAAATGGACACATCACATCAATAATGTAGCATCTAAAATTCGTAAATTATAAGTTCTACATCCTGAGGGAAATTTTAAATACCAACTTTTCTGTTTTAATCTATAAATCCCTAGTAGAATCTATACTGCGTTATGGTATAGTGGTGTGGAAAGGGACATATAAAAGCATATTAAAAACTTTGCAACTATGCAAACTGTCCAAAACTATATTCTGAAGGTGATTCACAGAAAAAGTAAACTGTATACTACCAATCTATTGTATAATGAAAGAGTTTTCAATGTGCAAAAATTAAATATTTTATCGACTTGTATTTTTATGCATAAAAAAGAAAAAATAGAAATACGTCTTCCTCATCAAACAAGAAAAAATATAAACAGGCACTTAGTAATACTGGTTAGTCATAAAACTTTAAATTTAAAATCATTTAACCATTTAGCTATAAAGTTGTATAATATTTTACCTACAACAATTAGAAATATAAATAGAATTAAGAGTTTTAGTTATAAATGTAAAATATTTATATTCGAAAATGCAAAAATATTTGAGAGAACACTTGTGTAACATTATCAAATGAATAAATAACTTATAATCTTATAGTTACCCAGTTTCCTATAGAATATGAAGTGTAATTCTTTATTATATAAATGTGTCTGGAATTCAATGAAAAGATCTTGAAAATTGTTTAAAAACGCACATACAGACATTTAGTTGTCTAGGTGCAATAACAAAAGTATACCGATGTTAGAGAATAAGAAATTATGTTAGTACAATAATCTGCATTTAAAGTAATATATTATTCTATTATATTTTATTCTATGTAATCTAAATAGTAATTTTGTAAATATACTCGTATGTGTAAGGTAAAAATTAGAGACTCTAGCAGACTACTATTTCTATCACATAAAATTTTGACTTTGTACTGCTTGTTTTTGTTGGAGACATCCTGCTTAATTTATTAAACATTTAAGAGTGACATTATATCAACTCCAGTACGCAGCACTCGATAATTATTTAAAATGAATTTTCCTATACCCCATTCCAGTCAAACCAACAATTCTATATTCTACAACGGTAGGAAAATATTCAATCACTTCCGCTAAAAATTAGAAAAATTCAGAATCCTAAAAAATATCGAAAAGAAGTAAATAATCTCTTAGTTTCTAAGGCTTATTATACAATAGAAGGTTTTCTCTGTGATAGTTCCTACAGTCTATTTCAGAAAGGTGTAGAGTATTAAAATGGGAATTCCGTCCTGTTCGGCTCAATTTCGGTGTCGGCCATAGGCGCAGGTAAACTTTGTGCATTAAATTATTTGTAACTAACCAAAAATTTTAGAGAATTAGGTTAACGAGTATCAAGATAAAATAGTATTGTTTGTAATATTAAAATTTCAAGTAATTGCGTAAGAGGATTAGGAACTTAAGGTATGTTTACTGGCCTGAAGTGTCAAAATCGAAATATTGTGTAGGGATTAGTTAGGTAGTAGCTTATAAAGTTACGTTTTGCGTTTAACAGGTAGGTACTGAGTTTGGCTCTGGCCTCTTTGGCTGGATCATATAAATAGGTGGTAATTTGGAATAAACTTCATATATCGTGTGTGCGTATGACCTTAATAAGTAGTGTTTACATTCACAGTATTATAAAATTAGTAATAAAATGGCGACATTCACACCAACAAAAAGATGTTCCAATAATTCTCCACTATCAGTGAGTGAAAAAGTTATTATTTTAAATGTACATGATTGCATAAAATACGATTATCCGAATTTTACTGTACAACTGTCGACCGATGTTCCCGAATGACTGGAGTTGGAAAGTCCACCGTTTTTAAATTATTGTGGGAGAGAAGGACAGCAGGTCAAGTGGAACCTCCCAAGAAAAGTCCAGGCAGACCAGTAAAAGTCCTTGATGAAGACACTAAAAGTATAGTTTGAAGAAAAGTTCACTATTTTTATTTTAAAGAAGAAATACCCACCCTAGATAAGATTCTAATAGAGCTTTTGTTCTGTTAAAATAAAATTATTTCCTTTTTACTAGTATAATTTAATTTATTATAGTTTTTACGAGTATAATTTAATTCATGTATACCTAATGTATTTTTTAAAAATGTTTAATAAAAAATAAGTGGAGCCAATACTATGTAAGTACATAATACCTAATTTTTATTCTGTTAAAATAAAATTCTTTGCTTTTTAGGAATATACCAGCACGCCTTTGTCACGCCATTTTCAGTGTTTGTATAACAATAGGCAAAACACACAAATTGACCCAAACCCGGGTGGTACTACCTGCACTTGATGAAAAGAAAAAATTTTGCAATGAAATCAATGCCAAATTATGAAAGTTGCTTAAATATTCGTTGGGTCACTCTGTAGTCCCTTTGCATACCTAATGAGCTTTTATTATTCTACACCTTTCTGAAATAGACTAGTAGTAGTAGTAGTAGTGGACGGGGAGGCTTTGACGCCAAGCAAGTCGGCCAGTTTCTGACCCTTTTTGCCAACCCCGTTTTAACGTCTGGGTAATGTCAGCCAGACGGGACCTACAGTTTAACGTGGGTTCCGAACCACAATATAACCGACAGATGTTATTCTCGGCACAATATTTTTACGGTCTTGTTATTATTAACGTATCTTTGCTCACCACAAACCTCGACGAGCGGGTCCTTAAACGTCCTTGTGTGCAGCTAAGAGAGTTATGTACGTCGCGGGGACCCTCGAACCATCCGGAACAGCATCAGACCTGTGCACTCGAGACTCCGCCGCCAATTCTCTGGTCACTTTTTTTTTACCTCGACCATACGAATATCAGGCAGTGTCCGAGATACACCATCCGCACCACTGTTATCCTTCATTTGGCTCAAGGGTCTCTCCCTCGACAACATGCCGTTTCTAGATTACCTACTAGACTAGAGTGCCGTTGAGAATTTGTCGGTGTGTGTTGCATACGCAACACTACGTAGTATGGTGACCTGGGCCCTGAAATAGACTAAGTGTACTGAAATCTGCTTCTCTTGTCCGAGTGTTTTTTTGTATTAATATGATTTTTATTTTATTTTTCTGGTAATTGTGCAACTTTACTTTTAATTTAACAATGTTTATGTCACTTTTTTGATTATCTTTTTTCTTTTTTATTATTAAAACATCTTTAATAGGCAAAAATTCAAAAGGCTATTCACATCGGTCTTTCAGCCTAATAGTAAATAGTAACTCACAAAAATAATTATTTTTTTAAGCGTGATACTGAGTGTCATGTACAAAAAAAAAACTAGTTGATCAGTATCTCAAAAACTGCCCTTTCTGGGAATTGTCTTTTTCTGGTTTCATAAGTGAGCCATCTAAAATCTAAAATGTTTACTTCTAGGCTGGTTATCATCTTCTTTATAATTGTTAGGTGATGTTTAAAATTTAATTTGTGATCAAAATAGATGCCCAAGTATTTAATATGTGTCTGTGAGTTTATTTGGTGGTTCAGAAATTCAGAACTTTTATAGTTGGCGATGAATTTTTGATTTTAGTGATCGACCGATATGACTTTTTTAGCCGATACCGATAATCGGCCGATACCGATAATGTCTTGGCCGATAACGATATATATCGGCATATCGGCCTTTTTTAATTGATAACATTATTAATGTCTAAAATCTGAATATTCTGTAATATAATTTATAATTCTTTAACGTTCAATTTAAAATCACAAAAATAAAAACAAAAATTGCACTTTGGCAACACAGCAATAGGCGGTAATTTATTAATTGGACCTTTTTTTTTACCACGACGTCTTAACGAACAATCTTACAGTAATTTTCTACAAAATGATTTGCCTCTGCTTCTTGAAAATGTTCCTTTATATTTACGTCAACAACATTGGTTCATGTATGACGGTGCTCCTGCCCACTTTAGCATATTGGCTCGTGAGTATTTGAATGGAGCTTACCAAAATCGTTGGATAGGTCGTGGAAGACCACAATTCTGGCCACCTAGATCGCCTGACTTAAACAGCCTAGATTTCTATTTGTGGGGGCACTTAAAAGCATTAGTTTATGTTACACCAATCGAGACAGAAGAACAACTAAGGAATAGAATAATTATTGACGGGTGTGAAACCATTCGTAACACTAATGGAATTTTCGAAAGAGTTTGTCGCTCGATGAGGAGAGCAGAAGCCTGCATAGAAGCGGGAGGTAGTCATTTCCAACATTTCTTGTAAATAGTCATTACTTTTCGTTTGTTAGATTTTAAAAAATGGCTTAGAAATAAAAATACTGAACGATCAAAGTTAACTTGATTTTATTTTAACAATTTTCCGACATGCAATGAAGTCGTTTTTATTTTTTTCCTCGAAAAGGAAGTAATATACGAAAAGATATTAAGAGACAAAAAAGTTGTATTTGTAGATGCCCAATCTGAAAAAAATTTAAATTTTTCAAAAAACCCAGTAGCGTACATTTTTTTTGTCAATATTATTCGTGACACTGCCCCCCGAGACGCCACTGGAACTTATAATTTTCTTTTAGTTAGTGCCAACTTAGCGTCTTATTACAATGAATAACCCTGCCAGATTTCAACAAAATCGGTAAAAGGATCATTTAGATATTAATAAAAAACAAATTTTTTTTTAAAACTTTGACACCCTGTATCTTGAAAACCAGACTCTTCAGGACACATGTTTATATGAACTTTTCTATTTGAATTTGGTTCAGGAATAATACTCCCTTGAAATTACGCCACATCATTAAGTAACACCCTGTATATAACAAACAATAAGGGTCCTAGTACACTACCCTGAGGTACCCCGAATTGATTTAGCATTCTACTTGACTTCACATTATTTATTTTAGTTATCTGATATCCATCCGTCAAAAAATCTTGTAGCCAATTTAGTTCTGTACAGGGTTATCCAACCAAGACTAGACAAGGCGATTTTTTGACTTTTCCTGTACTTTTATAAAAAAACTGAAATAGCCATCTTAAGTCATTTTCTCCCGCGAATTCGAATATCTTCAGCAAAAAACAATTGAACATCAAACAAAAGTACTAGGGGTCACTTTGATATTTTTTTAAATGGGATGCCGTATTTTTAATGAGCTTATCCGATTTCTCATATAAATTTTGATCTAAAATGTTGGATTTTTAATTCAAAAACGCCTTTTTTCTTCAGTTTTAAATTCGGAAAATGTTCGTCTACCGTAAGATTAATACCTGATAGATGGATACCCGTTTCACCTGTTCACCCTTTAACCTGCTTTAAAGCGTCCGTCAGTTAGACAAAATAATCAAGTTTCAAATTTCTATATATTTTTCACGAATTAATTACAAATTTAGTAGTTTTTGCAAATCTATTATTGCTTACGTATAAAAAAAGTATGAAAAAAATATAAAAAAAATAAAAAAAAAAAATAAAAAAAATAAAAATCTAAAAAAAAAATCCATCATTTTAGATCAAAATTTATATGAGAAATCGGATAAGCTCATTAAAAATACGGCATCCCATTTAAAAAAATATCAAAGTGACCCCTAGTACTTTTGTTTGATGTTCAATTGTTTTTTGCTGAAGATATTCGAATTCGCGGGAGAAAATGACTTAAGATGGCTATTTCAGTTTTTTTATAAAAGTACAGGAAAAGTCAAAAAATCGCCTTGTCTAGTCTTGGTTGGATAACCCTGTACCTCCGATGCCATAATATCTAAGTTTTTGCAACAAAATGTCACGGTCAACTGTCTCAAATGCACGGCGAGAATCTAGGAAAACTGCCGAGACGAAATAGCCCTGATCAATGAGCTCATTCCAAGTGGAGACGGTCAGCTGAATTGCTGACTCACAAGAATGTTTACTCCTAAACCCTGATTGATTCATGTTTTTTTTTTTTTTTTTTATTTATTTATTGAAAGATCAACGGGCAAAGCCCTTTTATTACATAAAACAGAAAGATAAAGTATCAAAAACAAGCCATAAAGTACAATAATTATCAAAAATAACCTAAAAAGTACAATAATTAACATAACCTATAAAGTACAATAATTAAACATATTAGTCATTATATAAATCGGAAAAAAAGAAAAGAATACTTAGTGGTACCTCATAACAAGATTCGCAATATTTCTCTTAAAGCTAAAGAGCGTACCAGACTGCCTGAGCTCAGTCGGCACTTTATTCCACTCGCGTCTCAATCTATTAACAGTAGCATAATGTACATAATTTCTAATGGAACTCACCTCCACAAGCTCACGAGATGCTCGAAAAGGATATGGTAGATCTCTCGCTCTAAAGAGATCGACCACATCCAGAGAAGAGACTGAACCCAACTTAACCCTTTTAACAAAACAAAGATCATCTCTAATGTACAGGGATTTAACAGAACCCAAACCAAAAGATCGAGCCAACTCAGAGTAGTCGTGGTTTGCGAAGCCCATAGGAGACCCCTGTTTAAACGCTAAATACCTTATAAATTTATGCTGAACCGATTCTAGCTTCTTAATATAAACATTATAATGGGGTGACCAAATAAGAGCACCATAACAATATGTAATAAGTTATTTGAGCTGAAGTAAGCATAAAGTTGGTTATACACTGCAAGTTCCAATATTTTTTCAACTGCAGGTAGTGTATTTATTGGGCGATAATTGGAGCAATCAGCACTGTTCGCTACTTTAGGTATAGGAGTTATTAAGCTAGTTTTTAGTTCATTTGGAAATTCACCCTTCAACAATGAAGTATTAATAAATTTTAAGAATATATGACCAAGTACATCAAATGAGCTTTTAAGAAATTTCATATTCAATATATCCTCATTATTGTATTTGTTTTCCAGCGAGTTTACTATTTTTTTTAAATCATTCATAGACAAACAGCTAAATTCCGAAAATTTACTATTAATCCCAGGCATTAAACTTGGTGACCATGGGTTCCATGTTGGAATTGTACTTCTGATCTCATCAATACTTGAAATAAAGAAAGTATTAAAATATTCCGCAATCTCCTGTTCGCTACCTGTAATTAACTGGGTCCCCCCAAATTAAAAAGTAATACTTTTATGAGTAAATGTCCTGTCAGTACCATTTACTAGTGTTTTTAAAGAGGTTGGACACTGAAGTTGATACAATTAGAGAATGCCTCTTTGCCAAACGCTGTCAAATGCCTTTCTAATATTCAAAAAAACTGCTGTGCTGCTAAGTCCCATTATATTTGCCGATATGATGTTTGATGTTAGAATAGTGAGGGTGAATTGTAGAATGGTCAGACTTAAATGTTTAGGTATTTTGTGTCCTACTTCTTTGGTTATTCGATTGCGTATAATATTTACCAGTTTTTTCCCATTACCAGTAAAAGTGTAATGGGACGGTAGTTCTCTGTTTGAGTGATCAAGCTGTGGTTTTGGTATAGTGATGACTACTCCTTTTTTCCAAGCTTCTGGAAATAAGCTGTTGCTCGGGCAAAAACTGTACATCCCTTTGATCTTTCATCGACTTTATTACTAATTCCGGTAAATATAAGATGTATTCAGAATATATCTGAATTTGGGAGGGAGACCAAGAGATTGCTTGTACGGAAGGCCTATTATACTGTTACTGAGTATTTTGAGGATCAGTTGTGACATTAAGTGAGTTAGTTAGGATTTTTTACATCTAAATGTTATTAAAATTTCTGTTTTTTTTTTATTGACTAGGATATGTATTGTGATGACATTTGTTTTGGCGATTCATTTTAGAGTTGTTTTTTTATTAGTTGCTTAAGTGTTTTAAGATTTTTAACTATTTTATTTGTTATCGTTGAGTCTGGTCTTATCTTAGATTGAGTATTTCATTTTTAATTAGTTATAGTTCAGCTTTGTCAATGAATACCATGTATTTTGGACATTAAAGCATGTTTTGAATTTGAATTTGAATTTGAAAAAGGGTGTGCCCTGATTCCATAACTATACAATAGTTGGCGAGGTTGAGGTTCAGTTGGTGTTGGAAATAGGAGTTCAATTTAAACTAAAGGGAACACTCAGTTCCATTTATACACTCGTTCATGTTGTTCATGTTAAGCTCATGTAAGGTTCGAAAACTTCCTGGGTAGTTCGAGATAATAAATTTTTATGCTCGGAGTTCGGAATATCTAACCTCAGAAACTTGATCATAACTTCAACCTCACCAACTTTTCGAGTTTATGAATCCAGCTTAAGGCCCGGAAAAATCTATAAATAGACCAGCCACAAATAGGCCCTCATCAAGAGTATTAATAATCGTTTTATTGATTCAGTACTCCGGTTTTGGACAAAACCATGCTGGCATGGTGAAAGCAGCCTATGGCCATTAAAGAAATTTGTTAGTTGCTCATTTATGGCTAGCTTAAAAATTTTAGAAATGCTAGACAAGATATGAACAGGTCGATAATAATGATTATACTCAATTGCATCTCCTTTTTGGTAAACTGGTACTATGCATCCTAGTTTAGGCTTATCTGGAAAACTCCACTGGCAAACATGAGGTTCAGTAAGAAAGTCAAGACAGGTGGCAATTTAGCCTTGCATTTTTTTAGTAGAACCGAGAGTGGAACTTTAGTTATACCATCAATACCAGTGGAAATTGAGTTTTTAAGCTTATCAATTAACTTCTCAATATCATGTATTGTTACTAGATTGATTAAAAATGAGACATTATTAAAAGGGATGTTTTTGTTTACAAGTCATAGTCTATTTTTTCATTATTTTCTCCCTTAATCGTAAATCTGCCACTTTTATTGTAATGCAACATTATTGAGCAATATCGTTGAATGGATGTTCACATTAATCTATTTTGTTCCAATGGTATTGGGCAATAAAGTCAACTAATGAGAACCTGGTTATGGCTTAATAAGGTAAGGGATAAAAAATACATTTCAGCTGGTTTATTTATGCTTAAAAAAACGAGGGCAATTATCTTTTCACTTACCTTCTGGGACTAAGTAACTTTGACTTTGTTGATGACAATAGAACACTGCTTCTTCTCGAAAGAGGTCCACGTCCTGGATTTAAAGGCGTCGAAGTGATTTTAGGGGCTCCATTCCGTGTATCATTTACTATAGGTAATGCTGTGTTATCGAAATGGTGGGAACAGTTACCTTTTTCTGAATTAAACATTGTATTAAATTAAAACAAAAAAAAAACAAGTTCAAGGATAACCTTAAAATGGACAATAATTGCCAAGATAACTTGTGAATAAACTTTTATACGTCAATACGGCACAGCTCTTATTTGTATTAACTTCTATTAATTTGTCATTTACTCGCATTACGTTTTATAAAAATGCACAAAAACTACAATAATTTTAAACACAACACGCCACAGCCCGTTTGAAGTTTTGAAGAAAGAAGAAATCAAGAAATGGTGTTGCCGGTTGCCTACAAAACAGATATGCCGTTGCAATGTTGCCAACTTTAAGCACTTTTTTTTTTTTTTCTAGGGTTTCAATGGCCTCTTGCCTCTCGGCATCAAGCCAAACTTTAAAACCACATACCTAAACTGAGAAACACAGAACTCAAAAACTTACTGAGAAATATTCGGCGCGGAAATACTTAAAATAATCGACAGTACTATCACAGACTAGCGAAGTTCCGAATGCGGAAGAGACAACCATTTTTTTGTGGACCGGGACCATGAACTTAGAATTAGTTTCTAAATTCCTGGATATCACCATCATCCATTGTTACAACGTTATCCAATAATTGTTGTTTATAGTTATTTATATTTAATTTACCTTTATTGTACCTATATATTAGTGAAACTTTTTAATAAGAGTCAGGGCCGCCGAGAGCCGACACGGGCCCTAAGACTGGACGTGGACAGCCTCCAGTGTTGCTACGTATGCGCCGTAGGCGGCAAAAAAATAGCGCCGCAGGCGAAAAATTTGTGGGTGCCACGCCCTATTTTGATGATAGTGCTTGGTTTCAAGTAGGATAGTGCCGCATGCCACTTTTTTTGCCTTTCATTTTAAAATATATATTTAAATATATTTTTTACCGTGCTTGTAGTTAGGTATATTTCTAATGCGGATCAATTTGCGATTCACGTCCGGGCCCCGGGAATTTGTCCCGTCTGCCCCCCCCCCCTCTCGTCGGCCCTGATAAGAACTTCAGAGCTGTAGTGCCTACTACCTAAAATAATTATTATTCTATTTTTAAAATTTTAAATTAGTATTCTACAATCTACAATAATTATTGAGCTCACGAATGAGTGCCATAATTTCTTGAGATCTCACTTGTTCGCGCTGGGGGGATGTATTCTTAAACCAAGATTACTTATTACGAGATTAATTATTACCGATGGTTTACCAATACCATATAAAACTAGTTTATCCAAGAAGAAATCACAAAAATATTTTTACTAGGTAGATCTTATCAAAGAGTAACATTGGTCTTATGGATGAGATGCGAATTTAAGTGTAAAATGCAAATAATTTTCAATTCAGCTTGTTAAAAAATTAAAAATCGAGGTTAATTATATTATTTTAAAATTTAATTTTTTGCGTTAAGTGCGTGCGCGCACTAGGCGACCATGGCCGCGCGTATTATAATGCATTAACTTGATATGGCATACGCGCACTAGACGACAGCGACCCGTAGGTCCCGCGGCCAGCGAGATCCCGACTGCAACACGGCGGCTCAGGTGCCGCCGCGGCCAATGAAATACAAACAGTACTATGAGAGGTGGCGCACTTGGTCGCGCGACTGGCGCTTCTTCCGCAGTTGTGTTTCGCAGCTTCAGTATGATCTGTTTTGTGAGTATGATGTTGTTAGGCAGACATGCAAAATGTCTACAAAAATGGATACCGAATTATCTATTATGGAGATCGAAAAGAGACCATCAGCGATTTGGGAGTTACTTAAGTAACGAATACATCGACATTCGTGTATAATTAAAAAAGTTTTCTTCATGTTGTCAAAGATGTTGATAAAATACATTAAACATCCCCTTTAGTCATCGACAATCCAATATAGAGGATATACCCAAATTCTTTTTTTATTCCTTGATTTTCTTTTTTGCGATAGGTACCAAACAGCAGCTACTTGCACAGCGTCCATATTTCTACCAATGAAGACTAGGGTTAGATTTCTACACTGAGTAAACTTAGCCCCGCGACCGACAAATATTGCCAATTTGCTTATTTTCTGGTCGCGCGGCCATGGTCGCCTAGTGCGCGCACGCACTAAAGCAGTTTGGTAAGTAAATACCGGCATACGGTTAAAAGCGGCAATTTTTGCCGTAATAAAATTAACCTTTGAAAAGTAAATGAACCTTATTTACGCCCTCTTGCGGCAATATCTGAAACTTGAATTATTCTTGAATTTCTCCTGGAAATTTTTATAATGGTAACTTTTTTTTCAAATCTGTGGGACGTATCGTCGTTTTCGAGATATGGCCGCGTGCTCAGTATCCTTATCCGGATACCCTGTATATTATATTTACGATTTTGAAACATCTTTTTTTATTATTAAAACTTTAATCTTCTCTACTAAAGACCGTTGGAGGGGTTTTTTGGATTTGTCATGAGGGGGGGGGGGGTAAATAGAAACTAACCTGTAAATTGTTATTGTTCTGTAGTTAGTTTGAACCCCCTAACTCCCCCCCCCCCCACCCGCGGCGGCCCTGAGAAGTATGAACCGATTCACCGAAAAATTAATTTTTCCGTCAGTTCTTGAATACCTACACCATATAATACGGATTAGAAAGGGACATATTTCTATGGTACATAGTGTCTTAAATGTCGCGAACCGCCATCGCCAGCAGTGGGTACGTGAACCGTAAAATCATAAGGTAATCCGTCAATTTGCTTTTCCGTTAATTCGCAAGATTGTGAACATGTAATGGGGGAATATTGGAAACCTCGAGCAAGATTGATCGGGACAGTACAACCAACGTGGTAAACCAAACCGATGACTTGCGGCCTGGCCAACACAACAACAAGAAATACCCCTATATTGATTCAGGCGTGAATACATGTGTTGGCATTTTGCTTGTCAAAAATTTGATCTGAAAAGAGAAATTGTGGTAAAGAACCAAGAATTGTTTTATTATCATAATTAACGATAAATATTTATCCAAAGGAAATGAACGAAACGGTGCTTTGATACATGATCTACCCGCATATTGATGAAGTTTTTTTGAGCAAGAATTAAATATTTTCTTCTGATAACAAATTGAAAACTAAGATGCCTTTATTTGGAAAATCGCAAAAGGGCCCAGCTGAAGTAGTAAAGGCATTAAAAGAAGCAGTGAACTCACTAGAGAAGGGCGATAAAAAGGCTGAAAAAGCCCAGGAAGATGTATCTAAGAACTTGGTGTTAATAAAAAATATGTTATATGGTACCTCTGAATCAGAACCACAAACTGATATAATAGTAGCGCAGTTGGCCCAAGAACTTTACAACAGTAACCTTCTGCTAATGTTAATTCATAATTTAAATAGAATAGATTTTGAAGGCAAAAAGGATGTTGCACAAGTATTTAATAACATTTTAAGAAGGCAAATTGGGACTAGATCTCCTACCGTTGAATATATTTGTACTAAGCCTGAAATATTATTTACGCTTATGAGTGGGTTAGTTATTATTATTTTACTTATTTTTACCAGTGCTTAGGCATGTAACCTATTTTTTAGTTTTCCAAAATTTACCATATTTAATAGGATCTAATATTTTTAATCTAAAAATCTTTTTTCATATTTTGGCTCATTTTGTTTCATAAAACAACAGGAGAGCACCAGATGTTTGATGCTATTAAGGCAGTAAGTACGTTAATTACAATGTAAATTGTACATACAGAAGGAGCATAAATGCTAAAATTTTGATTAAAAAAACATCAAAGTTGAGTAGAGTCTAGAGGGTTAGCAAAGTGTATTGTTGTTTTGTAATAAGACTATCCCTTGAAAATGTCAAAAATAATGTGGGTTAAATAGAGGGTTAGATCATTTTATTTGATTTGAATTTTGAATTTTTTAACAGAGTTCTGCTCAGGCTCTCAGGTCTTGTTAATTTCAATTGGTTGAATTTGATCCAGGTACACTAGGGTCGCCTTCAAGGATAATTTTTTACGTTGAATACGATATGTGGGGTCCCGGAGAAATCCAAGTGGGGCTTTACCTCCAGTAAGTCAAAAATCACCCTTTTTAGGTGTGTTTTTGGGAAAATAATTATCTGAACAGTCAGGTGTTTTTTTTCATATGTGTTCATGGGTTAAACAATAGTATATAACCTTAACAAAACAAATTTATATAATATAATACAACCATTTAAATCGTCTTAACATCACTGTGCCTATCAGGTATCAAACTAATTTGATATGAAAATCAGAAGTAGTATATTGTAGAGCATTTCAAAACTACCCCTGGACCAGAAAGCATTTTTTTTTCTCTTGCAAAAAAATGGGGTTGGGGAAGTTAGCGGGGTAAATTAGTCACCATCACTCTCAGGGAAATTCTTTGTTTAAAATAGTACCTGGGTTCAGTAAAATAAATTTTAAACTATTTTAAGTTAACTGTTCCTCCCAAATAGGTTTAAATAATGACCTCTAACATTTAAACAAACAAAACATTTATTTTAAATCTAAAATGTTTTAATATTTTATCCTTCCATTAAATTCCAGTAGTTTCCATATATAGCGCTGTTAAGCATTTACATCCCTATATTTTTAGTTCATATTTTAAAAGCATTTTGAGGGCTTTAGGTTTTAATTTTGTACATATTAACCTCTTTGCTGTTTTAAAATGCAAGACGTACCTATTTATATTATTATAGATGTTTATTAAGCTGCCAGAGCCACAATGTGTTTTTCCTCAGTTTGTATACCAGTTGTTTTTTGCTGTTTATTGTTAATTTGGACTCTACATGCAGTTTGGCCAGAGTTAACATTTTCGAAAAATTATGTGTTATGGCCTAGGTTTTAGGTTGCAGGCTACAGTGTGTTGAATGTTCAGAAATTCAAGTTTCTGACGTAAATACTCTAATTAATGGTGCACAGCAAAACCATAGTATTATGTAAAAATATTATCTAGTATTTAACCAAATTTACCTTACCTTAGTCCAAAAGTTCACAATAACTGTGATCCAGGGTGCCTTAGGTTAAAGGTTATTTTTGATTGGAAATTACACAAAATTTCGTATTTTGATGTAGATTGTATGCAACCCTTTGCTTACCATTAAAAGGTCGCAATCTTTTTTGCGCCTTGAGTACTTACGATTTGAATCTTTTGGAACATAAAAAATGTATACGTTAATGATGTCGCTCTGAGTAACCGCCAAGGTCCCAGTGGATTTATAACACCCTGTATACCATGTGTTACTTAATTCGGAAAATTTCTCCTAAATGTACTTTTATTTTTAGCTATGAGCATCAAGAAATAGCCTTAAATTGTGGAACCATGTTAAGAGAGTGTGCACGATACGAGGCCTTGGCTAAGATCATGTTATATTCCGAGGACTTTTACAATTTTTTCCGATATGTTGAAGTTTCTACATTTGATATTGCTTCAGATGCATTTTCCACTTTTAAGGTAATATTATTAGAAAACTCGCGGGCCTTCACAAAAAAAACTTTGGATATATAGAATAAGTACTTAGGCAGACACAACATCCAAAAGAAAGACAATATAGACAAACAAACAAATTAGTTTAGTCATAGTTCAGGTTATTTACCAAATTATTGGAATGTAATTGATATATTTTCAATTATATACAAATGTACAGGGCGATTGTTTATATTTTACTAGATGTATACATCTGGGAATATTGGTCTTTGAAAAAGTTTAAATTAGCAATTTTGTATAATAATTAGTATTTTTAATGGGTATTCAGAATCGGTTATCAGAAAAAAACAAGAAAGCATCAGAAACTTAAGTATTTCAAGTCACCTGATACTTTTTAAATGAAACACCCTGTATTTTATATTTTTAGTCGCGAGATATCGTTCTCCTGAGTTCAAATATATATAGGTTATTATGGTTATTTTTGTTAATTTTAGAAAAAAATAGACTTTTTTGTATAAATCTAAGGCAGCCGTAATAGTATATTAAAGTACATGTTTTATAAAGCATCATCTTATAGCACGCGTCCATGTTAAAAAACGAGCCGCTTGCGGCGAGTTTTTTAACGGGACAAGTGCTTTAACCGCTTTATAAAACACGTACTTTATACTATTTTTTCTATTTTGTATTTATTTCAATAAGAAAATACATATTTAAAAAGAAAATCAACCCTTCAAATTTTGTAAATTTGTATGTCTAAATTCTATGTTGGTAATACTATAAATTTACTTTTATCATAGTAGCCTTGACAATAAATAATATTTTCTTTGTGTCATTGTCACGAAATTTGTGTTTTAATATTTCATAGAGTTGTTCATAATTATAATTAAAAAAATATGGAGCATGATAATCTAAGTTCAACTCCCCCTGAGTTAAGGGATATTGCTAATAAAACGATAAATTAACTTTTACCAGAGAAATCCCGAAAACTTTCTTTTCTCATGGATCACAATAACAGGAAACGTCAGACGTCAACAGAATAAAACATTTAAATATTACCAATGCCAACTTTTAAAAAATAAAAAAACGGTATCGTAATAGATCTGTTTCGATACTGAAAACGGTATCGTAATAGATTTCTTATGAAACAAAATTAGAAAAAAGCCTATACGACCATGCTGATTTGTTTTTATCAAAGTAGCCATGTATAATAATAATATAATCTTTACATAAAGATTATATGATTAAAAATAATTGTCCATTAGCTACTCCCTTTTTTATAAGTTAAGGTAATTTTAAATGTTAATAAACGAGAATAGTATATTCTATAACAAGTATGGAATGGATAAATTCCGCACGAGCGAAAAGTTTGTAGGCGAGGTCTACGGTTTCGCGAGGGCGGAAATGCCATTTCATACGAGTTATAGACTATACTTTCTCTAACACTATTGGAGGGAAAATAATTTATTATGGTATAAAATCAATATTTTGTAATAAAACTAACATACCTTGAATAATCAAGCGCTGTCAAAGTCGAATTTATAACCTGACAGCGTAAAATAAGTAATCCAAGGCTATCATGGTCTTCAAAATAATTTGGTTTCCCCATGCAATTTAGATGGCCGAACTGAAAATCTAGTTGGCTTTGACTAGGTGATACAGAATGATTCCATTCTGTACTAGTGTGTTAGAATAAAGCCATTCTATAAAACTTTTTTAGTTAAAAATTTGTTGTTTCTAAAATTTAAAGAGAAGATATCATTTGTGTATAAATGTAAATGGGGCCATTTTGAACAACTACTTTAATGTGTAGTTAATAATTAAATTAAACTTTGTTTTATTATCCATGATTACTTTGATTAAAACAAATCAGCATGGTCGTATAACCTTCCACTGCTGCCTTAGATTTATACGAAAAAGTATTTTTTTCGAAGATAAACAAACACGACTAAAAATATAAAAAACAGGGTGTTTCATTTAAAAAATACCAGGTAACTTGAAAATTTTAAGTTTCTGATGCTTTTTTGTTTATTCTGATAACGGATTCTGAATACCCATTTGCAATCGTACCTGGAAAAGAGATCAAATCATTATGAGTACAACATTAGGTCAAATGAACAATATACTATATCCAGGGTAAAGACAACCTCTTTACAAAAAATCCTTTTTTACGATGAGATTCGCTATTTTAACGATCTGCTCGATAATATTAAGAGAGCACCAAACCTGAGAATCTTTAACAGAAACCTTTTGTTATACTTAAGGAACTGAGGTGTGTACTATTAAGAATGTTGTTTTTGTTATCTGGTTTAAATAGCCAAGTGCTAAATAAAGGATATATTTATAATTTTTTTATTTATATTAAAAATACTTCAAAATTGTTAATTTAAACTTATTTGTAAGACCAATATTAACTGAGATATCCATCTAGTAAAATATAAACAATCACCCTGTACATATTTTCAACTATGGAAATAAATGAGTACCTAGGTACTAACCTCTAAACTTGGTTCTTATGGACAAAAAGCTTTTTAAGGCTAGAAATATATCTAATATTTGAATCTAATTCCTCAATAACAATATTGCACTATAGGCCCCAGTGGCGTGAAACGAGTGTCCCCGTTCATATTCCTATGTCATGTACCCTAAACTACTTTATTTCAGGATAAGCATTTGAGTAATCATATTTTAACTTTAATATATTTTGCTGTGGCTAAATAAACTAGGCTCAAGGTCAAAAGAAGAGGAAAAGAAAAAATATTTTGCGCTGGCTAAGCCTTAAATTGACTGACAAACAGCTAGAGTTAGTTATGCTAAACAATTTATTTCCTTTTATTCTTAAATTAATCTTTGGTACATGGAAATTTATCCAAGGATAAACTCTATATTTTAAGATAATATTATACAATATTTTGCATAGAAGAACTGAAAAAAAAAGAATTGCTACCTCTTATGCAATGATATGATCATCTTTATTTTTTCTACAATCGCTAAGGGAGTGGATTTTAAGGCTATTTATCAAACTCACATATGAAACCACATATGTGTGGGCACTATACTTTTATCTATTTATCACACAGGCAGAGCTGCCCAAATAGTACATACATATCTAGTTCTAAAATAACAACAATCAACAAAAATTTGCAAAATATATAAAACCTACATAGTTTGAAAGATGTAACAAATGAGAAATGGAGCAGCCCATCCTCTTGCACGAGCTATTACGGGCACACCATATAGACAAGACATAAGAGGAAATTTAAGGGAACTCAAAATATTAACACTTTCCTCTCTATTTGTTTAACAGTGTATACTATGAAAAATTTACACATTTATGCTACACATAGTAATTTCCTTGAAAGTAATGCAAAAATTAGATTTGATTTTACCATATTACAAGCTAGCCATATTTATAAAAACTATTCTGTCCCTCTGTGTTTTAATAAATAACCAGAAAGTTGCTGTTTCTTCTTTAGTTAGTTACAAGAGCACTATGGGGTCATTTTGAATTGTTTTATGATTTTGAGGAATACCTTTGTACTAGTATGAATATGTTTGATGATGGATGATGATGATGTCATTGTTTAGTATTGTGTATTTTAATTTATTTCTATTAATACTGACTGATGCTTATATGTTGTTTGAGAGAGATTGTTATTGGTATTTTGTTTAATTAATTTCCATGTCTGTGTCTATTATTCGAATTGAGAATGTATATTTTATGTAACTGGTCCCTAGTTTTAGTTGAATTATTTAGAAAGCTTTATTACTGGCGATTATTACCTTGGCGTAGTTGATCAAAGACGTTTTATTTCAGGTAGTTTTATGTATGAATTTTTTTTCATATTGAGCTATCTGTTTTAGGAACTTCTGACAAGGCATAAAATTTTATGTGCTCGGTTTTTAGAAGACAATTATGACAAAGTTTTTAGCCACTACCAGAGACTATTAAATTCAGAAAACTACGTTACAAGACGTCAGAGTTTGAAATTACTTGGAGAACTGTTACTTGATAGACATAATTTTGCAGTAAGTACCGAATTTTCCACAAAACTTATTATTTTAGTAGACGATTAAGATTTCTAAATTTTGTAGGGTAGTTTCTGTTATTCTGCAATGCACCTGGGTATATTTTAGTATTAAACCTTTGCAAATCTATCAGACTTCATAACTATTGTAATAACATAATTATCAATAATGCCGAATTCAGCCTGACCAGGTTGCTCATAACTGGACAAAACTAATATTAAAACATAGTCGCCTTTAATTAAAAAAAAACCCTTATATATAACATATAACATATAACACCCTTACATATAACCATCCAAATGGACGCCCAATAAATGAATTGATGGAATCAGGGGAATTGGGTGTCCCGCCATGGCTATATCTCGTGATTTTTTAACTAACTTCTTTATATTTTATTTACTGTTTTTGACTACTTGAACTGACCTGTATGTAGAGAAAAAAAAAGTGGTTAGTAAAAGATGAAACAAGTATGCTGTTGCTATCAAATAAGGTGTGGGATATAGACCCCTTATTACCTATATGTCTGACTTCCCTTAAATTCAAATTAAAAATGTCTTTCGCTAATATTTTCCCGATTTATCAGTGGATTTTATGTAAACCATAAAGGGTCCTTTATCAGTGCTATTGCATATATTTTGCTGATTATTAACTACCAAGTTGCTGTTGTCAGGGTTTAGATTTTTTTGTGAGTCTATCCTTGATCTCTTTGTTACATTTTTGGCCGGATTATTGCCAACATCATGCCTCTAGAGGGAGGTTTAGCACCTCTCCCTGGGTCTATCAGTTTACTCATTCCTCTGTACGGATGTCATTAAGAAGTAATAAATTTGTAACGATTAAAACAAATTTATTAATTAGGTAATTTAGGGAGAACACAAAACGATAAAAATAAAACAAATGTGTACGGATAACCGACCATATGAACTCTAAAGTTCTTAGTCAACTATTATTCTTTTCAACTTGTTTTCTTCAGCACCTCGACCAAATCTAACATAAACAAACTGTCAGAGTATTTTGTCTGGAGTCCGAGATTTGTTTATTCCGATTTCTTTGGGTGTCGCGTTTCACCTCTAACCTTCCCTCGTTCCTCTTTGTTCCAACATCGCTCAAACGCAAACTTACCTATTCGACGATGATACAGCGATAACCGTTTCCGCCAAAAGGTCGCCAACAGTAATCGAAAAATTGCAACATCACGTCAATCTCATAGACAAATGACTGGGCAATTGGAGAATTCGACTAAACGACGCCAAACCTCAGACCATCTTTCTGTCTAGAAACCTCCCAAATGCCATTGGCAATATTAAATATCTAATCTCCGGTACCAAAATAATTGGCAGTGACTCATTTTTACGGGGTGTGCAAGACGTAAGGGGAACGCCAATTCCAGAGGCGTGTCATTTTAAACAATAATAATTCAAAAAATATACGAATTTATTGTTTATTATTATAATATATTAACATTTACTATAATAAATATAATATTATAAATTAAACTGAAAAATAAATTAAGCTTTTACATTTGGTGATCTAATGATGTAATTAGGGAAACTAAATTACGCAGGTATAAAATCCAAAAAGAATAATAAAGCAACGGTAAATGTTATTTTCATAATGTTTTTATTATTCTACATAATAATAGAAACATATAATAATGGATTAAGGGCAAAACCTAAACCTAAATTATAAATGTTTATAAATTTCCTAACTATTGTTACTTAATGAACACTAATTTTTTTTTATTTTATTTATATTTCAAATTACATAATTTGTACAAAAAACATAAAATGAAACTACGTCAAATGGCTAATGTAGCCCATCTTCCCACAAGTGTACAATATATACTCTTACATCCATTCATTCACCCAAAAAATCATTCACACTGTAGGGCTCCAAATCTATTAAATATTCTTTCAATTTTCGTTTAAATATTTTCTCCACTGATATACATTTTAAACCATTATGTAATTTATTGTAGCATTTAAGGCCAATGTAATAAGGACTTTTTCCATATAAGGTTAGTTTATGTCTTGGATAGATTAAGTTGTTTTTTCGAGTTGTGTAATTAGTATGAAAAATATTATCAAACTTATCCGTGTTTTTAAAAACAAATAAAAGTATTTCATAAATATATAAACCATATATTGTCAATATGGCCTTGGATTTAAAGATTCCTCTAGAAGACTGCAGTGGAGATATTTTGTATATAATTCTCAATACCCGTTTTTGAATTATGAGTATATTCTGAGCCCCAAAGTGTGCAGCCCAGAAAATTATTTCGTATCGTGCAGTGCCTTCAAAATTTGCAAAGTACAATTTTGTTTTGTTTAGTTCTAAAAAGTACCGCATTGGTTTTTGATTTATTTAAACACAGCTTATTTCTTTCAAATCACATCTCTGCCTGTGAGAATAGGTTATTTACATTTTCAGATAGTTCGGCCATTCTTGAACCATTCACTAACAAACTTGTATCATCAGCATACTGTGTCAAAAAGTACTTGTCATTATTAATTTCAAGATTGATATCATTTAAAAATACTATAAACAAAACTGGTCCCAGTATACTGCTCTGTGGAACACCTACCGTACTTTGCAATATCCCTGATTTATAAGTGATACCATTTGCGTTTACCACTTTTCGCTGAGTTCTTTCGCTCAAATAGGACTTAAACGACTCTAAGACACATCCCCTAACTCCATATAGCCATAACTTTCGAAATAGTATATCTCTATCTAGACAATCGAATGCCTTCGACAAATCTAAAAACAATCCAAGTGCAATGTCGCCCCCCTCCAGCTGGTTCAGAATTGCTTGAGTAAATTGATAAATTGCAGTTTGTGTAGACCGCTTTGAAATGTATCCGTGCTGGTTATCAGAAAAAAGTTTACATTCGTGCATAAATTCCATCAACCTTACACTCATAGCAGTTTCAAACAGCTTGGAAAAACTGGGCAGCAGACTTATGGGTCTGTAGTTATCGAATGCATCAATATCACCTTTGTTTTTATACAGAGGTCTTATAGCCGATAACTTTAACTGTGCAGGGAACGTACCCTGCCTCAGCGAGTTGTTTATTACATAACATAGTACATCAGTGATTGCTGGTATGACCTGACGAACGAGACTGGCAGGAATTTCATCATCACCTGAACTGTGTTTATTTTTGATTTTTTTTGTTAACGCCAAAATTTCTTCCCCTGTGACGGGCCTTAAATGCATAGACCTAGGATTTTCGGGTATATTTATTTGACAGGATACCTGATTAAAATTACTTAGAAGTTTTGAAATGGATTCCAGCAAAAATTCATTATATTTATTAGGTATCTCGTCGGGCTTGCCCAAAATCACGGACTTATCAGAAATTGAAATCCCTGTAATTTCTTTGTAAATTGACCACATGCATTTATTTTTGTTGTCAGAAATTTGTATTTTATGTTTGTAACTTTCTGACCTAGCCTGTATCAACAATTGATCATATTCTTTTTTTACGCTTGAGTACATGTCCTTGTAGTTGCTATTTTTACGTTTTAACATTAATAAAATGTCCAGTCTTTGTTTAACCTCCTTCAATTCAACATTTTTTGTGGAATATAGGCAATGCGACTTTTGACTAGGATTAAACAATTTCTTAGGAAAATATTGGTTAAAGAAAAGTAGAAAGGTGTTCATGAAAGCTGACCATTGTTGATTAACATCCGTTTGATCTAGAGCAGTCTAGCCACTGTTCTTGTTTTAATGCGTCAAGGAACCCCTTTCTACTCTCTTCATTGAAAGACCTCTTATAGTATGTTTGTTTTATAGAACTACTATTACATTTGAAGACAATTTTCTGGGCTGTGTGATCTGATATTGCATTGTGAATCACAATGCTATGTACATTTAAATATGAGGTGTTTGTAAAAATGTTATCAATACAACTTTGAAAAGCACTAGATATTCTAGTATTCTCACAAATAGTAGGATGTATACCAAAAGAATGCATTAATGATAGAAATTGTATCTTGTTGATATTTTCCCTAATAAACTCTATGTTAAAGTCACCTGCAATAAACACCTTTTTGTTTTGATACATAATTTGTTCAAGCAAAAGCTCTACTTGTTTCACAAACGATTTTATATCACCTTTTGGCGGTCTGTATACGGCTACGACAAAAAAACTTTCATTTTTTAAATTGCACTCAACACACGCACATTCAAAAATTCCGTTTAGTGAGAGTTCTTCAACTTTCTTGCATCTTACGAATTTCATGTTTTTACGAAGATAAATGGCTACTCCCCCATATCCTTGTTTTCTACAAAACTGAGACACTAGATTAAAATTGTCTATTGTCAATAGTTTTAACTGTTCAATTTTTTTCCAGTGTTCTGAGATACATAAACATTTACAGTCTTGGTGTTCTTGCAACATGTCGTTTAGCATATCAACAGAATTACCCAGAGATTGCACATTGTGATGAATAATCCCAAAATCATTGTCATGTCCTTTGGCGTTTTTGATGTTTTTGGAAATGGTATATGTTGATCTGGAAGGGTTTATAAAAAATTATTTTGTACATTATGTTGAATTTTTAATTCAAAAACGTCTTTTTTCTTCAGTTTTAAATTCGGAAAATGTTCGTCTACCGTAAGATTTTTTTTTTTTTTTTTTTACATTTTAGATCAAAATTTATATGAGAAATCGGATAAGCTCATTAAAAATACGGCATCCCATTTAAAAAAATATCAAAGTGACCCCTAGTACTTTTGTTTGATGTTCAATTGTTTTTTGCTGAAGATATTCGAATTCGCGGGAGAAAATGACTTAAGATGGCTATTTCAGTTTTTTTATAAAAGTACAGGAAAAGTCAAAAAATCGCCTTGTCTAGTCTTGATTGGATAACCCTGTACATTCGCTATTGCCGTTTTTAACAGTTCTTTAACATCTTTTAATTTAAAAGTTTTATTTTCACGCGCCACTTCGCCTTTTATCTGTGCCCATATAAGCTCGATTGGATTTAGTTCACAATGGTAATGCGGTAAACGTGATATTGTAACACCTCGTTCACGAGCCATTTCATCCACTACATATTTCGTATATTTTTTTTTTGTGAAGTTTTGCAAGATCGAGCAACTGCACTTTTAGCATTTTTTATATGCTTACATTTTCTTCCAAGGGGGTTTAGTTTAGATGACAATTATAAGGGGACGATATATTTAACCAAATCTAGGTTAAAATTGTGTCAAATTCACGTTATGACATGATATGCCAAACTGATATACAAATTTATTTTTGTTGTTTACAAAATTAACAAGGTGAGAATATAGAGAAAGGAAAATAAAAATTATAGAAATACGCTCCAAGCATAAATTCACTCGTCTTTTCGTATTTTCGAAAGCGTCAACTAGCATCTCTGGAGACATGTTACCATATTCTTAAATAATCCTTTCTTGGAACTGTTCTAAACTTTCAACTGGTGTTTTAAAAATATTATTCTTTAAATGAGGAAAATGATCTGAGTGGGAATTTAATGTCTGTTCGAAAACTAATCAATTTATCAAAAATTGCGTAGTAGTAATTAGGTAATAGTTTTGGCGGATGTATGGGCGATTGCACCGTCTTATTGAAAATAAACAAAACGTAGTTCATCGTTAAGTAATTGCTACACAAATGGATTGAAAATATTGTCCCTATACCGCTGTGCTGTAATTGTGTCATGGAAAAAAATAGGACCAACAATTCTTCTTCTGGAAACAGCCAACCAGCCACTAATTTTTTGAGGGTGCAATGTAGACTCTAACAAAATTGAGATTTTCACTAATCCATATCCGTGTATTCTGAGAATTCATATAACCCGTAGGTGGAACCAGGCTTCATCACAAAAAAAATGTCGGGTCTAATAAATCATTTTGTTCCAATAAATGTTGAGTAAACCACCGACAGTAATTACTGCGTCTTTCAAAATCCGCGTCTCGTATTTCTTGGAATACTTGCACTTTTTAAGGTAACAAATTTAACTCTTTTTTTAAGAATAGTTCTAGATGTTCCATAACATCTTCCCACTTCTTAAGACAGGCGTCTTACACATTTTGTTGGTGTATTTTGCATTACTTCACGAACGTTTGCAACAAGTTCTTCTGTTCTTACAGATGGACTTCCAGCTCCTTTTTATGTTGTAGAGAACCTGTTTCCCTGAACAAATCCACTGTTCTTCTCAGGCAATGATAAGATTCCCCAGAAGTAAAAGTGACTTTAGGAAAATTTTCGCGAAAATCGTCCACGCACAAACGCTGATTGTATGGTCACTCACCATTTACTCTAGCCCCATTTCGAAAATACGCTTCAACCATGAATTTTTTGTGCTGTTCCGTAAAACCCATTGCGTGAATTATTCAAAAAATTACATAAATTAGCGATGAATCAAATTACTTGTAACGACTGTTAAAGATGACGGAATAACTGATTGGTTGATAATGCTGGTATTTACAGACACCCAACAGGTATTAAGCTCTACCGCTAAGCAGTACGACCTTAGATGCAAAGTACACTTTGACGATAATAATTTTTGCTCGCACGGTATAAGGATTTCAATGTAATTTTTTTTTCCATTAAACGAGCTTATCAAGCCGAAAACCAAAGATACCCAAGATGGATATCAAATCAAATCAAATCAAAATATGCTTTATTATCATTTAAGAACAAGTCCTTGTTGATAAAGCTATAATATAAGTAGGAAAACAATAGACACTAAAAAAAAAAACGAAATATTTGAATTACAATGTTTGAAATATACTTTTTTTTCTTATACATTTATTAAAACATAAGTAATATCAATACCCTAGTGTGAACAAAAAGTGAATCACTCGCCACGTACTATTAGGCACTTGGGCCTTAATTTTTTTTTATTTGATTGTGTAAGACAACATGTCAAGAATGAGCTTAGGTAGAATCGAATTATTCTAACCATAAATGGATTTTAAAATGACCACCATTGCGAGTGGTCAGCGATATTCCCTTTTAAGTATTTAATAATAATTAAGAAAGCGGCTTGACGTTTTTTTTGTTTCTACTTTCAGGTGATGACGACGTATATATCAAATCCAGACAACCTAAAACTTATGATGAATATGTTAAAAGAGCGGTCTAGGAATATCCAGTTTGAGGCCTTCCATGTTTTTAAAGTAAGACGAAATTACTATTAGTAATATAGAGATTTGAAAGTGGAATGCAGTATGTTTTTTTAAGCTCTGTTCGTGGGATTTTGCGTGCCAAATTTTCAACCTCTCATCGTTTAAAATAACTCCGAACGCATACCGCAACCGGCGATATGAAATAACATAATATGAAGATATAAAAAAATATCGAAATATCATATTAGACGGTTTTTTGTCTAGCAGTGATTTAAAAGAACCGTATGTGCCGGTGTAATACCATGCAGGGAAGGTGTAAAGAGCGCGGCGCGCTCTCGACTCCATGCAATAACGCCAATAACTGGTAAGTGCTTCAGACAATATTGGACAACCGGTAGCGACAGTTATTTCTCCATAACCGGTTATTTTTAACCGTGAAAGTTATATCGAGGTACCTCTATTTCCCACCCACTTTTCTTAACCTTTTTTTTAACCTATCTCGGCAAAGGTCACGTATTTATTCATAACCGTACATCACATAATTATTGAGATATTGAGATCATAAATAATAATCGCCCCCGAGGTTAGAACCAAAACGTAATTTCTTGCGTCTGGAACAGCTAAATACTTTATGTCATAGCTAATTCTCAAGTTTATTAACATTCAAACTTTTATCAACATTTACATAAACTTGTTTTGAATCCTACCATTAATAGAGTGTTGGGGACTTTATTAGTTTTATTTATTGTATTTTTTGTTATTTAGGCTTTCGGAAACATTTGGTGGATAATTTAAGTAAGCAAATGCGTTTTAGCTGATAACAAGTAGTAATAGGTAGTCATGGATTTGCAAAAATGTAATATGGTAGAATGGATATTGAAAGTGGTAAAAATAGTGTTGCTGTAGTTTCAACGGCATACGAAACATAAACATAAATACTGCTCTTCAAGTGTCCCCATAAAAAGTAGTCGTTAGGCGACAAATCAGGGGACCTAGGTGGCCACTCGATTGTACCCCCTCTACCGATCCACCTATTCGGAAAAGTGTTGTTCAAAAATTTGCGCACGTTTCGACCAAAATGGGGAGGAGCTCCGTCTTGTTGGAAGAATGTACTTGCAAAATTTGGAACCATCGCATTTCGTATAGTAGGCACTATTTGTGCTTCCAAGAGCTCAAGGTAAAGTTGTGATGTCAAATTTCCATCAATAAAAAATGGACCGATCTTGTGGTTACCCAGAAGCCCAGCCCACACATTCAGTTTTCCAGGGCGTTGTGTATGACCTTCTCTCATCCAGTGGGGATTTTCACTTGCCCAAAACCTACAGTTGTGTCTATTGACTTAGAAACTGGTCATCACCTTGACATCATAAAATCACAAAATTCCATTCTTCGCTTATAATCATCTTCTGATAACTCTTGAACTACATGTATTTTGAAAGGGTGATATTTGTGTTTTATTAAAACATTATGGACGGATTTGAAGTAGACGTCACTTACTTGAGAATTTTTTCTTAATGAAGAAACAGGGGTTTCAACAACATTTTGTTAAAATTTCTAAACTTTTCTCTTAATCTACTACTGCTGGTCGTCCTGATCGTCGCCTATCTCTACAACTTCCAGTTTCTTCGAACCGTCGCGTCGCACAGTTTTTAGAACAGTTGCTTTTGAAATTGGATTTCGGTTTGGAAATGCGTCATTAAATAGATTTTTAACCTCTTTGTAAGACCTGACCCTATCGCCATATCCTCTCATCACAAGAACTGTAATTATTTCACTTTCAGTTAAAAGACAGTTTTGCATGTAAAAATTACAGCCTTTATGACTTTAGATCAAAACTGAACTGGTGTTTTATTTATTAATAAATAAAACACAACTTGTTGATATTTTCAAAACACCTCGTTATTTTGAAAACTACTGATATTAGGAACAAAGTATGTTATACCAAAAGTGTAACAAATTTAAAGTAAAAACTATAAATGAATCGAATTTCAAACAAAGTAAAAAGCTGGCAACAACGTAAATATCGTCATTCGGTGCGTCAGATCCTCTTACATAACTGTACCAAGTTTGGTTTAAATCGGCCAATAAATTGTGATGTTATTAAGCCGTTTCCAGACTTATACACACACTGTATATATAAAATATCTTCCAACCTTAACAATTTTTAAATAGCCCGCTCTTTATTCTCAACAACGTCAACAATGTCATTTCAATGTCAGGATAGATTTAATATTTAATCTTTTTAATTTAAAACCGTCAAATTTCGACTCGAAACCACGTTCTCACGTGGAGCGAAATAATGAAAAAGAAAAGGAAAAATGATAGTTACTGATTGAGATTTAAAAGTGGTTCGTCCAATTCGTTCGTTTCAATTTCATAATAAGTCGAAATTCTAGAGACTTTCAGAATATACCTAGCTAGTTTCAATAACGTTTATAAAACTCTTGCCAGGCCATGTTTGGAATATCTTTCTTGTGTTTGGTCGCCGTCTTATCTGGTACATATAAAATATCGAGAAAGTACAGAAAAGGTGTGAACCTTTTAAATTGTAATTGCCTGTACAATCCTATAATGATTTGCAGCATAGATTGGGCTTGAACTCGTTGCTATAAAATATATATCCTATTTATTAGTGAATGTAATAATTATTGAATGTCCCAGTCTGTTACATATGATTAATTTTCGTGTTCCTTCGAGAAATACTTGCTGTTGATTTATCATAGGTATAATTACTGATGCTCTTTTCCTATCCCTGGGTGCTTAAGAATGGTAATAGTAGGTAATATAGGGCGACTTTTTAAATTCTTCTTTTGCGTCCTTTAAACCCAATGTTTCTCATACTTTGATAGATTTGATTAATCGATATTTTTTTTTGCTATACAGTTTTTGTTACCATTTTCAACACTGTAACTTCAACCCCCTAAGTAGGGTAGGGGGCCAACCCTTAAAATTTTAAATAGAAGAATGGGTCGAGTGATACTTCTTGTAAAAGGGCGTTCGATTTTCTTTCAAATGACATCTCATTCGTAAAATTCGGTCAGATAGTTTCCTAGATAAGTATTTACTTGTGTAATGGTTTTCCTAATCTAATTATTTTAATAACAATAAAAGTAATGAATAAATTTGGTACGAAAACTCGTAACCCCTAACACAGATGATATGTTCAATTTCAACATCGGTGTTAATGAAAAGGTAAATTCATTTCGGATCGAACTGTCAAAAAATATATACGGTGTCCAATTTAAAATATCCCAACTTAGTGTTATAACTGAAAATAGAAACTATCAAATTATATGCGAAAACAATTTGCAATTTAACTTTTTGTCCTATCTATGATAATAACCAAGAACAAGGAGCACCTCAAATGGTCAAAATTTTTAAAAACGCACTCTATATCAAATAGGAATCAAGAAGCCATGATTACTTTACGGGAGTGCATGATCAGGTTTTTTATATCCAGTGTAGTTTCTCCAAAACTTCCAATATGCGTGGAAAAGGCGCCACTCTATACAAAAACGTTACATAGTTTGTCAGATCATGATCGCCTATGAAGCGAATGGCTCTTCCTTTGATGAAGTATAAGACCATTTAGTACGTCACGTTTACGTGCTCTGAAGTGAAGAGAGAAAGATTACACGAGGTGCGCAAAAAGTACAATTTTCTTTATCAGAGAAATAGTTTTTAAAAATATTTCTCGGAAGTTTTTAGGGCAAAGATAAACCTTTGCTAAACCCATTATTGATTGGGTTGAAAATTTAGCACGTCGCAAATTCCATTACCCGATGCTCTGTGATATTTTAAGTAGGTACATATTCCATATATTATTAGTTGTTGAAACAAAGTGTAATCTTAAAACTTTGTATGAGAAAACTATTTTAATGTTGATACTCAGTTATTAACGGATATGAACAATTTCAGGTATTTGTAGCCAATCCAAATAAGCCGAAACCAATCTTGGATATTTTACTTCGCAACCAAGAAAAATTGGTAGAGTTCCTAATGAAGTTCCACACAGATCGAGCGGAAGACGAACAGTTCAATGACGAAAAGGCTTACCTAATTAGACAAATAAAAGAGCTTAAACCCGTGCCGGGACACTAAATAATCTTATTAATATATTTTTTTTATAACTTTCAATCCTATAATAATATTGTTGCTATATTTTGATTTTTATTATTAATACGATGAAATTTTAATAAGAGATTGTAGGAGGTTCTGTTAAACACCTTGGCTTCAATTAAAAAGTATTCACTACAATTTTAGTCAATCAGACACATAGTTTAGATTTTTATTTTTATTAGACTCTTGTTATACGTTTTTTCTTGTCTTATCTGTTTTTGTCAATATTAATTTAATATAATATATTATTGTATTTTGTTTTCGGCCAGTTTTCTATTGCTTAATGACGACAGCCAATAAAAAGTTTTTTTTTTGTTAACACTGACGATGGTTAAGCAATGAAAACCAACCCTAATAAACAAATTGTCGTTGAAGGGTATTATTTATATAGTTCTCAAGTATTGAAAATAAAAATTAATTGTATTGTTTATGTTTCCGTATTTAGTTTTTTATTTTATTAATTCAGTAAACACTTGTTAAGTGTCGAACATTGGCCGTTTATAATAACTAAGGTAAGTTCAAGAGGTGGGCTGGAGAAGGGGCTGGGGTTGTTAAGACATTGGTTAAGACCAGTTGCGGTGAGAAGAACTGTCCCTAGAGAGCTGACCTTTTCTATATGGTACACATGACTTAGGCTTATTGAATATATTATATCCGACTCAAACTTTAATTTGGCAAGCGTGCAAAAATTTTAAAAGCAGTAACACATGAATGCTTAACGAATTCAAAGTTGATATGAAGTGCAATGGGGTAAGTCTTGATAACTAAAAGTTGCGAATAGAATACTGATTTCCATTTAACCTGTAATTAAAGATCATGCGCTAAAGATTACCAACTTCCACGGACTGGCAAAGGTTTGTCTCGTCTTATGCTAATTTTATGAAGATAATCTATAATCTCGTTTTGAATGAGTTCCCCATGCTATTTTTATATGATCAGTTACTACACGCACATTATGTAGTGGCTCCCTATCCTGCTTAAATACTATGTTTCTTAGCATATTCAGGAGTAATTCATCTAAATAATATTCAAGTTCATTTTGTAAGAACTCTTATCCTTGAAATAGTGCGGTCCTAGAACTTCATTGTCCAGTATTCCACAGCAGCCATTAACAAACTATCTGTATTAACATAAATTGACTGAACTCCAATATTTCTTAATTTTGTCTTATCACGTAATTTTGGGATAGGTCTTATTTTAAATGGATAATATTATTCCCCATATTTTCGAATATATTTGGTTGCCTCGACTTTCTCCTAACTCTTTGGATAGATTTATTAGGTTTTCTTCAAAAGAATGAATAACGTCTTCAACTCTATTTACTTATTTCGATGTAAGTTTGCTGTATCTTGAAACTTAGTAAATACTCTTCTGATGGTTTTTTACAATAAACATCCATACGCGGACTCTCACTTCTCACTTAAGAGTGCTCAGGGCTAAATTAGTATTTTAGGTTAATTGAGTTAAGGCGTGGAAGAATAAATTTGGGTCGCAAAAAGTATGAGAACGTACGCCGGGTAAAGATGGATCGGCCCTTAAACATTACCGCGGCGCACACCGTTCGGAAGCCTAAATTAGTGTCACGAAAAAAATTTCGGCGCGAAACTTGAAAATTGTGTTATTTTGGACTATCCGATTCTAACCATATATTATCAAAGTATTTTTTTAATTTGGTTTAGAGACACCAACAAACCAAATACTGTCGTGCAAAAAAAGTCGTACATTTTGGATACATCCTTTATTTTACAACAAAACATGAAATGTTATACCACCAAGTACCTCTATATGAAATAGATAAACAAAATATAAATTTTTGGTCTCACAAATACTGAAATTTTTCAGTATATTCCTCTAGAGTAGTTTAGAGACGTAACCGCTTAATTTCTTCTGATTTAAAATCATTCCTAAAAAAAATTAACGATCAGTTTCAGGGTGTCTCAATCTTCGCCTACGGCCATAAAGATTGTTATTTTAAATAATATAATTTCATGAATAAAAAACTGTTTAGTCCATGTTTTGAGCTTTCTTTGATATACCCATAACCCCAAAACTTCACAGCATCAAAAACGATAATAACTATCAGTCACAACCCAATCAAGCGGACTATCTTGAAAGATGGGAGCAATGCAGTGCAAATGAAGTAAATGACATTATAAAACGCCTCCCCAACAATTCGGCAGGCATCGACGATGTGCCAATATTCTTGCTGAAGCGTGTGGCAACACACCTAGAGTCCATTGTGTAATATAAACAGTTGCCTTGCCTCAGGTATGTTTCCGGACAAACTCAAAATTGCAAAAATAGTTCCAGTATACAAAAAGGGAAAAAAGACGGATATAAAAAACTAGCGCCTAATCTCTATTCTTCCTGCTGTGTCAAAGGTCTTTGAGAGGGTTATATATAGGAGAATGTTGGAATTTGTTGTTTCCAATAGGCTCTTGTCTGAGACACAGTTTGGATTTTTACCGAATAAATCAACGCAAATTGCAATCTTTAAAACAATTACTTTCATAGTGGAGGAGCTTGATAAGAGGCAACAGGAATCGGGGCTGTTTTTTGACCTCTCCAAGGCCTTTGACACAGTAGACCATCAGGTACTAATACTAAAACTCAACAATTTTGGAATCCATGACGTATGCACCAAACTTATTAGGTCATATCTTAACCGGAAACAGATTGTAAGGGTAAGGCAAACTGTAAAACAGTGTTACTCTAAGACTACAGCCATATATCAGGGTGTCCCGCAGGGCTCAGTCCTTAGCCCTATCCTCTTTTTGTTATATGTTAATGGCCTGTCTGCAGTGGTTCATGCGGATCTTGTGTCTTCAGTTTGCTGATGATACAGGTGCAGTTCTGACTGCCGAATCAGTGTCGCAGTTGTCGATCGACAGCTCGGCTACAGCGAAGAGAATGAAACATTGGTGTGAATCTAACTATCTCAAACTCAATGTTGAAAAAACAAACTTAATCACGTTTAAAAAAGCGGGACTTCCTGATGCATCTTTATATTATTATGTTCCTCTCGGTGGCAAATCCCTTAAACAAACCAACCAAACTAAGTTTCTGGGACTCATTATTGACCCCAATTTAAATTGGAGTACACAAATACAATCAACTGCAGCTAGTATAAACAGTCATTGTGCTGCTATATGGCGACTAAGGTACAGTCTAGGCATTGACAGCATAAAATCGTTCTATTATGCATCTGTGCAATCTGCTAAATCTTATGGTGTGCTTTTCTGGGGAGCAGCGCCAGGCGCGGAGAAAGTCTTTAAAGCTCAAAATAGAGTAATCCGTTGTATGCTGAAATTGCATCCGAGAACGTCATGTAAACCTTATTTCAAAGAACTTCAAATTTTAACTACTCCAGCACTCTATTTTAAATCTCTTGTCATTTTTGTGAAAAAACACCAGGAATTATTTTCAAGTAACAGGGACAATGCATCGGAGGCGGCTATGAACACACGAGGCAGATATGATCTTGCGATCTTGCCATACCCCCACATAACTCAACATTTTTTAAAAGAGGACCATACTATTATAGAACATTAAAAGCATATCAGATGCTCCCAAAATCAATCAGGAATATCACAAGTGCTGTACGTTTCAAAAATGAGGTAAACTATGCCTTGGAAAAACAACTTTCTTTCTTGATTTGTGTGTTTTTGAATAGTCCGCCACAAGACAAATGGTCATGATTTTACCTGCTTTATAACGGTCGGGTGACTTACCCCCCATAAAGCAATTAAGGGCTGGTTTGTAAGCCTTTCTCAGTAACAGGGAGGTATTTTACCTTTATTTTGATAATGTACGTATTTTGGGTATAATTAATTATACCTGTCGACACATTAGAAATTGTCGAATTATTATTAAATCATTTGAAAATACCAACCATAAGCAGCAAGAAAGAGTAACTGCTAAAGTTCCTTAGCCAGCATGACGTCTATTTTGTAGATAATTATACAAAAAAAAACTAGTTGAGGTACTAAAAACCAAATCGTATGATAAAATATTTTGCGTAGATAAGGCTATAAAAGCATCCGGTAACATACAACTTAGATTGCGCCCCTACCATTGCGATTTGAATCCCATAGAAATGATATGGTCCGAATTAAAAAACAAAGTTAGACGTAATAATGTAAACACAAAAATGTCCGCTAATGTAATTAAAGTAATTAAAACTCAGTGTGAATTAATACCAGAGAGCAATTGGAAAACGTGCGTTAATCGTGTACTTAAGTCGAAAATAATTATAAAAAATTTTGGGAAAACGTAAAACCTTTAATTATATCAGTGGATGATAGCGATACTACAGATTCAAACTATTGCGATGACTCATTTGAGTCATACGGTTTTATACAGGGTGTTTCACGTAGAGGTTCCGCATTTTCAACCCGGTAATTACACAGATGTCAAAAAAGCCTTTGCCATTCGTTTTTAAACAAAAAAACAAAAAACAATTATTCCGATATCTCAAAAAGTCAAGAAAATAATGATGACACCCTGTATAATAAAAATTATTTATTACGGCTGACTACTTTTACGCATATTAATAATTTACGTCAAATTCAGCAATACACAATAAATTTTTGTGCATAATATACAAACATTGCTTCAATCCTGGATCGGAATGATTTATTTGTCAACATAGAAGGACAGGCAGGCATAAAGTATAAAGGCGTTAGTTAGTCATTACCATTTATCGTGTGTCGTACTTTACATTTGCATGTTTATAGATTTTTGTGATTTTACTAAGTTGTTTTTTATAATTACTACTGTGTCAATTTTTAACCTACATTTTTAAAGAAGCTAAGATCCATGTTTTTCACGTTGCTTTTGCATTGTACAATGATTTGATGGCAATAAAGACAAACTAAACTAAACCTATCTGTTTTGTTTTTTTTAGTTAAAGTTATGTTATGTAGGAGCACTGGGCTCTCGGTAAACCCGAGCAAAACAGAGCTCATCACGTTTACAAAAAGAAGAAATCTTGCAGGTTTCAGGGCCTCATCACTGTATAATGAACCACTCCTCTTGAAAGAGGAGGTGAAATACTTAGGGGTCACTTTTGACAAGAAACTAACATAGAAATCCCATGTAGAAAATGCAGTAAAGAAAGCCACAGCTATACTGTGGCAACTGCGCCGGGTAGTGGGAAGAAAGTGGGGCCTTCAGCCCCACATACTGCATAGGTTGTACACCGCGGTGATAAGACCCAAGATCATATACGCTTCGGTGGTCTGGTGGCCCGCAGTGAAGAAAACCACCTACGCCCTGAAATTGGCGGGTCTGCAAAGATAAGCCTGTCTAGGAATAACCCGCGCAATGAGGACAACTCCAGGAGCAGCTCTTAACGTACTGTTGGGGCTGCCAGAAATTTGGCTCTGGATACAGAGGGAGGCTATGGCGGCGTGCGGAGAATGACGGAGAATAGAACCTGGATATGACAGCAAGCAGGGGTCGGTGACACGAAGATCGAAAAACGCTGCGGGGGGCTATTCCTACACTCTCCTGCACCGGGCCCTCCGAAGACCATCTTATACTGAACATGAACTTTAAGGTAGAAATTCCCACGAAGGAGGAAGCAGGTAATAGACCCAACTCGAAGGTGGCCAGGTCTGGTACACTGACGACTCAAGGAGCTGGCCGGGGCCGGAGTGTACCGAGAAGACACGGGAGAAGGACAAGCTTTCCTCTGGGAAGATACACCACGGTGTTCCAAGCCAAGGTCTTTGCAATCCTCGAGGTTGCAACCAGAGAAGAGGTTAATACAAGAGACGAAGAAATATACATCTACTCAGACAGGCAGGCAGCACTGAAGGCAGTCCAACGACCAAGGACGAGCTCTAACCTCGTTCGACAGTATCAGGCTGCCTTCAATGAGCTAGGAACAAAGAAAAGAGTACAACTTGCTGGGTCCCGGAACACTTCGGTGTACCGGGTAAGGAGAGCGCCGATGAATTCGCTAGACGGGGCTCGTCAATGTCCCCAGTAGGACCGGAGCCCAGTTCTTCCCGGGCAACTTGGTTGTCGTCAAAGGGACAAGCAGCTCTAGCAGACTTAGTGAGCGTTCTAATCGGTCATCGTAGGCTAAATACACCTACACCTTTTAGGAATTGGGGAAACCCTACTCTGCCCCAACTGCGGAGCAGGAGAGGAGACCTCGTACTATTTGGTGAGAGTGCGTGACAGGTTGGTTCGCGACAACACTGGTACGAAGAGGAGAAGTACCCTAAACTGGGAGAAGCTACTAGCCTTTCGAAGCAAGACAGGGCGGCTTAGTTTAGGGGAAGAATAGTTGCCGAGGGGTGGATCAGGGAAGGCGAAAAGGCACTATTAGGCCTACTTGCCGGGCTTCTGCCCCCCCCAGAAGTACTACTACTACTAAAGTTATGCCTCTTATACAGGGTGTTTCAAGATACGTGTGCCAAATTTTAACCCTAAATTTTCTAGCCAAAATTAACCAATACTTCGAATACACATTCTTCCTAAACTACTTAATTTTTAAGAGGGAACAACTAACAGTCGTTTTTTGTATTAAGTGTATAATCTTGAAAATTAATTTAAAAAGAGCAGAGCGCTTTCGGCCTTAGGCCATCTTCAGTGCTTCTTTGTCAGGAAACAGGATTTGTTTTGTCAATGAAGTTTCCTGTTTCCTGACAAAGAAGTACTGAAGATAGCCTAAGGAAAAAAGCGCTCTGCTCTTTTTAAATTAGTAGTTTCTATTTTATTTTTTTGCAACCACTTGAGGTACCGGTATGCGTGGTTAAAACACAAACTAATATTAAGGAAAATTTTAAAAAGCTGTATTACTTCTCGTTTAATACGTCTAGAATATGTTGAAACACAAAAGGACCTAATGGTGACGCTTTCGATAATGCCTTGAAAAATACATACCCAATATTAATGTTTTTTCAAGCAAGAAAGTAATGGAGCTAGGAGGTGGTTTATTAGTAAAATAATTTTTTTCAAATGCTGAAATTTCACTGTGGCACAATTTTGGGAGAATGAGTTTTAATGTGAAATGCAGCGCTAGGTTGTAATTTTGACATTTGCTTATATCTAACTTGAAGAGGAACTCTAACCAGAGACTCGATAAATATTGGTAGTAGCCATTAGGTCCAAATTATGAATGTCCTGGATCTCTAACTACCAGATAACTTCTGAGGATACCACTGTTGGAACATTTGTTGTGTGACTGATAGCGTTAATAATTTCGGCCTTCAACGTTTAGCTGACAAAAGATAGACAGACAACAAATTGTCGATTTGACCAATAATTCAAATACACACACTGACCTTAGATTTAAAATAGTTTTAATTTCAGTGGGAGTTAATCTCCACGTGATTGCACCATCCGCGCTTCCCCAATAATCACTAATCTCGTCGATCTGGTCAAAATTAAGTATGGTTGCTATTTGAGTCAATCTAGCAAATTGGTCTCTGACTGACCAGTACGTGCCCGAAGTTATGTATCCCGCCAACGATCTTACTTCTTTGTCTAACACCAATCCTCCGAGCTACAAAAAGAAAAGTTAAATAAAACCTAAAAATATCAGTATTTTATTGGTGTATTCAATAGGATAAACCATTCTGTGCAAGGAACATTCTAATTAGATGGCCAAGTGCTATTTTGTAATATCTTCCAAAAGTACTTTAGATATTATTTTTAAATTTGGTTAAGTGCTAATACAGTATAAAAGCACATATTTTAGTAAGAAAAGTTATTCTATTCCTCCACCAGTGCCGTCTCTGCAAACATGTCCTCTGATATGGCCACCTTCACTTAATATATTGGGTACAATTTCCATCACCGATTTAGGCGCAATTTTGGCATTTGCCGCTTTGTGTGGTTTAAAACATCAACGCAGAGAATTACTAAGTTTATCGGTTGCCTTTACCGGCCGCCAAGCGATACCCATTATAGAGCCTTGTTTTCTTCACTTCCTAATACTATCGACTTCTTGCAAACCCACCATCCCAATTCCGAAGTTGTCATCCTTGGCGACTTTACCGTTCATAATGTCAACTGGCTTAAACACTCAAACACAACCGACGAGCAAGGTCGCGAAGCTGAATCCTTTGCCATCAGCTCTGGCCTCACCCAACTCGTGGGGTCGGATTCTAGACCGAGATGGTGATTTTGCTAATAAGTTGGATCTTTTCTTAACTTCAAACCCCGACTTGTACACTGTCACCGTGAGCCTTCGTTAGGAACGTCTGATCACAACCTTATTTCAGCACTGAACCAACTGCCAATTAGTGCTAAACAGCCTCCTAAACCACGCAAGATCTAGCATTATACATCAGCTAAGGGGGGGTGACCTAAAGGACCATTTTCGAACCTTTTCTTGGCGGAACGTTTGTTTTACCTCTGACGATCTGCGCTAGAAAAGTATCGGAGGTTATCATTACTGGAATGGAAGCCTTCATCCGTTTCTCAAAAAAGTGCCCTTCCAACGGCAAGTCTTTGTTTACCAAAAATTGCGAACTAGCTGTAAAATCAAAAAATTATTTCTATCGACAATGGCGTCAAAACCCTACCGCCGAAAATCATAACATCTTTGTTAACGCTCGAAACCAATGCAAGCAAACGATAGACCAAAGCAAAGAAGCATACAACCAGAGGATCAAAGAAAAACTTCTTGAATGTCCTAACGGATCAAGATCATTTTGGTCGGTAGCTAAGGCCGTCAGTCAGAACTTTACCAAGTAAAGCATTCCACCTCTAACACGCTCTGATGGCACTATTGCGACCAAAGCACAGGAAAAAGCAAATTTACTGGCGGAACTATTCTCTTCACATTCAACAATTAATTTTCAGGGAAAAACTCCACCGAACATTCCCCTGTACAATCGAGAATGCCCGAGATTGTTTTCCAGCAGCGCCATGTTAAACGAATCTTGAGGACTCTTGATAATACTTTTTCGAACTAAGGATACACCCCAACAACTTTTGATGCTCTATAAAGCTCAAATTCGACCATCGCTGGAGTACTGTTCGCATATTTGGGGCTCTGCTCCTAAACATGCCCTAAGATTGCTGGACTCCATTCAAAGAAGAGCTATTCGCTTGATCGGTGACCATGATATGACAACCAACCTGGAAAGCCTTGAACATCGAAGGCAGGTTGACGACTTGAGTCTATTTTACAAATATTTTCATGGCAAGTGCTCAACTGAGGCTGCCCGCTTGATTCCACCCAGAGCGGTGCATGGTAGAAATACCCGTACGTGGTTCAGCTTATTGACCCACGAACGACACTGTTTAAAAATTCTTTCATCTGGAGAACGTCATTACTCTGGAACGACCTCCCTGAGGCGGTGTTCTCCAGCGAATATAATCTCGAAAGACTCAAGACCAACGTGAATCGTTTCCTGTCCACACGCACCGCTCGCAGAGCGACATAAAGGATTAAACTTGCAGTGCTGTGCCTTATCATAAAAAAAAAAGTAGGCATGCTTCATGCGTCTTTCGCATCGAATTGCGCACTCGTTCAAATATTCCCGGCATATTCCGTATTGTTTAACACGAGGAAACTATTCGTTCTCTTAAATCTTCTAAAGTGTTAGTAGGAGTTTTTTACACCAGTTTTTGGATGACACTACAAAAAGAAATCTAAACTATTGAGATCGGGGGATCTTGCTTGCCATCGCAAACTGCATATAAATGGTAGCGAACAATTGCACTGAAATGAGTAAAAGCTCCATCATGCGTGTACCACATTTGGTTCCTTAACGTATATAGTGCATCTTCAAGCACCACAGGCAGGAAATGCAGGTAAAACTATCCATTAAGGCATGCTGCCAGAAAGAAAACGACCTCATTAGCAATTATTCCTGCCCATCCATTAACCAAAAATTGTTCTTCGAAATAGGGTTTGGATATGGCATGAAGGTTTTCGTCCGCCCATACATGATTATTGTGGAAATTTCGAATAACATTTCCAGAAAAATTTGCTTTGTCTGTAAACATAATTTGTGGCTCAAACTGTGAATTTAGCGTAAATTTTTTAATGTTATGCGCGATGTGGAAAATCTCTGGGGGGTAACTCTCAACAATGAACCAAAATTCGCCAAACAATTTGATAACAAATATTTAGAGCTCTAGCGAACTTCCTTGTGCTCGTATTAGGATGTTCGTCGATTTCCTGCGGGACCGTTTCCTCACGTCCGTGTGTTCCGACAGTTCGAGATGTACCTTCCACATTACCTTTATGGAAACTGCCAGTTTCATTAAGACAGCGATGAATATTTGAAAAATAAATTCAATGAACCACTAAAAATCGAAGAAAAACTTATTTTGGTCAACAAGTATTGTTTTGAAAATGATGTTTATAAGAACGTGAATATTCCAAGAAAACTAGATTTATATTCAAAAATTATTTGTCAATACTACTAAATGAAGCAATTTCAATTTAATTATTTTAATCAAGAACGTCTCACGGGAAAAATATCCACAGTGTACTACTTTTTTTGTAAAAAATATCAGAGGACATGCTTGCAGGGACGCCACTGACGGAGCAATAAAATAACTTTTCTAACTAAAATAGGTGGTTTTATATCCTATTAACACATAACAAAATTGTGAAAATAATATCTAAAGTACTTTCGGAGATATTACAAAATAACGCTTTAAAAAAAAATTCAACACTCTGTAGCAAAATATTTAGTCAGGTATTATATTAAAATAAAAAAGCGTTTGTCGGCCGGCGCTGTTTGTCTTTGGTCCGGTTATGTTAAATGGGTGTTTGCAACGTGGGCCTCAAACATCAGTAAACGGTTTATATTTATCGTAAGAAATTTAGCATCGAAACATAACCGCTGCCAAGAGAAAACATATACAATTAAAGCTTATAGTGTTTGGCACATTGAAAGTAAGGTAATTTGAATCACACTAATCTCCTCCAAAGAGGTTATGTCGTTAATGCATATAAAAAATAATGTTGCATTCTGCACTGAACCCTATGGCACGCCTGCTTCTATTGTTCGAGGTCGTTCCTTCCAGCCTAACGCTCTGAGCTCTATCTGAAAGGTAGGAATTGAAACATAAACCACACCAAGGCGTTACCCCTAAACTCATAATGGCCTTGATCCACACAATCACAGACCACTACCGCGGTCGCCTCTTCCTCATTTAGGTGACGACATAAGTTATACAAAAACGGAAAAAACAGCTTCGACGGTGCTCTTCTAATCACATTGTATTGTTTTTATAAAGTGACTCTCTGATGAACAGTCCGTGTGAGACCTAGTCGAAAGTTTTACTTAAGTCACAAAACACTGCTACGGTGTTCCCCGTTTTCAAATCCATCCAGTATGAAGGGCACCAGGTCCAGAACAGTGCTTCGACCTTCACGACACCCAAACTGCTGTCCACTCAGATGAGTATTCGTTCAGAAACCCAGCAATCTGCACAGGCATGCACTTATCAATTATTTTTGAAAAAATCGGTAATAGAGATATTTCCTTGTAATCCTATGACGGCTCTGATTTAGTTAGCACCAATATGTGCCTTTCTCTAACATGTACTTAACTTAATACGAAGAAACATGATATATGATCTTTGTTGTTGGTTGGTTTTGTTTTTGTTTTGAATTGGATTATTTGTGGTGTAAATCCTAGTAAATTTTGTCTTCATTGGAGTGTACCAACATGAATTGTTAATGAATACTTTAATATACAGTCGAAACGGTCGTTCTTTGCCGGTGCGTCATGGATTAACGATCAAGAAACAACGTGATTTACAATTCCCCATCTTTATTTATTATAGCCTAAAAAGTGAATAAAAACATAATAGGGCGTCTCCGGGGTTGCGCAATACGTCTCGAATTCAAAGTAACGTGGTAGAGAGAAAAATGACATTCGGAGGGTTGTCTATTGATGTCAAAGTTATCGTTTCAAACCGTCACCTTTAATTTGTTTTTAAACGTTTCTGTGCCTTGCAATTCAATTTAACCCCAACTAACATAAACTGTACTCTTGTGTTGGCGGTAAGTAATTCGGGATATTTGTTATTATTATTAGGTCCGAACGCTAACCAAGAAAGTTTTAACGTTTATGAACCTCGTAATTTTGATTAGATTCATATTGTTTTAGTCACGTGGAAGTAAAGACGCACCGGCAAAGAACGACCGTCTCGACGGTACCTTATCTAGGTCGATTGCAGGAAATGTTAAGCCCCCTAACGGCCATTAAACAGTGGCGTACCACTTCTTCTATTAGTAATATTTCATTACTTAAACGCCATTAACGGAAGTAAAAAAATTCTCCTGAATAAATGACATTTTATTTACCACTGGCACAGGTTTAACACCCTGTGTCTCTTAAATGAAACGTTTAAAAAACTTTTTTTCTTAAAATGTTGTAAAAAAACTACACCATACCATACTTAGGAAATACCAATACATTATATACCCTTGTTACGCTGATATTATTTTTAATTCGAAGTAAGTATAGTCTAAAATTGATGCATATATTAGTTAAGTCAATTATCTGCAATATTATCTTAGAAATAGATCCTGTTCGACAGTAAATAAAGAGATAATCTTCGCATTTGTGACGCACTATACACTGACATGATAGTAATATCTTTTGTCCACGACTACTATATAACATGATCATTATACATGTGTTTCCTTAATAATAATAATATCCAATATACACCAGTGTATAATATTCATTATCATATGATTTCAATAGGATTTTGTACGTACAATAAAAAACAGAGCATGCCATGAACGTCAAGTCGCAGCGCTTGTTGCTATGGCAACACCATGAGATCTTGTTTTTATTTTGACAATTGCGCTTCGGTTTTTAAATTTTAATTCGAAACGTCAAAAGGTTAGTTAGTTGTTCCAAAATATCAATGTAGATTTAAGTTCGATTCCTACGTTTAACTTAACACACTGTGTAAATACAAACATTAATATTAATGTTAACAAGTCATTTTTTTTGCTAGTTAGTGAGAAGTTCAATACATATATTGTTTCAATGTTATTAATTCATTGTTAGTTATTTAAAAATAAAGATATGTGGTACTTAATTGTAGCTAAAATTATTTGGTAGTCCTGGACAAAGTATAGTATTCTACTCGCATATAATGGCTGTTATTCACTTGGATGATTTATGAGACTCGCCTACGGCTCGTGCCATTAACATCATCCGCGTGAATAACAGTCATCATTATATGCTAGTTAAATAATGTACTATTTTTCTAAGCTGAAATTAAACTTTACTTACCCTGTTAAACTGGCTTTTCATGATAACTTTTTCAAATCTTTGCGTTACTTCCGCTGTCAAAACTTGAATAAACTGATCGTAATTATTGGAACTTAAAATTTCCTTAAAAGACGACAGAAGAGTTTCCAAGTTCATAATGAAAGTTTGCACAAATGATTCGCCGGCCTCATAAGCGGAGAGTTCGTCCTAAAAAGTATTTAACAAAAAGTTCGATGATCGACATCAATTATAATTATGCAGGATGTTTCTTAGGTATGTAGAAAATTGAGAGCGTATTTCTGAAGTCAAAAGGAGAAGAGAAAAGTTCCTATAAATATATGTCCGTAAGTTGATCTAATAAAACCATAGGTTTTACTAATATTTCGAAAACGCACGGATGCAATAATTTCAAAATTGGGGTGGGTGATTATGACACAAAAGACTGACTTTATGTGTTAGTCAGACATTTGAAAATACATCAGTGGCACGCGTATTGTTCGCCTCTAATCTATTTAATATCAGAAAAAATACGCCAATGCATTTTTTTCTTTAAATGAATGGTCCCCTAGATTGTACAGTTTAATCCATACAAAAAATGATTCTTGTAGATTATTACTATTGTGAAGTAACTAACCTAAACTAACACTATAAGTCAGTTTTTGTGTCATAATCAACAACCCCAGTTTTAAAATGAATGCCTCTGTGCGTTTTCGAAATATTACTAAATTTATGGTTTCATTAGATCAACTTAATCGCGCTATATATCGAAAACTACGAACTTACGGACATAGGTATGTTTATAGAAGCATTTAGGTATTCTTATTTTGATGTCAGAAACACCCCCTCAATTTAAAGGGGGGGGGGGCAATAAAATAATATACGAGGCAAAATAGAAGAGTTGCTTCCTCCCGCCAGACCAAATTTATCCCCAGACGCATATCGCTGTATCACTGCTCGTCAGTGAGGTTTTGATCTGAAAAAAGGAGAAAGCGGAGGAGTCTGTTTTTAAAACAGAAAGACGACAATCAAAGGATAAACTATACAGCTCCATTAAATTAAGTAGTTGGTAAGAAAAATAAATGCGTACGAAAAGGTAGTTACAGGGCGTTCCATTTAAAAATATACAAGTTTGACACGTTCTGTGTATTTGGGACATCGTGTACCTACAACATGAAAAATGTGCCTTCAATAACGCCCCTCTCTTTTTATCAAACTGATTTGAAGTGGAAGCTGGAAACGATACCGCCAAGCTAATAACAATGTTGCTTAATAGACGACCTAATGTCATAAAAGCGAAAAATAATTCTCGTATTTACTAACCTCTGTAAGTTGATGGCTGAAATTCAAAAAATTGTCAACCCACGGGTTAATCCTCGGCTTGATGGCGGTGGACCTCAGCTGCTGAATTCCGTATTCGATGATTTCGGTTAAGCGGGCGCTAACCGAAGATATTCCAGACAAACAGCTCTCTAATTTCCCCCGTTCGTTCGCGTTCATATCCGGCCAGGCACTTTCGATTTCCTTCATTATATTGTCCACTAGTGCGGTTACATATTCGGTACTGCTGTCTGCGTTATTTAAAGCAACCTAAATAAAACAATTCAGGTTAGTCGATAAAGCCGCGTTACACGGAAACATTATTTTATTAATTAATACTTAATAATGTCGTATATTTGGAAATAATAGAATTTTATTTACTGTTTTTGAAAATAAATAATGAACATTTTTAGCTACGACGCGTGTTTCAGTTATAAGAGGGTTATTATGCAAAACAGTCATGCCATTATTAAGTTGTTGATATTATTAGCAATTGAAATGTACTCCATGTCAATTTTTGTGCAGCAACAACGGTTCGTTTTGTGTATTTTCTTTCTCGCATTATCAGGCTCTGGAAACGCGGGATGAAAAAGATTTTGTGCCAAACTTAAACTAATCCAAGATTTGTGAGAGAGCAATTTTACTTGCCAGCTGGCTACTTACGATAAATGCTGTCCTCGATTGCTCCGTGTCGCCGGGCTGTAATCTTCCTTGTTGTATGGAATTCTGAAGAACATTATAAGCCTGCGTCAGATCCAAATAGCCGGACGGGTATCCTTGTCTCAATCTTGCCTTTAAAATGTCACAGTAATCGTTTTCCAAAACTCTACAGGCGTTGTTAATTGTTACGCAGATGCCGTCGAGACTGCCTGTCGAAATTGAGCGTCTAAAAAGTGTTTTTATTTTTCATTCCATGCAATTGTTTTCCATAGAACTTTTCTGCTCCAAATAATCGATATTTAAAGTGTTAAAATATTTGTAGTCGAATCTCTTACAATAGAGATTGTTAACGACTTTTAGTAACACCGTAGACAATACTTAAAAATAGTTATAAACAAATTCGGCTATTCTTGTCCATACATTTTTTACCTCAACATAATAAATGCTCTATAAAAATGAGTATCCCAATTAAGACTAACCGTATGCATTTTCTAACAATAAAGAAGGTATCATCGACCATACTCGAGGTCTGTTGACCCGGTTCCAAAGTGTCCATATTAACCGCTTTTCCTACCGACTCTTCCATAAAATATTCTTCCAATCTCAAATAATGAGACAAAAGGTCGTGTTTCGATTGGCACAGCTCGCTGTTGAGCAGAAGCTGATCGAGGGTTTTCGTTAATTTCTCTTTTTGTTCTCTTTCGGCCACGCCAACTTCAATATCGGCCTAAAACGGGTAAATTCAGTACTTGAAATTTAAAATTATGAGAGATAAATTATAACGAAGGACAACACAAATAAACAATACCCGCTTTCAATAGAAGAAATATGACTGATTTCGTAAATAACCATTTTGTGGGTTTAGCATCGACTATATAGTTTCAAAACCATTTTAGCAAATTGATATTTATATGGCGAGAGCATTTGCGTTTTTTTAACGAGTTTGTAGAAAACGGTACGTACTGGCAACATTGTATTAATATATATTTTTTTAAACGTCACGCGATAAAAGTCTACATCGACGCGCCGTGTCTCCGTTAACCTCCTAATACTTCGGTGCAATTTCCACATCGGTTTGTAATATACTATTTCATGTAGCATGCCATTCAATAATAAATCATTTTTCCTATGGCCTATTCCTATACCTATATGCATTTTTTGAGATTATTTTCAAGATTAAAAAAAATTACTACAGAGTATGAGGAAATTGCTATTGTGCTATATCATTACTAATTAATTTCTCTATGACTTCAAGTTGGCTCTTGTTAAATCTCTATACAAAAAAGGGGATGCTACCTTACAGGAAAATTATCGTCCAATCAGTCTGATTCTCATCATCTCCAGGACATTCAAAATTTCTCTCTTCATACTTTTACATTTCATTAATAACATCTGAAAAGATTTTGAGGATCGGAATTTGTCAATGGGTTTATTCTTGGTCTGGTCCAAACCTTTTGATAGCTTAGCGAGGGCCAGCTTTACAATGGATTAATTCCTACCTAACCAATCGTAGGCAGAATGTTGTTGTTAAAAAGGATGGAGAACGACACCTTTCTATGGTATTGTGTTGGGGCAGCTGCTGTTTGTTTTTTATGTAAACAATTTGGCATCGGAGACCAAAATCTCGACTGGGTAGTCGCAAATGTTTGCAACTCCTTAAAAATCATGGCAAAATGCTTAAATCCTAACACACCTCCACCTTTAATATTTTTCGAATATACATTGTTTTAAGATTTGGGAATGGGATATTATTTATTCATTTTAAGTATTCTAATTATGGAAAATAACATATTCTATTAAATTTTTTAAGTCCGGCTCTGTCCCTAAACGGCTCTCTGCCATTGTATTGCTGTCAATATTATTCCTACTAAAAATTAAATAGCTAGAATATGACTTTTGTCGTCCATCTTGTAAGTTTACTCGCTGAAAATTCTATATTTAAGGAGTATTATACTGAGTTATACAGGGTGTCTCAAAAGTAATGGGTCACAACGCAACAGCAGATTCCTTAAGAGGAAATAATGCGATTTATTCAAACTTGCCTAATCCCAAAGTTGATAATAACCAAGATAAAGGGCAAAAAGCAATAATGACGTTTTCGAGACGGATACAGAATTCGCGTGCCGTGCGTCAGAATAATTATTAACTTGCTAATATCACATTTTTTTAGCACTATGCCATGACGTAACTTTATTCGAATGCAGAAATGCGAGATATGCTGTGTAGTTCCGTACAAGAAAATTATAACGAACGGAGTGCACGAAGAAATAATGTTCCCGAATAGAAGGCAGCCAAACCACAAATTATTTATGGCCGATTAGGAGACAATGGTTAGTTTCGCCTAAAAATTGATGTTTTGGGCCGTCCAAAAACTATCACACCAGAACAAGAAGAAGAGATTTAAGTTCGTGTGACAGATAATCCCGAGTTTAGAATGAAGGCAGGTACAGGTGTAAGTAAATCATCAGCTTTTAGAATATTTCGTGATGAAGGTCTTCACCCATATCACTTTACACCCATATAGTGCTATCTTCCATCCAGAATTTTCTCATTTATGCCTAAATCAACATAATGCAGACTAACTTTTTTTAAATCGTGTGCTATTCACAGACGAGGCCACGTTTACTCGACGGGGTATATTCAAATGAAAACCAGTATTTAGTTGTTGAACACCACTTCCAGCATGAGTTTAATATCAAATTCATATCATATTGGTGTGGAATTATCAGAAATCATCTAATAGATCCTTGTGAATTATCGCAGACTCTAGACGGAGATGCATATTTGCATCTTGTACAAAATGAACTTGGAGGTCTTTTAGTGGACGTACCACTAAACGTCAGGCGAAATATGATCTTCATGCAAGACGGTGCACCGGCACATTTCTCATAAGAGTATGAAAAATCTTGATGAGCAGTGTTCTGAACGGTAGCCCCCTACCTTGACCGGCGGGAAGTCCAGATTTTAATCCTATTTTGAACAATTGTTATGTTATATACAATTATATTGTTAAAGCATTATTAACATTCAAGGGTTACTAAGATAATTATTAAATAAGGAAAATAAAATGAGGCGTTGTTATTAAAAAATTTTTAGAATCTCAAAAAAGTCATCAGGATTTCACTGGCGCCCCATGTCCCATTACTTTCAGACCACACGTATTTAACTGCATAGGAAATTTCAAATGCGATTATATCGAAAATGGCTACTCCCAGAAATTATTGGGTAAAGTTAAAAATAAAATTAAAACTTTGACACTCTGTATCTTGCTTATTATTAACTTTGCGATTAGGTAAGTTTGAAGGAATCGCATTATTTCCTCTTAAGAAATCTGCAGTTGCCCTCTGTCCCATTATTTTTGGGGCACACTGTATATTACGCCGCATCATTCAATTGTAGGTTTTGTTGTCAAACTGTGTATTTTTTTATTTGGATTTATTATTAATAGACCTGGAAGTATATTTTATTTATCACGCCTTATATCACCCCTACACCTAGCATAACATGCCATTTTCTAAGAATTTCCAATTTCGGGTTTTTATTATCACGCTAAACACACATTGTATACTTGATGACTTTATGGTAAAAGTAAATTGCAACTAATAAAATTTTTTTTTCACATGTAATCTAATCTTAAAAGATTTAATTCACATATAATTTTCAAAATCCTTAATTACGAAAATCTGAAAATATCGACAAAATTTACGTAACCATTATTTACTACTTAAGATTTATTTGACAAAACTGTAATATTTATAGCATTCCTATTACATGATTTTACTGAGAAGTAAAATGGTGCTTAATATATTTTTTTTACAAATGTGTCAAAAATGCAAATTTTAACACCTCCTAATAGCCTTAAAATTGTTATTTCTTGTGGTTCCAGCCAGATTGTGCTACCTGTTACGTCTCTCTGCGTACGAAACGATGGAATTGTGAGCAATTTCCTGGCAGAGAAATTTCACGCAATGGAAGCAGAAATTGGCCACTGAGATCGTATGATCTGACGCTTTTTGTCTGTGGGGTTTTGTAAAGTCTCGCTCCTATTCTAAAGTCCCACAACAATTCATGAACTTAAAGACCAGCAGCAGATATGCGAAAATATGATAGATCATTAAAAGAGCGAGGGTGGGCCAGAAGAGTAGTGTGGTATATGTGTATATTATGTCAAAATAAAAAGTTAAATTAATAATATATTTTATTATCACATTATAATCTTTACCTTATCAAAAAACGATAAAGTAATAGATTAACAAGAAGTATAAATAGGCATATTTTTGGGTTTAGAATTATAAAATGTAATTTCAAAACCTTACGTAATACCAAAATTCTAATAGAAATTTGGGATTTGCAAACATATTTACATCAAATTTTTCAAACCCCCGACAAAGAGTGAAATTTTCTCGGGCTGTATAATGTGCATTTCTGATGTATCGCTACTGGACCCAACGAGCGCAAAAAAGTCGGCTTACCGTAACTTTCCTATGGATGAACTTAATATAAATTTCACAACGAAAATGCATCAAAGATATTTCTCCAATCAGTATATCCAAATCTTTAGGATCGATTTTTTCTAATTTACCAAAACTGGCGCTGGAACTCATCCTCGACAATTCAGTAATTTGCTGTAAGAGACATTCAGATTAGTTTAGTTGAATGTATGGCCATCGCCATCAATCTCAGAAGTTTGATGTTGTTGGCCATGTCATGGGCGTTTGTAATTGGTCGTATTGTAAGAAATATACAGGGTGTCCCGAAATGAGCGCGCAGTAGTTCTGGAGTGTAATCTAGACCCCAAAATAAGACAAAAAATTGATATAAACATGGCGCTAAAAATGCCAGCAAGGGAGCCAGAGCCAATTATCTCCGAAACCCCTTAATATAAAATTACGGTAATTAGTATCACCTAGAAAGCGCACTGGATAGTGTATTTATTTGTTTTATTTTTTTCTCAGAGGCGGCACCGGCATTTTTTAATTTCTTAATTGTACCTAGTCCAAACATCTATTCCTATCAAAAAAAGGTACTCTTGTTATGTCTCGTTTCAAGTCACCGTTGTCGAGTAAAATGTATTTACAAGTAACACCCAAATAATTAAGAACATTGTTAAGTTTTTATAAGTTAGAATAAGTTAATCTGGAATTAAATTTACTTTGTAATCAAATAAATGGTTAGTACTTATAGGGACTCTGTAATAATTTTGTAATTTGGATTTTGTAATAATAATTATATTGGATTTGTGATTTGATGGTTGGTTGGTTGTTATAGTAGGAGCATGCACACACAGACTTAAGTCTATAGTGCATGCACTACATTATAATATAATAAATTTAATTTGTATACATCTTGTAAATTGAAATTGAAAATTTAATTTAATTTAAATTTAATAATCTAATATTTGATTGTAATCTTCATTGTTAAATAAATAAAAAATAAAAAAATAAAATTTCAAAATAAATCGCATGTCAAAAATTACTAAATTTAAAACGTTTTTTTTTTTTTTTTTAATATCACCGTTATCATTGCCATAATAATTGAAAACGTAAACTTTACACTAATTATTAAAATTACTAATAGGGGTAAAATAAAAATATTTTTTTTTTAAAGATTTAAATTTAGGTAGTAATTTTTCACATGTGATTTATTTTCAAATATAGACATAACATTGTTTATTTTCGCGATGGATCGGGGGTCAATTAAAGTGTCCCAAAATCACAAAACGTATTAACGTTGTGTTTTTTTTTTTAAATGGAACATCCTGCATATTGTTTGAATTTCAATTTTTACGACCAAAATAAAAGAACACTGTAACCACAACTTGTTATAATTTAATATCAAATAATCAATTGGATTTTGAGAACTCCCCACTCTCAAACCTTTTCACACGTCGTTAATTTTACATTTTTATTGATGCAATAATAGTTAGGTACTTGTTTTGAATAATTGTGTCATTCTGAAAAAAATAGTCTGAAACCGCTATCATAGAGGTAGGAAAAGATTTTATATGCAATTACAAAATGACGTTTCGCGCCCTAGATACCACAGCTATATTTTCTGTGCTAGACACACAACTAACTATTTACCTGTATTTTCTTTTGTATCTGTCTGGTTTTACTCCACTCCAGCACAATTCTCTTAACTTGTTTGTCGCACTCCTTCTGCAAAATCGTCACTGCCGAGAGCAGCCTTCCTGGGCCGTAATAGGTTTCGAGCAAGGGCTGGTGCGTATCAATCACCCTCGCCAATCCTTCAAATAGCAATATCAACGTGTCCGCGTAAATGATGCTGTGACGTTTGTCAGCCAACGGAGTACTTATTGCCGACTTTAGGTTCTTGTCAGCTGTGAGTGATATTTTCGTGCGGAGATAGGTACAGAATTCCTTGATACCTAAAAAAATACAAATACAAACGATTTATAAGGAGGATTTGTTTATTTATATTTAAAAAAATATATAATCAATTAATAACACATGCTAAGACGGGAATTTAGTTGTATTTAAGCTGCCATCTACCGGATAGACCGTGAATGTCCAAGCTAATCAGGATTCGCAAACAGTCAATCAGTCAGATCATGAGTAATGTAGGGGTGTTACAAAGACATTAGAACTATAATGTCTTTGGGGTGTTACAACCTCTACAAAGCTCATTAGATATTGACAACGCTGTAACGCATGTCACTAATGATATAAATGCAGCGTTGACCCAAGCACCACAAAAACGTCCAGGTTTTCAAAACTTAAAAATCGGTTAAAGAACCGTATCGCACGGAACATCCTCGCATCAAGGCGGAGGCTAATCGGGCGGCCCAGGTAGTCAGGGAAATTATTGATCGAACCGCAATCGAACCTGTGGGATGACAGGTTCCAAAGTCTTTCTATGGAGGATAATTCCATCTATAGAATGACGAGGATCTTAAGAAGAGGTGCGCGAACAACCATGTTCCACCTGAGAAATCAGGAAACAGGTGTCATCCTAATCGATGCCAAGGATAAAGCTGAATTGCTCTCCGACAAACTCTGTGGTCAATTCAGCGAAAACCCGACAAATGACGCGTTGCGTAATGAGAGGGTCTCAAGGACGATATAGATTTATAAAACAATCAATCACCAGTTTCAGGCCTTTCCACAAGTCACCTCAAACGAGGTAAAGACCCTAGTTAGCGTTTTAAATATTAGAAAAGTACCGGGTTTTGACGGTTTAAAAAACGCGGCGTTGCGAAATCTACCCAAGACCATGATTTGGAAAATATAGTAAGCATATCTCAGGCAATTATCAAAGAAAGTCATTTCCCGCGCTCCTCGAAGCATGCAAAAGTAATTTAGATTTATAAAAAAGGTGAAGATCCTACGGCACCGGCTTGTTATAGGCCAATCAGCCTGCTGTCAAGCCTAGGTAAAATCACCGAAAAGTTCATTTTGAGTAGATTAGGCGATTCTGCGTTTGCACACAACGTTCTGCCTAACGAACAGTTCGGGTTCCTTGGTTCCTCGGAAACATTGCACAGTTAGGCGGACAATGCGATTAACCGTAAACGTAGTAAGAGGCTTCAACGCGCATACGACAGCGGTCTTTTTTGGCGTAAGCAAAGCGTTTGACAAGTTCTGGCATAATGGGCTTTTGTTGAAATTAATAAGACTCGGAGCTCCCGACTACTTAATCCAAGCAGTAGCTACTTTTCTGGAGAATAGAAGTTTTGCTGTCTCGTCAGAGAACGCACTTTCTTTGAATAAGCGCATCAGGTCGGTAGTGCCGCAAGACTCGGCTCTCTTTCCGACTGATGCTGTATAATACTTACTACGCGATAGATTTAAGCTGCTCTATCTATTTGCTGACGATACCGCAATAGGTTCAACTACTAAATCACCATGCATTGTCGTCAGCCGGGTGCAGCGTCTTATAACTGAGCTAGAGAAATGGCTTTCGGCTTGGAAGATTGGCTTGAATCCCGCCAAGACGAAAGCTGTTTTCTTTTCGAAATCTACTGTTTGTAGGCCTGAAAGAAGGCTTCAAGTCAATGGTGACCACGTGAACGTCAGGAGGTGAAATACCTGGGACTTATATTTAACCAACAACTGAACTGTAGACTTAATTCAATTAACAGAGCGAAGCTTGCATTGTGACAATTAGGCTCTATCTACCCCCTGCTTCACAGACGGAGTAGGACTAAGGTCAACCTCTACAAGGTATTGGTCAGGCCGGTTTTAACTTATGGTGCAATTTCGTGGTGCAACATAAGCAAAACGGAGCTTAATAATTTCCAAGTAATATAAAATAGGGCGTTAAAAACAATCGCCGACGTACTACGACCAAGACTTCCGTATACAGTCGATAGACGAATTTTTTATCAAAATTATTACATACTACTACAAACGCACGGACGTATCGATTAACCCATGTATCACAGACTCACATACAAGATCCAGACAAAACAACACATACAAATTACCGAAAGATTGGCTCCCTATTAGTGTAAATCCATAGTAAAGAAGCACGGATAAAAAAAAATAGTGGGGTGGCTCTAACACTACTAGATTCAATAGTACAGGCGTCAAAATTATGCACTGTTTAAATTTTCCAAATTAAGTAATCAAGAATCTTTAAGACAAGAGTAAATCTCAAAATTCTTATAAATGAAAAAACAGTTGACAAAAATTTAAGAGAAGTCACAGGATGTATCCTAACTGAAAAGTACAGCGGTCAGGCGGTAGGACGACTATCTTTACTGCGTTTGTTCGTAAAGTATTAATTTACATTCTATAGTTACTGTAGTGCAACAATTTAAAATCTTGTTGACCCTTAGGTCGTTACAACGTTATTACTTGTTCCATCATTCGAACGAATAGAACCCACTGCGCATTGTGCAGTGCCGCCACGTGCTTACATAAAAAAAAAACGAAATTTCTCACGGCACGTAGAACGGTTTTCGTCTAATCCAAAATATAAAGTACTTATATACATAAAGATATAGTCGGATGTAGTTATCAATAATCGACGTATGTTTTCGGTTGTATTTCGCACCAACTTAGATTATAGCAGGTATGTAAAAATATCCATAGTATGCATTGTAATAACTTGCATAAGAGAGAGACACACATCATTAAAAATCAGGGATGATAAAAATATTAAACAAACTGTTTACCTGTTTTATTTTGACGGTTGATTGTCATACATTTTGTGACATTGCATTCTAGATTGTAAGAGTGAAAAAAAAGTCAGGATTTCTACATCTATAAGTCAATGGTGGCAATGATTGGTGTGGACACTGGCGTACATAAGAGGGGCGTAAAGCTGCACATTGAGCAAACTTTTAAAAATATAATCAAGAAGGTCAACATTTGATATCTTAACTCATATCAAATTTGTAATAAAAAAAATTAGTTTTACTTGTAACCTCTGCTTCAAACAGGCAAAGCTTTTCATTATTTCACACGACTGTTGAGCTTTGCACCCGCCTTATTAGACTGCCCATCTCACTATAATTAGTATTTTTATTAACTTATTACCTTCCTCGTGCATTCCTAACAACGGAAATATTTTAAAGAATCGCTCTATAGACCCCAAGTCTTCATTATTTACTGCGTCGGTAAATTTATGCTCGACAATAGCCCTCAACTGAGCGGCGGCCTCTTGTAAAGTTCTTACCGATTTTAGCATGTTCGACACGTTATTCATATCGTTTGCGGTACGCTTTAATAACGATTGATCCATCGATAGAAACCTGTGTACGTGAGCGGCTCCTTTTTCATAGTCTAAATCCAAAATGGCCTGCTGAACGCCTTGGGAGCATATTTCTAAATCTATTAAGTCGTTCACTCGCAGCAGGCATTCGTCGACGTGACCCTACAAGAAACAAAAAAAAAGCTACACTATCAGACACAAAATTCCGTCAACCGTTTTGGATGTTTGTTGTTTGAAATTTTCTTGATAAAATCGCGTCAACAACGGCCTCTTCAAATATCCACATGTTGTGTTGGAATACTCTGTATATAATGATATAGTAAACTTGAATTATTAGAGGTCGTTCCATTTTCACTCATTGTTTGCTCCGCAGACGACAAGACCATTTGTCTGGAGCAAATACAAACAAATAATTGCAGAACATGTAGCACAAATAAAAGTATTATGGTGTGATACTAATTTGTTATCATTTAACATAATTACCACTATTATGTACTATATAAAAACTAAAGAACTTTATCAAACTATTTATATGTATTATGGTTGTGGCGGCCCAGACGAATAAAGTTCTTTAGTTTTCGTATAGTATTTCACCCGAGTTTCGTTTGACCACCCTGCAATATAATTTAATTCATTAATAAGTGATAGGTCCCTTGATAATAACAAAAAGTTGTTATTAGAGCATTATTTTGATGACGGATTTATGACGTCAAGAAGACTGCTCTAAGTCAGAAGCCGTTAACGTAATTTTACGACATCAACTTGACGACACTTATTTTTCTTAAACCAGACGTGAATTACATACATACTATACATCATGTTTAGTGAATGAATACACTGTATATATGAATTCTAAGCCGTTTCCGTGTTAGCATGGTAGAAATGCACGACGAGCCACTGCAGCCCACCCGTACGTGGTTCAGCTTAGTATCCCACGAACGACGCTGTTTAAAAATTCTTTCATCTGGAGAACGTCATCACTCTGGAACGCCCTCCCTGAGGCCGTGTTTCCCAGCGAGTATAATCTCGAAAGATTCAAGACCAACGTGAATCTTTTCCTGCGTACACGCACCGCTCGCAGAGCGACATGAATGATTAATCCTACAGTGCTGTGTCTTATTATAAAAAAAAAGAAAATTCGTAAGGCTACCATTACATTTGAAAATATGTTATCAAACTTGCACTTATGAAAAGCATTGAGAACGCACAGAGGGGAAAGTGGTTCAGACCCAAAATTAGCTGGGTGAATCACTTTTAAATGCAAAATTTAGGAACCCGGGCCCCCTTCCGGGGCGTGAACCCGGGGTACTTTTGCTCCGCTTAACCCCCCCCCCCCCCAACGCCGGCCCTGTACCCATGATTACAAAGTTGTCTCCTATATATTCTATGGTAATCTTTTGATAAACCAATCCAATCAAAGTAGGGCTTGAGTTTGAAGGCCGCTGATTTTTTTAATAAATAAGTTTTAAATAAGTGCTACTATTAATATTATTACTTCGTTTCTGCAATTGTTATACAATGTTCATTTATTAATGATAATTACAAAATGATATTTGCATTATTGCAAAATAATTGTAAATAAAAAAAAAATCTAAGTTATTTGTTCCTACTCCTTTTGTTTTTGATTTAATCGTATTCATACCCAGAACTAGAAAATATTAGTTGTACAAGAGTGTGTGACTGCTTTTTACAAATATTTGTAATGGACGATTAGCCCTTGTGTAGTGCATTACACTAATTTTATGTCTCCGTCCATTATTATTATAGGATATAGAACTTTACTCAAGTAGGTATAATTTAAGTTATCGTATCACTATATATATATACACTATCGGACATAAGTATTGCAACAAATTGAAAAATCAAAAATTTGCATAATATTTAGCGGACCAACGAAGGCCTGTTGTAAAAATCACAACAACATTGTTTTTCGAGTTGGCCGTGATCATATCTGACATAACAAAACATTATTCCATCAACAATTACGATTTTATAATTTGGCGTTCAGTAATTTGGTGTTTTTTAAACGACAAAAGTATTGCAACAAACATATTTTATTGCATTTGTGTAGTGGTTTTGGAAGTAAATCCTAGCTTGCAACTTAAAATTTGTTAACGCCAGTTCAAAGAAGTATTTTTGGAAATGGGAAAAGGAATTGCTGTGTCCAAAGATTTAAGATCACGAATTCTAAGAGCTTTTCAAAATGGAGAAAAACAAGCTGCTATTGCTAGAAGGTTTTTGTTAATTCCCAGTACAGTTTCACGGATAATCTCATATTTTAATGAAAGACATCATTTAGATACTATTGCCAAGTCAGGTAGGCCAAGAAAAACACATGTGCGCACAGATAGGTTAATAAAACGCATTTCTGAAAACGATCCGTGGAAGTCTGGTCCTCAAATCAAAGCCGAAGACCTGATAAAAACATTTCCTGCAGAACGATTCAAAGAAGGTTAGGCAAAGTTATATAGTAGGAGACCAGCAAAAAACCCATTAATATCTGCCAGAAATAAAGCTGCTAGGCTTGCATTTGCACGAAGGCATATCGGCTGGACTGCCGCTGACTGGAAAAAGGTTCTTTTTAGTGATGAAACACGTTATAATATTTTTAATTCTGATGGCATGAGACGAGTTAGAAGACCTGTAAACCAGCGTTTCAATCACAAGTATGTAACGCCTACAATAAAACATGGCAAAGGTAGTGTCGTTTTGAGGGTTTGCTTTTTGTCTGGGATTGGTCCTCTACACTTTATCGATGGGATAATGGACAGGTTCATGTACAGAAACATTATGGAAAACGTTATGCTTCCTTTCGCAGAATGGGAAATGCCCTTACGGTTCATTTTTCAGCATGATAATGATCCGAAACACACGTCAAATCATGTGCAAGAGTGGTTCAGACAGAACAATATTAGAGTTTTAGACTGGCCTGCGCAATCTCCCGACTTGAATCCTATAGAAAACCTATGGGAAGAAGTAGAACGACGAATACGAACCGAATTATTTCCCAATAAACAAGCACTGATGAATAAACTTTCAGAGGCTTGGAGAAACTTGCCACTTTCTGTCTTAGAAAATTTAATCAACTCCATGCCGAGAAGATGTGCCAAGGTTATAGCTAACAATAATGGATATGCTATTGGTTATTAAACTTGTGTATATTTTTAAATGTTATTCTTGTTATTTTAGCGTGTTTAAATTGTTCGTTCTTTGTTTATTTAATCAGTTAACCTTAATAATAAAAAATATTGCAATACTTTTGTCACCACTATTTCTTAATAAATTACTCTAAGAATTATTTACTGCATATGTGGTTTTAAATCCTACTTCAAAGAAGTTTTTGTTTCATTATCACAGTCTAAACTACCTGTGCCCCACTATTTCAAAAATTTCAAATGTTTTCGGCAGTTGTTGGAGAACTTCGTGTTTGAAAATGGCTAGTGTATCTGAATTTGTTGCTGATAACGGGCTAGTAAAACTGCGCTTTCTAAAAATGAGAAAATTATTATTCTCAATGTGTTCAAACTTCTTCGCCACCAAATTCAAAAATAGTTGAAATGTGTTCGAATATTACTGGAGTCGGACGGTCAACAATATACCGACTTGTGCACGAGGATAAACGCGGCCCCATCAGGTCACCAAAGAGAAGTACAGGAAGAAAATAAACTGTAATAAATTAGGATGAAAAGACCGCCATCAGAACAATCATACATTCGTTTTACTTAAAAAAAGAAATACCTACCTACCTTGGACAAAATGTCTAATGTAATGTCTGAAATGAAAAAGGATGAGTTCATTCCACCCATGGGTAAGAAGCAACTATGAAAAACTATGGCGACGACGATATTTGAGGGCAGTTAGACAGTTTCAAAGGGAAAACCGGAATATCTATTATATGAACGAAACTTGGTTAATTACCATTGGTAAAATATGGCAGGATAAACATATAAAAAATAGGAGGCAAGCTTTCATGAAAGGATGGTCCAGTGGAATAGAAGCACCCTCGGGAAAAGATTAATAATGACTCACATTGGTAGCAAAAATGGATTTGTCGATGGCGGCTTACTAGCATTTAAATCAAAACGGACTGGAGACTATCATAAAGACATGAACGCTGATGTCTTTGAAGAATACTTCCAGCAAATGCTAGATCTTATTCCTCATGGGTATGTTATAGTCATATAAATATATTGCATGTAGACAATGATACACATAATTATTTAGCAGCAATGTCACAATTGGGTTTTCAGCCATATATTAATTCTGTAACTAGATTCAATAGTGATTAATATCTTGATCATATTTTTGTTAATCAAAGATTAAACATCAATCTTCTTAATATAAATTTTGTGCTGGACTCGCACAAGACAGATCATTGCCCAATAAATATTATCGCAAAAAATAATACTTAAAATGAATACACATAAAAAAAAAGTAAACTTTATCTTGAAAAATTTATAACATATTTGAAATCACAAAACTGGGCAAATGCTTTAAATGACCCAGATCCCGAGTCCTGAACTTCTAAATTTGTTTCGATTTTCAACAAATTGAAGCCACCGCTGAACATTGCAACAGGTTTAAGCAGTATAGAAAGATCAAGGAATGGATTACTAGCGGTCTGGTGACTTCAATCAAGCATAGAGATAAAATGAAAAGAAAATTGTTGCGAGATTGTAATGAACAGTTAGAGCATGAGCACAAAATATATAGAAATAGTTTGAATGAATTGACAAGGCTGAAATAAACAACAATAAAGGTAACATTAAAAAAATATAAAACATAATTAAGGAACAAGAACACTTCTAACAATGAATAATTTTAGCATAAAAACACACCACGTCATTGTAAATCCATTACTTTATATGTATAATTAATAGTATATTTGAAACCGGAGTCGTACCTGCTAATTTTAAATTTTCTGTTATAACTTATAATTTATAAGAGATATGGTAAAAAGACTCTGATAAGTAATTATCGTCCTATACTAAGCTTAGTGTCATGTATTTACTTCAAATAAACTGCCATTCAATCTCCGGAAATATATCTATCTCTTTTTATATCAGGAATATAAAAGGCATTAGGATGCGCGTACAGAGTTAGTTGTTTGTTTGTCACCGAGCGCTCGTGTCCTTTGTTCCTTACCGTTTTCCGTGTGCCTCTCAAAAATGTAAATCTGTTAAATGCTGTGATATTAGATAATAAACAAGTGACCAACAGTTTAATAGTTTTATTAAAAATATAAGCAGCAAATATAACACTTAGTGAGTTCCTTAGCAAAACTGTTTGAAAAATGTGTGAGGGAAGGATTGTTTAAGTTTTTTAAGGAGAGCAACATTTTGTCTGGAAATCAGTATGGAGTTATGCTTGGTTGTAGTACAGAGGACACCTATAGTTTAATATCAGAAATTACTAATCATCTAAATAATGGTATAAAATGTGCTGCAATCTTTATAGACTTGGCAAAGGTGTTTAACACGGTTCCCCATGATAAGCTCCTTGATGTACTATGGTATTATGGGGTCAGGGGAACCGTGTGGAGACTGTTTCAAAATTACCTTGCAGATAGATATCAAGTTGTGAAAATCAATAATGTAGTAACAAGCAGGCTGTAAGGATTGGGGTACCGCAGGGTCCAACTTTGTTTATAATTTATATAAATTGTTTGCTGTTACTCGATGTACGCGTCTCAATGATATCTTATGCTGATGATACAGTGCTAGTTTTCAGTGGTGATACCTGGATAGAGGTAAGAGACGGCATTACCAACGGTCTAATTAATACTAAAATCTGGTTGGAAACTTTTAGACTATCACTCAATCTAACAAGAACTAATTGTATTGCATTTTCGTTGATGATTCGTGGATTATAGTGGACAACTTTAGGTGGCATCGGCGTATAGAATATCTATTCAATAAAATTCGATGTATGATTCATAAATTCTATAGGTACATGTACTCTCAGAAAAATTTTAAATAGTAAAATTCTAATTTTAATTGATAAAATTCTTGTTGAATCTTTGATTCAGTATGGAATCTGGGTCTGGGGGGGTCTATACCAGAATGCTCTCTACTGCTTGAATATTGTACAAAAATACATTTTAAAAAACACATTTAGAGGAGATATATCCTAGGGATTTACTACTTTCGGGTGACATCTGTAATGTTAGAGCTCTTTACATGGTCGGTGTATCAGCGCTTACTCATAGAAACAAATATTGGGAAAATACTGTAAATCACCGTTATTTTAAGGTGCTAGGATGAATAATGATGTAATTATCTAAGTAAACAATAATAATATTAACCTGAAGAATGTGGCATATTTGGGCCTTAAAATATTCAACATGCTTCTAGGAATATTGAAAAATGTAAAGAACATATGCAAATTTAAGAAAGAATGTAGAAAACATGTTACACGAGAATATGAAAATCTCAAAAATAATTTTAAATAAAATTATTCATTCTTATCACCTTGCTCAATACAAGCTTTATTACAGAGCACATAATTGGAACTTTAATAAACACTATATCAGGTACTCAATTATTTACCTAATAGATCATTTTCTTATGGTGTTATAAAAGTAATTCTATTACTAAGGAACCATTATAAGATAGGGTGTGGAATTACCACAATAGGTAAATGTTACCCAACCCAATGATTGTACCTTATTTGTAATAAATAAATACTATCAAAATAAGTATAAGAAAATGAAACCTCTAATAAATTAATTAAAATAAATAAATAAAAATAAATTTGGCATTTTTATAATAATGACTGTTAAGTGTAGAAATAAGTGCTAATGGAAAGTTTGATAGAACAGTAAGATATTATAGTAAAGTTTTGTGACAGATTTCCTAAAGAACCGCAAGATCAAAGTGAAGATCAAATTAGGATACATAAATTATTGAGAGTTAGGAAAGTTAGAAAGCATTTTTAACAAAACAACCACACTGGTTTTACACATTATTATCTAAATTAAGGTGACCTTCTAAACAATGCAAGTAACATTGATACCAAAGGTATTGCTAATGAATTATAGCATAGTTTTATGAAACGAATTAAGAAAGATTAAATTAAATGAATGATTAATAGTAACGTTCGTAAAGCTAAGGTGGCATTTATGGAAATCACCTAAATATGAATGAAAATTTGAGGTTCTTATTAATAAAAATTCTTACCCTGGCTGAATCCAACTGTCGAATTTTACTACTTATTTTTTCAGAACTATCAGAAATATCATTGACTGTTAAAACAAGATCTTCAGCTTCGTGTTTCATAACTCTGAGGGTCGGAATCAACCGCGATAATCCTTTAATTTTATCCTCTATAAATGTTCGTTGATTTAACATACTGTTTAGCTCACCAATAAGCCCATCCTAAAAATAATTAGTATTTCTTCAAGAATAACAACACTTGGGACACTTTAACTGACTAACCTCTTCAAGTTTTAATTTTTCCAGTTCCTGTTGACAATGTGCCTGTATATCTAGAAACATTGTATCTTTTAGAGACATTTTTCAAGTAACGTCGTTCTGCAACGACTTAAAAATCTAACAAATTTGAAAAAAAGCACAGAAGAACCCGAAAAGCAAATAACTTTTTAAACTCCGAAATCAATGAAATAAATATAACATAACCTATTTTCCCTGCGGTACTAAGGACCTGTCAAATTTTTGAGTTCTGTGGACCTGTCCGTCAAACGGAACCCGTATTTTATGCATAGACACGATGTCTATGATTTTATGTATTTCCCCGTTAGGTGAGTCCATTCCCAAACCAGCGGCATTGATTAAAAATTAAAACTAAAAAACGTTATTTTTTAATTGTTTGAATCTTGGTATTGGACCGTGGTATTGGTATGATGTTATCACTATCATATGGAGGGCTTACGGAAACCAGCACAATATCACATATATCTGATATATTCGGCATAAGCACAGAACAATAAAGGGGTAAGTCACAAAACAGCGTAAGTACTGGCCACATCTACTAAACTACTAACCGTGTTGGCTTTTGAGTACGTACTACTACGTACCACATACTGTTTTTCCGGGCTTCCCCGACCCCGACTACAAATAAACGATTTTACTTAAAACAAACAAAGTACAAATCAGAAATCATTCAAATCAATAGTTTTTAGTTCTTTTTCTTAATTTAGTTTTGATTAGTTTTAGTGCCTTTTCATAATTTAGTTTTGATTAGTTTTAGTGCCTTTTCATAAGCTAGTATTTTGGAGGTTTTTATTTTTGGTGAGTACAGTTTTATTCACAGAACTCAAAAATTGTTTTATTTTTTTAACCTTTATTTGTATTTAGTGTACTCAGTGATTAGGTCAGGCCCGAGGTCAGGCCTATGAAACCTTACATTTTTGGAATGATTTTATAAATTGTAATTTGTGGCTTTATCATATTTTAGGTACAGGTAAATGGTACAATGAAGACAAAACGATATAAAGTTCAATGTTGCGATTGTAAATCTATTATTAGTAATGACTAAAAAAAGCTACCAGAAGAAAGTAAAACATGCTGGCAAGAAAATTTCGATACAAGAAATTGGAGTACCTGCTAATCCTTTTCAAACTGCCTTAAAAAACCGTAAAACTGATGTATTAGCAAAACCTGCAATTACCATGACTAAGGTAAGTATCATTAATTATGAATGTCAAATTTTATATATAACATTAAACAGCATGATAATTGACGTCCCCACTTCCTAAAACTCGTATCATAAAAATTTTCTTTAAATCTTTAAAAAAAATCGTAAAACGTGATAGCCAAATCAATTTCCCTCCCTTTATATTTATTTATTTATTTATTTATTTATTTATTTGTACTTAACAGATCTAAATATTACCCTTGCTAACTCGGAGAATGAGGGGTGATGAAGTTGGAAAATATCTGTTTTCTCCCCTCCCTTCCCCCCAAAAAAAAATGTTTGCTTCACCTTCACCTTCACCCCTGTAAGAAGTGCAGTGCTTTGCCTAATGATAACAATAAATATAATACCCGACAAACTGGAAAGATATAGCTCTACCAATATCACACTCGATTTTCATTAAAAATTCCATGCTTTATATATTGCAAAAAAAAATGTCTAATTACTTAATTACCATGCACATAACATGAGGGTATTAATATCAACTGGTACGTTGATGGAAAACTTATTTTAGTTAGGTACTATAAGACTTTATACTCTTTGACAGAAAATTTTCATGGTGTACCTATTTTAATTTATTCTTGTATTTCTATGTACCCTTGTCAATTTGTTTAGATATACCCTGTGGTTGATTTTAAGTGTGCAACAAATGGAGAACCTATTTATTATTGGTTTCTCAAGAGAATTTTATTCTTGATAAAAGTTGGCGCATGTCCCGCGATAACTATTTCAGGTGCATTTAGAATGGCTTCAAGTCAAAAAGGATACATGCAGAGGAAAGGACAAAAAATATAAAAATCGTTCAATATGAAAGCAACCCATATGTCGAAAAATGGAGAAAAACGTTATTAAAAAAAAGGTTGTTAATAATTAAAAAATATGTCTAAATACAACATAGCCTGCTTCTATCCAAAAAATTATTTCTTTTAGTAAACTTTAAATTAACCCCATATAATGATTTTTTTTTTATATTTAGGTGTAACGCCTTTTTAAATTAACCACCATCAAATCACTTCTGGACAGTTTTTATCAAATTGAAGCAAATTTCTAAATTTGTTTAGATTTATAGTTTTTTAAGTACCTAACCAAAAACTTCATACTTGGTGCAAGGATACTACAAACAAATTTTTTTCCCTTCAGCGTATATAGGGCCCTGAGGGTGGTCTCGGGTCTGGGATATCGTGATGATTGTAGGCAAAAGCTTATTGAATTAAGAGTGTTGACTTTTCCTTGCTTGTACATTCTGGAGAATGTTTTATATCTAAAAAAAAATTTAAATCACTACCCAACGAATAACCGGGATCACCCTCATGGTACTCGCTCTGTGCCGTTCTGGAGACTGGACAGATCGAGGAATGGCCCGGACTACCGGGCAGTTAGATTTTTTAATAAGCTTCCTGAGGACGTGAAATTGCTTCCCATTAAATTATTTAGGGGCCGGGCCCGAGAATTGCTGTTAAGAAACCCATTTTATCATATAGATGAGTTTATGGAGTGCAAAGTTTTTGTCACAAATTGTAGTGGGTGTGTATATTATATATATTTTTAATCTTTTATTTATGAAAAATTTAAATTTAAAATTTTATACAATAACTTAGTCATACTATGTATTTTATAATTTATTCATTGACTTGTGTAAACCTCTGTGTCGTAACATTAATAAAGAATTATTCTTATTAAATTTCGAATTTCGCAAATGTTCCTAAAAATAAGATAAGCACTCCTTTAATATTAATGTGCCTGCATAGTTAAAAACTAAAGACCATAAGAGTCTATCCCTGTGAAATAATAAAAAAATAGAAATATTAAAGTCTTCAAAAAAAAATATCTCAATAAGCACAAATTTACTTCAATTTGATGAAAGCTGTCGAGAAGTGATTTGAGTGTGGATAATTTAAGAAGGTATTATACCAAAATATAAAAGAAAACATGAGGTTAATTTAAAGTGTTCAAAAAACATTTTTGATAGAAGCCTATAACTTTGTATTTAGCCATATTTTTTAATTCTAAACAACTTTTCTTAATAACGTTTTCCTCTGTTTTTCGACATAAGGGTACTTTACGTCTGAACGATTTCATATTTTTTGCCCTACTCTGTATCCTATTGGATTTGAAGTTATTCTAAGTGCACCTGAAATGGTTATCGGACATGTTTCAACTTTTATCAAGGATTATATTTTCGGAGAAACCAATAATAAAGAAGTTTCCCATTTGTTGCACACTTAATCGACCACACTGTATATATTCTGTGGTTTAACTCAGTAGTTTATGTAGTTTTAATTACTTCATTGAATAATTAATGTGTACCCAAATAGGTAAAAGGAAATTAAACTCTATAAATCCAACTATAACCAACCTAATGTTATACTATCCTAAAATGTAGGTAACTGAACAGATGAAAAAGAGAAAACAAAAAAAATGCATTTTTTAAACATTAGTAAAAATATGAAACCATAATCAAATCATATTTATATATTATATACAGTGTCACCATTAAAGTCCGCACCATATGGAACTTTTTTTTATTAATGAGGTTAGTTAAAATTAAATTTCGGCAATCGTTTTTGCTTCGAATTAGACTAAAAATTATATAATCAAATGTCACCATCTGTCATTCGGTATCTGTCAAAAATTACATTTTAATCAAAAAATGCTGAAAATGGCATTGTTTTACCGAATTTCAAAAAATTTTATTAGAAAAAGTTGTTTCTAGTACAATTCTTGGCCTAAATACAAAGTTTCAGTTTTCTAGCTCAAAGTTGATTTTTTGCCATTTTTTCTAATTAACTTTTTTTTTATTTAATGTAAGTTCGCTTAATGGATATTAAACTATTTGCTTATACCATACTCAATATTTTATTTAGTTTGTATGAGCTTTTTTTTACTAGAATGCCATTTTTTTTCGAAATTTAAAATTAGAGGCAAAAAAATTTGACACAGGTGGTGCAAAGTTATCCTAATTTAAAAATTTTAACAGATAGACGTCAGATATTCCATTTTTTTGATAGTACATACACCTAAGAAGTTTAAAAAACTTATAATAAAATTCCCAGATATCAGATTAGTTCAAAATTTAGACACATTTTCTTTTTATTCACAATAAAATATCAAGGCAATTTTGAATTTTATAAGTAGGCTATGGAAAAAAAAACGAATTAGAGTGCCGAATAAATAAAAGAAATGTCATAAATTTGAATATTTTCGCAAGTTATAGTTTTCAGTGTTATCATCAATGTTGTCCATTCAAGAAAAAATAGAAATTGTCTTAATTTGTGGAGAGAATATGCCTCACCGGCAAGTATCTGCCATTTTTAATGAGAGGCATCCAGAAAAAAATTTGCAGCATAGCACTGTTTCAAGAATAATGTCAAAATTTAGAGAAACTGGATCTGTTCAAAATAATTTTAAGAAACCTCACGCGGCAAGTAAATACGATGAAGCAGCACAACTTGATGTTTGTTTAACTGTTATTGACCACGGTCAAACTAGTGTAACCAAGATAAGTGATTCACCAGGGTGCAAGAGGGAAAGCGTTAGAAAAATTCTTCAGAAAAATCGATTTCGGGCATATAAACCCAAGTTTATAAACACATTAAAAGAACGCGATTTTGATATCCGACTTGATTTTTCGTTTTGGTATCAGGGACAATATGAGGAGAATATTCTTTTTCCATACAAGATATTATGGACAGATGAAGCCACTTTCTCTTCGAATGGTACCGTGAGCTCACAAAATTGCCGATGGTGGTCCCAAGAAAATCCTAACTTCACAATTGAATGTCGCGACCAGTATCATTTTAAAACCAATGTTTGGTGTGGAATTTTAAAAGATGGACCATACTTCTTTAGAGTAAACTTAAGTGGTGAAAGGTACCTGAATTTTCTTGATAACGAGATTACCGAAGTTTTGGATAACATGCCCTTACACCATAGACATAACTTATGGTATCAGCTTGATGGTGCACCCATATACATCAAACTGTAGCAGTGAAAGAACGCATAAACCAATTATTTCAAAACAGAGTTATAGGGCGTGATAGAGAATGTCACTGGCCACCCAGGTCGCCTGACATAACCCCACTAGACTTTTTTCTGTGGGGTTATCTTAAGCAGAAAGTTTATAAGAATCGACCGTTTAGAAATATCGAGCATTTGGAACAAACGATAAGACAGTGTTGTGCCGATATAAGACCAAGCTTTTTACAAAATGCTGTCAAAGACGTTTATAGACGGACGGGTGTTTGTATAGAGCGAGAAGGACGTCACACTGAAATGTGAAATTTATATTGCTTTTGTGTTACCTATTTAAAATGATTAAAGTTCCTTTTTGTTCCTTTTAATAATAATGATAGTTTTAAGTATAAAATAAAATTTTTATCAAATATTTAGATGTATTTGTCATTTGAAAAACGAAACATCTCTCGTATATCTGTTAAAATTTTTAAATTAGGATAACTCTGCACCACCTGTGTCAAATTTTTTTGCCTCCAATTTTAAATTTCGAAAAAAAATGGCATTCTAGTAAAAAAAAGCTCATACAAACTAAATAAAATATTGAGTATGGTATAAGCAAATAGTTTAATCCATTAAGCGAACTTACATTAAATAAAAAAAAAGTTAATTAGAAAAAATGGCAAAAAAATCAACTTTGAGCTAGAAAACTGAAACTTTGTATTTAGGCCAAGAATTGTACTAGAAACAACTTTTTCTAATAAAATCTTTTGAAATTCGGTAAAACAATGCCATTTTTCAGCATTTTTTGATTAAAATGTAATTTTTGACAGATACCGAATGACAGATGGTGACATTTGATTATATAATTTTTAGTCTAATTTGAAGCAAAAACGATTGCCCAAATTTAATTTTAACTAACCTCATTAATAAAAAAAAGTTCCATATGGTGCGGACTTTAATGGTGACACTGTATATTTTATTTAGAACAAAAATCAAAATCTTAACTTTAATATAGCTCTATAGTGTACAGAACATAGACATCGTAAGAGGGGCGTGCGGTCCATGGAAGCGATGGAAGCACTGCTTCCCCTACCGCTTTCATAAGACATAAGACAAAACAAATTTTATATTAATCTATAATCTATACCTATCCATACAATTAAAATACCCAAGTATTTATTTCTATCTAATTTCCAAACCAAATCCGGCCCTGTATGCATCCCTGACCAACGCAATATTAAATGTATCGAAGAATCGAAGTGATCTCAATACGTGTATACTACACTCTATACGCGTATACGAGTAATAATTAATATGGTCTGCCATGCCAAGTAAAGGGTAAATCGTTAGACTTCGGTATTTCCTTCACCGCGATGCGACGCCGGTAACGAAGCCGTCAAAATATTTAGTTTCCACGTGTTTGTACTCGGCGGTTACGATTGTTTGTCGCGATTTTTCGCCAGGAATACGCGGTACACGGTAGAGGATCTGTCTGACTTGACTTTGTTTATCTTACTTCTTGATTTATTTTGTCATGGAGCAACCAATTGCCGGCCCATCGAGTTCGGGAAATGTAAAGTGTATCTGTTTTGTATGCAAGTTATTGGAAAAAGGATTTTCAACGCTTTTCTTTGATGAAAAAAGGAATATTATTGCAACAGGTAGGCCTACACCAGATTTTAATTTAAAGACAGAAGTGAAGGCGGCTAAAAAATCCGTTTAAAATTAAATCAAACTGTGAATTCAAAGTAAAAATGTATAGATAGTTTTCTGTATTAGTTTCTGTTATGAAATTTTGTTAACTTGTTTTTAACGACTCTTAGGCAGGGTTGGGTCACTAAAGAATTGGTTTTCGACGGGCAAATTACGTAAAAATTAATAAAAAAAACATAGGTACCTAGCCATTTAGAAAATAGAAGAAATATTAAAAAATCATAGGTACATAATCACACATTTTCGACAGTACTGTACCTACATGACAGTATTCTACCTGTATTTAAACGTCGAAAAATTGCCAATATTTGGGCGTGGTCCTCAAAAAATTTTTCATATCCGGCGGCTTGCCTCCGGCGGTACTTCCCCTTCTTCATAACTCACCGCACGCCCCTGCATCGTAACTATGATGCCTATGGTACAGAATGTTTTAAAATGGAATCATACTTTTAGTATCTTGGAAATCATAATGTGTTTTGCTTCAATCTGAAATAAAATGTCCTAAAAAAAACTTAATTTTTAAATATCCACATAAAATATACTTAGTTAATAATAAAAACTGATTTCTTTTTCTTGCTTATTATAAATTCTAATAACACGCCTTTAGAAGATAAAGGATACCTCCCTTAGACCTTGATATTTTAATAATGAAAAGTAGATGATACAGTTTAAAAAAATTATGTCTTATCTATGGGGTTAAAGTTTTTTATTTATTTATTTATTAATTTCATTTCAAGTTATAAAATCAGTAACAGTTTTTACTCACGTCAAATTATAGTATCAAAATATAAATGTAAAAAAAAACATACTACAATAATAAAAAGGTTATTAAAATATACATGTAAGAGCCTACACAATTAAAACACTGAAGACTCAAGACGGCATCCTACCAAACTAAGGAATGACCACAGCGGCCGCAAGGAACTCATCTAGCTATAGTACGCATTTTCTAATAGGTGTTTCTTTATCTTTCGGCAAAAGGTATTTTGTGGTAGACTTTTCAGGTAAAGGGGTAGTTTATTATAAAATAGAGGAGCATAATAGTTCACTGAGATTCTTGTCCTTTCCAATCGGTGAAAGTCCACCCTAATGCTGCCACCCTGTCTTGTGGGATAATCGAGGTCTCACCTCTTCCCTGAATCCCAGACCCGCCACGACTCGTACGGCCCTTCTCTGTAGCGCAAAAATTCGCTTGGTATGAACCGAATGGCCCCAAGCCAGTATGGCGTATACCGCCACAGATTGGAACACTGCGTGGAATGTTTGAAGAAGCGCATTCCCCGGGAGTATCCGCGACAGGTTCCTCAGCAGAAATATTGTTTTTGTGAGACGCCCAGATAGATGATTGATATGGGTTTCAAATCTCAGTGACGGGTACAAATACACTCCCAGGAATTAAACCTCACTGGGGTTCTCCCCCCCGATTGCCCGAAGTGCATAGATCATACTAGTTGTTTTTGTTTCATTAAGGGTAAGCTTGTTTGTCACGAACCATCTTTAAGGTCATTCATTCTCAGATTCATGCTCTCCACCACTGATGTATCATCCGCATACAATGATATTTTTGTATTTGGTGATGCATTACCTATATCGTTTTTATGTATATTAGGCTGAGCAAAGGTCCCAGTATGGACCCCTGGGGCACGCCGTGACGAGGCACTTCCCACTCCGCCGAGGTGGTTCCATTGTAGACTGTCCTTTGCTGTCTGTCTCTTAAATAACTACTCACCATGGCCACACGCCCCTCGCCGACACCGTAATAACGCAATTTACGAATGAGTATCTCATGCGACACACAGCCGAAGGCCTTCGAGAGATCACCGTACGTAGCACTTGTATACTGCCCAGTCTCGAAAGCCCCCGCTATGTACTCAAGCAAATCAAGTATAGCCAGGGTAGTAGAACGGTTGGTTCTGAAGCCATACTGGCTCTCCATTAGTAAACTACCACCCTTAAAGTACCCATATTACTGCTTTTTTAGAATTTGTTCAAAAACCTTCGACAGAGCTGGTACTAACGATATCGGTCGATAGTTATTCAGGTCGCTCGAATCACCCCCCTTGTGGATTGGAATTACCTTGGCGCACTTAAAGCAAGATGGAAAGGTATTTTGTCTGATATTTGCATTTAACATATGATTAAATGGGATTATTAAAACTTCTTTTAGTGATTTGATCATAGACACACTAATATCGTAAATATCTTTGCTGTTTTTATTCTTGAGCGTATCAATGGCATCCCTGACCTCCGCAAAAGTAACCTCCTTGAAATCTAATTCATTTACTAGGTTTGGAGCGCGTGATCCCGATAGGTATGCCATCGGGTCCGCGCCCGAGTCTGGGGTGGCCGCCAGTAGTTTTTCCGCTATAGTCGAGAAATACTTGTTAAAATCGTCTGCGGTAATGCTTTGTTCTACCTTTTGTTGTACAGGCATACCCCTATAGGAATTTACGACCTCCCAGGATGTTTTAACAGGGTTAGTAGCTGTCATGATGTGGTTAGTGTATGCAGTTTTTTTTGTGTCTCTAATTTTTTTCCGGTATTCCCTTCTAAAAGTATTTGTGTACTGTTTTAGTTCGGCTAAAGGCCTGACATTATGCCATTCATAAAGAAACCCGAGTGTTTCCCGCACATTTTTAAGTTCTTCATTAAACCACTTTATGTCCTTGTTTTGTTTATGATATTTTTTTGTTGTTTTAATGGGAAACGACATGTTCATTTCATAAGTTATTTCTTGCAAGAATGTATTACATAGGAAGTCGGCATCAGTTATCTCCTGGTAGGCCGTAAACCGCCAGTCCTGTCGCTCCATCCATTCATACATCTTATTCATTCTCCTTTCAGTAATGGGTCAATAAGTTTACTCCTCACTCTCTGTGCCATCAAAAACCACACTCGCCTGCACATCAACTACCTTGTGATCCGACAGAAAAGGGTCGTACACGTCAGTCTGATAGTCCAATATATCCCTAAAATTTAAAAAGATATTATCTATACAATTTACTCTGTTTGTATTTTGAAAGATCTGTTGATATAGATTAAACCCAGCCAGTAAGTCATTAAAGTCCTGTTTTCTTTGGTTATTTGCATTAAATACTATGTTAAAATCACCATTTATTATTATAAATCTAAATCTTTTACTACGTTCATAGATGAATTCCAAGACAGCCAAAATCCCATCCAAAAACAAGTTAAAATCCCCACCAGGGGCCCTATATACAGTTAAAATCAGTGTTCTGCAGTACTTCAATTCTATGCCCGATAGTTCACAGTGGTATTCAATGGATATGTTCACTATGGATTCCACATTCTGGCCAAGTATATCCGACCTCAAGAGAATGATCGTGCCTCCATGACACATTTGACTTCTCGCAAAGTATAAAGTTACATTGAAGTTTACTATTTTTAAATATTGTACCTCTTCACTGACGAGATGGTGTTCCGTCAGACATACCACATTATAGTTCTTTGTATACCTTGTCTCTGTAAGAATCATTTCCAGTTCTTCAGTTTTATTTCTCAAAGAGCGTATATTAAGGTGAAGAATGTTGATATTTCTGACCTGTTGCTTTGGACATGCATCTCTGATGTCATTGTTGATGTTTCCTCATTTAAGTTAAAGTTTTTTTAAATAAAGAAATCGCGCGGTTCAGAAATTAAAGAAGAAAAAAATTTCAGTGCTTAAAGAATTTTATAAAAGGGCGTTAATTTTGTTTGACGTTAATTTTGTTTTTAGGTAAAGATTAAGATCCCACTCAAACATAGTAAATATTATACTGTTGCATGTTTATTATTAAGAAGTTATAACAGTATTTATATGGAAAATTACGCCGCCGGCGCTGCTTAAATTTAAGAACTCGGTTAATAGTTAATATACCAAACAGTAAGTCAAAATATTTGACAACCTAAATTATTACTTACTCCTTTCCAGTTTTAGTTTTTTTTTTTAAATGACTTTGTAGCCAATATATAGTCCATACATCACTATTTTTACTAAAACAAAGAAACTAAAACTAGGAATGGTCATATTATTCCTTTAACTTTTAGAGTAGGTTTTCTTAGAATTTGCTTCTATTTGCATGGCCTTTCTAGTTCTTGAATTTATACTAACCCCTTTTACAAACCGAAAATTTAAAAATAATTCCGGCCGGTCGTTATAGCTGCACCTATATGGCAGTGGCGGCTTATTAATAAGAGCTGCAGCACTGCCTAAATCTATTATTATTATATTTTTTAAATTAACATTCTACAATAATATATATTTTTAATACTTCTGTACGTACGAACTCGTCAGCTATATTAATTCGCACACCTTGTTGCTGGAAATGCACCATCATATGCGCGCGTCATCAGATCCCTCGCAGCCGAAACTTCAACGTCATGCGCGTTAATAAAACTCAGCGGCGGTATGGAAATTTGGCCTTGAGCTGGCCAATCAGAGTGCCATAATTTCTTTACATCCTTACTGTCACTTGTTCAGGCCGGGTGGATGTATTCTTGAATCGAGATTACTATTTTTGATGGTCTACCGCATATAAAAATAGTTTATCCAGGAAATAATTTTGTTAGTTTAGGAATACGCCCCCAAAAATATTTTTACTAGGTCTTATAGATGAGATAAAAATTAAAGTGCAAGTGCAAAATGCAAGAATAGTAATTTTCAATTTACCTTGTTAAAAAGTTAAAAATGGTCGTTATATAATAATTATATTATATTAAAATATAATTTTTTGCTTTTTACGCAGTTTGGTAAGTAAATACCGTTTTATTGTATCTAGTCCGAGTTTAGGTATTTACAAAACAAAAAATGTTGCTTTTTATAATAACTTTTTTAAAAAATGTCGTTCATTTCTGACTAGATTTGTATGCTGCACTGCCTGACTCTAACATCGCGAGCCGCCACTGACCTATGTCGCATTGTTTCGCGATGCGCCAGGGATTATGCATTATTTGGTTTTACTATGACTTTCAATATTTAATTAATTTATTACTTTTATACAAAATACAGACTGACACTAAAATGCAACACATCGTGCTGACCGTAATATTCCTAGCAGAGCCATGTACCGTATATTATGTGCATTTATTTGACTGCACTTCGTCGTTTGCTGTCCTATTTCGAACTAAAGGCTCCTTTTATACTGGGATTCTGAATCTAAGATTCCGGTATCTCGGCTTCACATTTAACATAGCGCTTAAGCGAAGCGTTTAGACGGGCGTCTTCTCGGATACAGAATCGCGATTCTAAATTTCGGAATCGCACTAATTTCAGCCGCCCGGCTACGGAATACGAATCGGCGACAGGTTTAACATTAGTTTATATGTAAGCATTTTCATTGCGATTCTCGTTCAGTTGCCTCTTGCCAGCTCCGTATGAAGGGTTGTTTCTAGGATAGTTTAAATTCGACATGGATGTTGTAAAAACTCTTTTCGACACTGACAAGTTTATATCGGCGATAGAGGCACGTCCAAGCTTATGGGATACTTCGGCAGAAGAGTATTCGAATAAAACAATAAAACAGGCACACTGGGTGGAGGTGGCTAAAGATATGAACAACGACTTTGAACAGATGCCATCAGCAAGTCAAAATGAATATGGTAAGTTTAGCTCGACGCACGTCGATTTTTTATTTTTTTTTTGTGCATTTTTGGAAGTTTATTTAATGTTTACAGGTTGTCCCAAAAACAAGTTAGGATGGTTTACTTAATTTTTTTAACTGAAACACCCTATATTAATAAAAAAATCGACGTATTCAAGCGTTCTTCATAAAAACTAAACGTAGGTAACCTAAATAGAGGGTAGTCCATACTTTTTTTCCACACTGTACAGAAGAATCACATGTAAAGTATCCAAACACATTTTCCCAACACGTATTTTATTATTAAGTTAAGAGTAAAATTGTACCTACTTCTTAAAAAATCATAGGAAAATTATAATTTTTTAAAATGGGCTAAACTTGAATAACTAATTGTTATTATTTAACATGGTTTACTTATTTATTATGATAGATTAAATTTTTGTATTTTGCCAAGGAACGGCTCCCGTAGTCATGAAATACTCCGCAAAATACTCTCGGACAGTGCTAGGAGTTTTCCCAAAATAGTTATTGTCCAAATTATTTAAATCATTGTCAAAGAGTCCGTGATAACTGAGCGTATCTTCATGTTTGTAACCATCTCGAACACGCACGAAGTTGTGAAGAATTACACACGCTTTCACTATATTCTCTGCGAAACTTATTGAAACGTTTAAAGGTTTATGGAAAATTCTCCACTTGTTGGTAAGGATACCGAAAGAGCATTCAATGTATCTACGTGCTCTGCACAATCGATAATTGTACATCCTTTTATTCACTGGTAAATATTTTCCCCCATATGGCCGCATCAGATTCATGGAAAGCCCAAATGCTTCATCTCCAATAATTACATAGGGCATTTTAACATCCTCCTTTCCGGGTAAAAACGAGGCATCTGGAATATCTAGTGTTTTTGACATTAACCGTTGATAAAGTACGGATTTTTTAAAAATAGCTGAGTCACTGTTTTTGCCATAATCTCCAATGTCCACAAACGTAAAACAATAATTGGCATCACACATTGCCAGCAGCTGGATAGAGAAAAATGATTTATAATTAAAATATAGGGATCCACTGTGGGATGGTTTTATTATGCGTATGTGTTTCCCATCGATAGATCCAATACAATTAGGAAAATTTGAATTTTTTAAAAAGCCATCTGCAATTTTGAGCCACTTTTGACGGTCGTTTATAGGAATACATTGTCCTCGCATGGTCTCCCAAATCATTTTGGTCACATCTTGAATAATCTGACTTAATGTGGTGACCCCTATCCTAAAATTGTAATGCATCTCAGTTAGAGAACATCCCGTAGCTAGGTATCTGTAAAGAAAAAAGTGATTATTATTTTTAGGAAAAGACCTGCAAAAGAAGTGGAAAAGTTTAAGAAATTCATTCGCGCGAGAGCTAGCCAAAAGAAAGCAAAAAAAATCAGGATCTGGAGCTACCTGGAAGACATATATTTACTTCGAGCAGCTATCGTTCTTAACAAGATCTGCTACTGATAAAGAGTATGTTGAATAAAGTCGTATTATTTTTTATAATATCTAATCTTTATATTTCTAGAACAACCGCCAGCATGCCACCTGATCCCGAGAGCAACAGCGAAAATGAATATGACAAAATCGATGATAGTGCATCTAGTTCAGGCCAACCTCCTAAACGTAAACAGAACAAATATGACAAGAACCGGGACCAGGCTAATGAAGTTCTGGAAGTCATAAAACGCAGTATTCAGGAAAGGGAACATACTGAACGACGATTAGACGAAGATGAAGATCGACAGTTCCTTCTGTCATTATTAGGTGACCTGAGAAGACTTAACCCAGGGAAAAAAATGGAGGTGAAGCTAGAAATGATGCAAGCTTTAAGGAAAGCTTCTATGTCGGCTCCATTACCTCCGATAACTTTCAGGAACCCTCCTGCACCTCAAAGCTTAGCTATGCCTCCAGCACCTTATTTGTACCCTTCAAATGCCACATCAATGTTCCACCAACCCGATTTATCAGCGTGTTCCCCACATATGCATCCCACTAGTTCTTTTTCTCACTTTCAACAACCAATGGATTATCATCAACAGAAAAATGATAGCTTTTATACACAGCCACAATCTAATCTACAGGATGTTCCTATAAGTATGCCATCTCCTGCGATATCTCCTGGCCTACTGTCTCCGGCATCATCCTCCTGTAACTCACATGCATCTGAAGTTATAGATTTGCTAAGTTCATATGATAAATAATTTCTTTGTTACAGTATATACAGGGCGGCCCATTAGTGTGAGAACCTTAAATAGCTTTGTTTAGCTTTGTTACTATTTAAAATACATCAAAATTGTTTTTATGAAAGTTGAAGGGCACAATATAAATAGTAACGGAGCTATTGAAGGTTCTCATACTATTGGGCCACCCTGTATATACGATGGTAAAATGTATAATAAACCTATGAAAAAATTAATCATATATATACGCATATTTCATGTACTTACCTCAAAGTTACTATTAGCCTTTCCTCCGATGTTATACTTCGCCGCAAAACTGTATCGGTCTTAGAAATTTTGTCTTTCAAGATATTGTGTAACTCGTCAAAAGACCGAATTGACATTCTGAAATAATTAAAAAATTTCTCGGGGTGTTCTCTCAACTTTCTATACAGTAAAACGTATCCCCCCGCTATATTACGTTCGCTGATTATTGGATGAATCCACATTCTACGTTTTCTAACTTTTTTCTTTTTTTTACACAACATCTGATAATAATATAACAACAATGCTTCTTCTACTGGATTCAATTCAATACTGAAGAAGCGTGCGGCCCTGGAATTAATCGCCTCTCCACAAAATATTGCCAAACCGCGCAAGATTAGAAAATTATGCATTCCGAATCTCGTTAGAATTCACGTGAGATTCTGAATCCCAGATACTGAATCTCGCATTCAGAATCCCAGTGTAAAAGGAGCCTAAAAGAGTGATCAGCTTTCCCGCGCTAGATTTTGCTGAGGCGCACTGAATAAGCAGGCGCTTTGACGAAACCCCGTACGGTACCGGAGAAATCATCATTTATCGAAGAATTCGGGATTTATAATATATACTTTTTACAATCAGGTATACTTGATACTAGTTTGCAAGACATTGAAGATGAAGGTGAGACGTAGTCTCCAAGTGCGTCCGAAACATCGAGCGTTAGCTTTATTTAACTCTCAAATGGTACAAATTTCATTAGCGATAGATTCTGGTTAGGGGCTCCCTTAAATGAAGAAATGCAATGGACACTGATGAATTACTCAGGAACGATATTTTATATAGACAGATACTATATTCGTAGTCTTCATGCCGAGGCTCCACGATCTTTTAGAGTTTCGTCCAGGAAGAGCCAACAAACGAGAAGCGACAATATGACATTTGACAAACTCAATGTAGTGGGAGCAGGTAACCCGGACAACTGTCATAAGTTTAAGCCGGCCCCTTAGTCCGGTAGTCCTGTAGTTATCGTTATCGAGTTTAGTTGTCTTTTTTGTTTAAAGAACTGTATTTGTTTAACTGTTTATTTTTGTGAGTGCTGTGCTATTATACAACTATGACTGGTATAACCTGTGCGTTTCGAGGGTGTCACTCAAAAGAAGGCCAAAGAATAAGCATGTTTTTATTTCCAAAGGATCCTGAACAGTAAGTACATTTGCACCGCTATGATACATTTGTTTATGTTTGTTTTGTTGTATTTATCTGCTGTATTTTATTACGTGAAAGTTATATGGAAAAGACCTACCATTATTTATTATGTTATTCAAGTGAAGTTGATATTAAATGTATTAAAACAAGTACCTTCTTAAGGAAAGGCGACGGGAAGAAAGATAGTTTGATATCTAATCTAAAAGAACATGTTTTTATTTTCCTAACAGATCTTGTGTTTTTTTGAAAAATATTCCTGAAAGCACAAGTACTTTTTCTGTGTGTGTATGTGTATTAAGTCAATGGCACTGGTTGAAACCAAATAGCCAGATACTTATTAATTCTATTATGTTTAAACAAAATAAAATATGATATTATCTACCTACCGTTTAAACTCTAAGTACCTATAATTATTGTCCATCTACCTATCGAAAAATTGAAAAATAGCAGATCTATCTGTAAAAAATATCCAACATACTCTTTACAAAAAAAAAATGGTTTGTAGCATTATAGGAGTTGGCTAAGAAACAATTTGCAACCTGCATACATATCAAATTAAAGCCGCATAATGGTTCAGAATGTGGGTATACTGACCCTTTTTTTAGGTAGGTTCACCCTCAAGAGTAATTAAGGACCCCAGTAATTTAAGATTTTTACAAATGTTAAACATACATATTACTGCATGTTTTTCTACTTCTTTATTAGTAAGAACCTACTTACGCACTGTCTACTTTATTCGTAAAACTCTAATTACACACACTATATTGTAAGAAGCCAAGCTGTGCGTAAGACCAGTTACGTAATATTATAATGTCTGCATTAACACGGGCAATTTTCGCTAACGCTAGTCCCGTAATTTTCGAAATCGTGTGTAATAGGCTTCTTACCACTCTTGGTACGTAATATACTATTTCATTTCCTTTCTAAAATGTACTATAAGTAAGCAACGCACAATCATTAAAACATTTCAAAAATATTTTTATTTTCTTTAATTTCTTTTTGATTTTACGAAATTTGCTGAAAAGCCAATTACATGAAACACAGAAGATAATCATGAAAAAATGACTTCTTACTAGGTACCCACATTTTTTATTTCAGTGTAAAACATTTTCTTCATCGTTTTAGTGCTTCTTTTATTGTAATAACCCGGCCAACTGTCAAAATGTCAAGGTGAAGGACATATAATTTGTTCCCCATTTAATCAATGCTAAACTTGGGATTTTGTCGCTTCTCGTTTGTTTGCTCTTCTGGGCCATATCCTTATCAGGACACCCTCTATGCAACCACTTATACATCAACCAAATAAAAGCACCGTTACACTATTTTACCTGTCCATGAACGTCGCCCGGCCACAGTCGCGCGAAACACGCAGGAACGCAGGTAATTAAAGGTAACAGCTACAGCATACTTGACTTTTGTGACTGTGCGGTAAATAGACGTGATTGACCTCCAATAAAAAAGTGCTGGGGTGTCACAAGATACACATACTAAAGTGCGGCAAAGTTTATTATTATAATGTGCTCCGCTTAGTGAAAGAAATATTCAATATTTTCTCAGGTAGGTACGTCATTTATAAGATTCCGTTAAGTTGAGCAAAACGTAAACTTAAAAAATCCGCCTTAGTTTAGTACACGTAGCCTAGTTGGGTATATTTCACCTTACCGTCTCTCTGTGACCTGAAAATTGATAAAAACTAAATACAAATAGGAGCCTATATTTACTTAATTAAAGCATACAAATACCTAGGTCTCGGTTATTCATTAAAGTATATACCTAGTTGTATCCGCGTTGCAAAACAGAAGAATGTCGGCTGTCCTTGTAAAGAAATTCTTGAGAACCGATACCGGTAGGTATCCGATCGCTGGTCAACAGGCAGTGGTCAACTCCAAAACAAAGAAAATAAACAGACTCGTCTTTATTTTAAGCAGAAATTAGTGTTTTAGTCTTTGGCAGGACTACAAAGTCGAAGTTACCGAAACAATATTACCGAGTGAACTAGTGATAACAGAATCCATGCAAAATTTATTTGCTCTCTTAGTGTCAATTTAGGGTAAACATAAAAAAGGGAGGTAATTGGAAACAGGTTCAGTGGCCATTTTAAATTTACCCCCCTAAAATAAGCAGGGTTGTCATGTGTTAAACATTTTGATTAAAAACATACGTTTTAAACATACTTAAATGAAGCTGTAGTGTTTTATTTAAACAGTTAAAAAAAACAGAAACAGCGAGAAAACTGTAACAATTCCAATTGTAACGAAATCACCAAAAGCAATAAGCAATAATCTGACGTGTGACCATTTCTTGCGGTGTTGCCATGTTTAATTTTTTCTGTAATGTAGGTTATTCCAAACTAGGTACAGCTTGTCAAACAGTCGATTCCATTTTAAAAGAAACCATTAGTACTTACAATGCTACTGTATTTCTACACTGGACTTACATGGGTTAAAAGGGCGATTCTGATTCGTCTTTTTGTTTAAAAACCGCGCGTTTTTTAAAATTGTAATCAACTTGCTCTTCAAGTAAAATTTCAAAAATGTTTAATTCCGTCATAGGCAAACCTATAATTCACCGGACCCTTAATTAGCACTTCCTACTACAACTAACACTGGTTCATCTAACTCTTAACTCTGCTATGAACATTGCAACAGTGCACCAACGGGTTAGTGCACTGCTGTTTTCGGCGGACAATCTAAAATTTTCTGTTTTCAGTTTTTACGTTTCTCGGCACTTTTTCAGTTTTTTCTGTGGCAGTTTTTGTTTATTTTAACAAAGAAGTGTATATATTATGAGCTCTGCGAGTGATATTTTATTGGAGATGGCAAGATTTTAAGAATTTCCTACATGCAAAAATTTCATCCTGTGAGTGAAAAAAAACTCCTAATTTTCCCAACCTTGCGTAAAAGACCTGCCAGTTCGGGCTGGAACTTTCTAGTGTAGCCATATCTTTTTTCAGTTTCATAAGTAATGTTTTGTATTTTAGATAATTAGGTAATTGGAATACCGGAAACAACGAATTTTTCGCTAACATTTTTTATATGGACTAATTAAAAGTCGCTGATCACAATTTTTCATATGCTTTTTTTCCGAAAACGCCTAAAAAATAAAAAAAAATTATTAGAATTTTTTCTATTATGTACGTAGGTTAGGTTTTTTTCCCCTAATCAGTTATTAAACTTGCACCAATAATAAGCCATCTGTCCATAAAATAAGAACAACATTTTATCTAGAAACAACGGAAAAACATCAAATTTAATTAAAATCCTCGAAGGAAAGCAAGCAAATCACAATATTTTTACTTGTGACTTTAACGTTGCAGTGTTGTCATGGTTCTTTTTATAACTGACATATAGAATATTTGGAGTACAGCTTGTCCAACTTAGTCAACTACATTTCTTAAGAAATCATTAGTAATTAATTATAATGGCACTGCTTTGTATAGTGGGTTAAAATGGCGCCAACCGGTTTCTTATCCGTCTTTTTGTTTCTAATTCGCGATACAGCATTAATATCGTTATATATATATAATTATATATATACATGGCAACAGCGCCTCGGGCAACTTACGAACGATCGTCGGCTGTTTTCGTCAGACAATCTAAAATACAATTTTCTGTTTTCTTACAAGTTATTACGTTTTTCGCCATTTTTCCCAGGTGTGGCATTTTTCATTTTTAACTTACTGGAAATAGCAACATTTTAGGATAACATGCTAAATATCCTACGGTGAGTTAAAAAAAATGCAGTACCTACCTAATTTTTTTTCTCAAAAACTAGGCATTTCCTAAGAAAAATCATTTGAAAAGTTGTGATCAGCGACCTCCAATTAGGGTGTATGCAAAAAACTAGCGAGACATTCTCTGTTTCCGGTGTGGCAAATAATTACCGTATTTTGCTTTGTACTACCCGGTATAAAAAAGGTACTCGTTACTAAGTGAAAAATCGAAAAAGACGCATTTAGAAAAAAAATTAAAGAGTTAGTAAAGAGAAATAAGAATAATGTATAAATCTGGGAATAAAAGCTTAAAATAAACGTTTACGGTAATATTACGTTTCCTGAAAGAAAAGTTTATAAAACTTTAAGAGGGCAATCAGTTTCATCTTCAGTTAAAAGATATATTAAAAAATTCATCCAAACAACGACAATTATTATTATTTGGCGATTGCACGGCAAAAATTTAAGTATAAATAAGATAAGATCCGAATAATGATTCGCTTTAACGCTTGCATATAAGAAGTTTTTGGACACCATTGTTTTTGAAAAATTAATTTATCCAACTTTTTGCGCACCGTTTGGCTTCGAATACTTAATTATATAGGGCAAGAAACACATATCTGTGTCAAATTCATACAAACATGTCTCTCCTCATAACGAAATTAAAAACCTACCGAAAGTTCACCGTCATCAGATGTAGGGAAAATAATATGATCAGCCACAAAAAGAAGAATGTTGGGAAAGAGTATTAGTGAAATTTGCAAAACCCAAATCATTAGGTTTAATATGTTTTATTTACTGTTTACTTTTATTAGTTCCCTTTACTGATAATAAAATACTTAATGAAAATATTCTAAAAACTGAACTTTCACTGTACAACAAATCCATGTTAATTTTTACCGATGCTTCCAAAATTTCGGATGGTAATGGAGCAGCTTTCTATCTTCCGCAAATAAACGGCGAATTTAAATTTAAAATTGATAAACGATGTAGTATCTTTACTGCAGAGGCTTTGGCAGTTCGCGAAGCCCTTAACTTTATTCTGGAATCCTTCAATCAAGAATTTTTCATTCTTACTGACTCAATATCGGTTCTTAAACCCTTGGGTAATATTAAACCTTGGATATATAAAACCAACCCCGAAATATGCATTATTAAAAAACTGTTCCGACGAAATACACTGCGCAAAAAACATATTTCATTTGTGTGGGTCACAGCTCATACTGGTTTGAGCGGTAATAAGCGTGCTGATTATCTGGCTAAGGAGAGCATCCTTAGTGGAATGCCCATTGAAAATGATCTCTCTCTAGATGATGCTTATGTCTCTTAAAATCTTTCATAAGGGATAAATGGGACAGTCGCTGGAAAAACTACTGCAGATTATCACCTACAAGGTATTCGCTACTTGTTGAAAATATCCCTCATAATTCTTCTTCTTCTTCTTTGTATGCCTATCCGGGTCGGATGCTGGCGACCATCTGAATGATCATAATTTTGTTGACTGCTTCCCTGAACAGTCCCGTGGTTGACTTTCCGAACCAGACTCTTAGGTTTTTCAACCATGAGATTCTCCTTCTTCCTGGTCCTCTGCTCCCGTAAACTTTACCTTGTAGGATGCATTGGAGGAGATGGTATCGATTTTCATTGCGCAGTATGTGCCCAAGATATTCTAATTTCCTGCATTTAACGGTGTAAAGGACCTCACGTTCTTTCCCCAGGCGTCGTAGGATTTCTTCATTGGTCACCCTCTGCGTCCACGACACTCTCAGCATCCTTCGATACAGCCACATTTCGAAGGCTTCCAGCTTCCTCTCAGTAGCAGCAGTCAGTGTCCAAGCCTCTACTCCGTAGTACAAAACAGAAAAGACGTAGCATCTTAACAACCTGATCTTGAGGTTTATGTTCAAGTCATGGCTCTTGAAGCACTTTGTCATTTGATTGAACACTGCTCTGGCCTTCTCTATCCTGCATCTGATTTCCTGTGAATGGTCCCACTCTTCATTAACACAGGTACCCAGGTATGTGTATTTTTGTACTCTTTCCACACGTTTTCCATTTATAATTAGGTGGTCATCCGGGATATTTCTTTTACTGATGATCATTAATTTGGTTTTGTCAACATTTATATCAAGACCATATTGCTGACTGATCAGTGTGATTTGTGTCATCAGGTTTTGCAGATCGTCTAGGTTATCTGTGAACACGACGGTGTCATCTGCATATCTTATGTTGTTCAGCCTCTGTCCATTCAGGTTCACCCCCGCCTCGCTATTCTCCAGCGCCTCACGAAAGATGTACTCGGAGTATATGTTGAACAACAGTGGAGACAATATGCAACCCTGTCGAACTCCTCTAGCAATTCTGACTGGCTCTGTGTGGCTGTCCTGTACTCGGACGGTGGCCTTCTGATTCCAATACAGGTTCGCGATGATCCTAAGGTCTTTGTCATCCAGTCCGATTTTCTTCAGTATCTCTATTAGCTTTGTGTGCCGGACTCTATCGAATGCCTTTTGATAGTCTATAAAGCAGGCATACACGTCACAGTTCATGTCTCTGCACCTCTGGAACAACACCTGCACACTAAACACTGCCTCACGAGTGCCGAGCGCGCTTCTAAAGCCAAACTGGGTGGGGCTTAATTCGTCTTCACATATCCGATAGATTCTCCTGTGAATGACTTTCAGAAACAATTTCAACAAATGACTCATTAAGCTTATTGTTCTGTATTCTTGGCATTTTTTGGCCCCAGGCTTCTTGGGCAAGGTGATAAATTCCGATTCGAGCCATGCCCGTGGTATATCTCCCGTATCATAAATGTGGTTGAAGATCGTCGTCAACCATTCAATGTGATTGTCGTCCAGCAGTTTGATGAACTCCGCCTGCATCCCGTCAGGCCCTGGCGCTTTACCCTCTTTGAGTCCATCAATCGCAGCTTGTACTTCCTTTCTCAATATCACCGGTCCCGTATTACCATCAATTTGTGGTGATGGTGGTCTTTCGTCATGAAAAAGTTCCTTGATGTAGGCTTCCCACGTGTCCTTGATCTTTGCTTTTTCAATAATAAGCTCGCCGTTTCGGTCCATCAAACTGTTCCCTGATTTTGATTTTGTCTTTCCTGTTAGTTCCTTGATTTTGCGGTGTAGATTGAAACTGTCGTACTTTGCGCTGAGGGCTTCTATTTCATTACATTTAAGTTCCAGTTCTCTCTGTTTTGCTTCTCTGATCTTTCTTCTAATGGATTTGTCGAGTTCTTTGTATAGTACAGGTTTATTCTTGTTTTTTCGCCTTTGTTCCATCATTTCAAGGATTTCACTGGTCATCCAGGGTTTTCGTTTTAATTTTTCGGGTTGTAATAGCGTAGTTTTGAGGTTCTGCACACTTTCACATAGTTCCTGAATCTCCACACTCACATCTTCATGTACCAGGTGTTCGTTGTTTTTGTGATGTTCATTCAGTTTCTTCCTTACCTGTATCGCCACTGCAGAGTCTTTTAGTTTTCGCAAATCGTAGCGTATCATAATTACTGGCATAAAAACCTAACTGTTTCAGGACGCTTCATTACCACAATTATTCGCCTAAAGTTGGGACATGTTAAGTTAAACAAGATTGGTCCCATCAGAGTACCTTGTGGTACCCCATGCCTAACAGTCATGGGGGAACTAAGCACATCCCTTGCACTAACCTGAACTAAGCACACACACTTGCCAGGTTCGAAAATTAAAATAAAAAGTTTTAGTTACTGATGTGTCAATGATTACTCTTGTATGTACAGCGTGTACTAGTCAGTATCCTCAATACCAGTGCTATAAACACTGCTTAGAGGATTATACTTAAGAATCTTTTAATTAGTCCACGTTGACTCAGTTGACTCTTATATTTTAATGCAATAGTACATTGATTGTTCCCCAACCCCAATTTCCTTGCTGTTTCATTTAACTTCGAATCAAATATACGGTATAAGTTTAGTAAGGTGTAGCCTCACTGAATAACCTTAAGCGATTCGTTTTTTTGTTTTTTTTTTAATTTAATAAATTAGCTTTGAACTGTAGACTTTTAATCAAACTTGTTTTCTGTTTTGACCTTACGTCCATACAAGCAATTACCATTTATTTATCTTGTTATTTAATTATGAACTACATGAAGGTGCAACCCATTTAGTTGAAATTTAAAAATAAGTTTGTAATAAAAGGGTGGATGGAAAAATACGGGATAACTTGTCACTTGGGATATATAATCTTCTTTTAAAACAGCAAAAAAGTCCTGTTCAATTAAAGACAGCTTCTTAGATTTTTCACGGCTGGCATTTCTTAAAGTCCCATTTACAGGAGTAAATATCAAATAATTTTTGAGCCGTCAATTTAAAACTCTCCATCTTGGCGCTGTAGTTTTTAGAATTATGTCTTTCTTTAAAGGGTTTTAGTAATTTCTTATACTTTCTAAAAATATGAATTTCAGGTTAAACCGAAATACTATATTTCCAGGTTTCGGGTTACATCCGGTTTAACCGGAAGTATCTACTTTTGGAAAGATAGTAAAAAAGTAAGGGACATATAAACCGTAAAGCTCTAAGACGTCCCGTTAGAGAGCTAGAAGCTGTGAAAGTTCAAAAATGTAATTTTTTAAAAGTCGATATCTCGGGAACTATTAAGTTTAGGTTTATAATGTACTTATTAAAAAGCAATTTTATTGTTATTTTAAGTAGAATCCAGAAGTATTGTAAGATATTGGGTGTTCTATTTAAAAAACGAAAGTTGATATCAGCTCCAGCAAAGGACTTACCCAGTATATGTACCCTGGTGTAATTTGAGGACCCTAAACAAAGTTTTGTCAAAGTTTAAAGAAAAATGTTTTTCAATGGGGTAGGGGCGCGATAAGGAATTTTTAGTATTTTCTTTTAGGAGAAGCTAATACATCCCAAGTGACAAGTTTTCCCAAAGTTTCAAATCGAAAATTCGTATTTTTCGATCCACCCTATTACATAGACTGTTAATATGTTCTCTTACGGTCATAAAATGTAACTTAATCTATTCACAAAGTAAGCACTCAAGGTAGTAACAGTCCCCACTTGCCCTTCCCGTGGGTCCCCTAGCCCGGATGGATTAAATCAAAATTTTAATAATTCAAAAAAGGAAGAATATAGATGTATTGGAAATACTTCTAGAATTAGAGCAAGTAAAGCTAATGTATAAAGTGTTAAATAAGAACCAAAAATGTGATATACATATTGTAATGTCTTGTAAGGTATGCACATTACATATAGACACGAAACCAGATCCCAAAACAATATACAGTTTGTCCGGTAGGTATATGGCATACTCTTGAACCGACATGTATATTTTAATGAAATTTTAATATTTTATGTAGGCCATAAAGACTACATAAAACCATACTACAGTAGATGTTTTACATCGTCAGGGAAGTCAGGAACGGACTTGCCACCACACTCGTTGGTTAAACTTTTGACAGGTAGCATTTTACAGACCTAAAAACTGATTTTTTTAAATACTCTGGTCATTCCTCTTTAAAAGGGTACTCTACATTTGTTTCGATAAAATTAGCCGTTTTCGAAGAAAATAATTTTTTTCTATAACACGTTGTTGAAATAATAAATCAGATTAACGTAATAAAACATCAGCCTTTTTTATTTTGTTAACAATGTGTTATTGACAACATTTTTCTAAATTGTCTGATTGAATGTGTACATAAGACTTAAGTAATGGAGGATTATTCCTATAGTGAATATGCTAACATGCATATAATGTACCTATGGACAAGCACTCGGCATTTGTGTAGAGGCGAGAAGAATTAATTCTGATACATTTTCAAGTCGACGTTCACCGCACCCAAGAACTTTTGAAAGGGTTGATTGTAGCTTTAAAGAAAAATGCTAGAAGTAGCTAATCTTTTGCTAATCCATTTTAGGAAGTTTTTGTCGCATCGCGATGGAGAAGACCACCAAGAAGAGCAAGGAACCCTTAGTTAAAGGAGGAAATTCTGGATGAGAGATTACCGAAAATCCCTCCAATAGTATAAGAAAACTGTAGGTCCAAGTTCATGCGATAAAGTGGATTTTTATGAGACCCTTCGAGAACAACTGCTAGATCATTATCACGTCTTAAAGGTATATGCCATGTCTCCCGCTGATTATCCTGCAAGAGTCAACTACGCAAATTGGTTTTTGCAACAATTTAGGCAAAATCATAATTTTACTAGCATTGTTTTGTTTACGAACGAAGCCAGTTTTACCCGAGACGCAGTAATAAATTGCCATAAGTTGCATATCTGACATGAAGAAAATCAGGATGCAACAGTACAGACATAGCACCAACAATGATTCATGGTTAATATGTGGGCGAGGATTATTGGGAATCATCATAAGATACCTACGAGAAATTATTAGAAATGGCAAAAAATATCACCAATTCGTAAACATGTAAAATTTATTTAGGATATAATAAAGGTTACATCCGACATGGTATACATTATATCCAGGGTGTCTAACTGTGACCCTCCTTTAGAATATTTTGGAATCCTGCAAATATGGATAATGAGGTGTTCGGAGACACTTATTGTGCTGTTTTTAGTGACCGACAGTATGGATTCCGTAAGTCTAGATCAACAGGAGACCTTCTCGCTTATGTTACTCATGTTTGGAACAACGCAATAGAACACCATGGGAAGTCTCGGGCGGTAGCACTGGACATTTCCAAGGCTTTTGACCGAGTATGGCATGAGGGGCTCCTAACTAAAGTGAGAGCATACGGAATGCCGGTTCAATTTTGTTCATGGCTGTCGAGCTTTCTTAAAGAACGTTCTCTGCGAGTGGCGATGGACGGATTTCTTTCAGACACATTTAACATCAACGCCGGAGTCCCTCAAGGTTCTATATTGTCGCCCACCCTTTTCTTACTATACATTAACGATCTTTTGGAAAAAACTAAAAATCCTATATATAGCTTCGCTGATGACAGCACACTTGTTTCATCTTTTACTTTGGATGCTCGGACATCGGCTGCTAATGCACATCTCTATAGGCAGCAAGAGGTCTCACATCTCAAGAAAGACCTGGAAGAAATTCTGTCTTGGGGTGACAGTAACCAAGTAGAATTTAACGCTAAAAAGACCCAGGCGGCAGTTTTTTCTAAAAAAGTTAATGTTGAAGAACCGGATATAGTTATGGCGGGACACTCGATTCCCTTGGCATCATCAATTCATTTATTGGGCGTTAATTTGGATAGTCATATGTCTTGGCATAGCCACGTTGCGGCCATTGCTAAGGCAGCCTCGCAGAAGCTTGGAGTACTTTTCCGAACAAAGAACCTCTATACACCCCAACAACTTTTGATGCTCTATAAAGCCCAAATTCGACCATCACTGGAGTACTGTTCGCATATTTGGGGCTCTGCTCCTAAACATACCCTGAGATTGCTAGATTCCATTCAAAGAAGAGCCATTCGCTTCATCGGTGACCATAGTCTGACAAACAACCTGGAAAGCCTTGAACATCGAAGGCAGGTTGGCGACTTGAGTCTATTTTACAAATATTTTCATGGCAAGTGTTCAACTGAGGTTGCCCGCTTGATACCACCCAGAGCGGTGCATGGTAGAAGTACACGACGAGCCACTGCAGCCCACCAGTACGTGGTTCAGCTTAGTGTCCCTCGAACGACACTGTTTCAAAATTCTTTCATCTGGAGAACGTCATCACTCTGGAACGACCTCCCTGAGATCGTGTTCCCCAACGAGTATAATCTCCAAAGATTCAAGACCAACGTGAATCGTTTCCTGCGCACACGCACCGCTCCTAGAGCGCCATAAAGGATTTATCCTGTAGTGCTGTGCCTTATCATAAAAAAAAAAAAAGATACAGGGAAGGGGAAAAGTAACAGGTTTTGATCTTTATCAAAAAATTTAAAAACCCTCATTTTTTAAAATACGATGCTATATTATAATACATAGTAATAATATTATATGTATATCGACAGACGCGTGTCCTTGTCAATTGCAATTAATTATTTATCCACGTTTTGATACTGACTTTATTAGAGAGAAATATTGTCAAAAATTTTAAAATAGTACGTATTCATATGCGGTCATTAAATTTATTTTTTATTCATGGCGAGTGCAACAGAATTATAAGTTAAACATGCAGAGTTTCAACCAAAAACGAAAGGTATTCCAATTTAACAACGATGAACAGAAAATAATGATATAATACGTAATAATGAAACTATAGTTACACAACTAACCTAAATGTTTAATATATCCCCTATTGACCTTTAAACACTTTGAATGTTAGACATAACAGCTTCTGTAGTAGCGCTTGCTGTTTCAGCTGGAACAAGTTGGTCGAAGTATCTTCTTATTAGGGCTACTAATTGTTCCACTGAATCGACGGGAGTACAGTAAATTATTTGCTTTATTGTTCCCCAAGGATAGAAATCTAATGGTGTCAGGTTTGGACTCCTTGGTAGCTAATTCCACGGTCCTAGGCGCCTTATCCATCTGTCTTCAAACATATCATACAATTTCTAGTCAATCATATTTCTACAATGTGGCGGAGCGCCGTCCAGTATGATTTTTTGATGACTCCACACCTGAAAACTTTCGAATTAATTTTTTTTTATCTATAGTTTTTGCTCTAGATAGGGGTCTAAATATAAACCAAAACCCTGCACATGGGTTAAGCTGAATACCACTCAAATCTACAGAAACTAGAGTTTGCCTTGTAAATAAAAGTCGTTCTAATGAAAATTAAAGCATTTTACAAGCGTAAATATTAATTATGTCTTGATTTTCTAAATTTTTTATAATTTATTGTCTGTTTTGATTTAAAAATTATGTATAAATTATTTTTTTTACTAGTTAAAACACCGTATGCCACCCCCGCTTGCGACTCCACTGTAGCCACATACACTTGAATTCATACCATATTGCATGGATTACAGGGTGTTAATTAAGTATTCACATACTGTGTAGTAGCTCTTATATACTATTCAGAAAAGAATTTGTCTCAAATTTTGAGACCGTGTTCTGGAAATCAGAGCCGTTTTTTTGTGCACATACTTAATTAACACCCTGTATACCCTTATTTAAAATCTGGTCAGAAAGAGAAATGTGTGCGAACGTTAAACTTTTACTTAATTTCTTATTTTAAAGACATTTAAAACTTATTCCATCCATCAGCTAATTTATAAGTGCGCCGGTAACATCTGCTAATATTTGTTGGATTTCAGTCCCGATTTTAGTTTCGTTTGTTTTGCGGTGAAAGTTTTAAAATTGCAAGAGAGCCACACTTTTACACCATTTCAAGATGTGTTTGGTTTTTCAAGTAATTTTTAATCGAATATAATTTTTTATTTTAATTTGGGTAAAACTGTCTAAAATTCAGGTTAGATAGAATATGAAGTATTAATTAATAACAGAATAATTTTTAAAAATCCACCACGTAAAGTTTCTTAGAAATCCGAATAAGTATTGCCATTATAAATAGCATTCATCATTTAAAAGTGATCAAGGCACCGTATTTTCTATCTTGTGAGAGAATAATTCGCATTTTTAATTCGAAGAATGGGGTGAAGTTCAAGAAATTTTAACGATTCACCCAAATATTGCACTCATGTACAGCGGTGGCATTAGGGCGGGAAACGCGCGCCCCCCTTCACGGGGTTAATACATCTTGAAACTAAAGGCCAAAACCTGATTATTTCTAATATATGTACATACTTTGAGCTAAACATATATATATATATATCTGTGGAGATATCACCGTAAAAAACGAAGAAAGATAACAGAAGTTGTTGAAAATGAATGCCGTGCTTATATTGGGACTAGTAAGTAATGATAATTAGGATAAGCCGAGGGTGCCTCGTCAGGTGTGCTCCGTTTGTGTGGAAGAACTGCGTCAATGACCAAAGAGGAAGAGAACAAGCGCTCGATTCCGGAACTCCAATGATCTGGACGAAATCAAGAAGTCACTATGACGAGTGTTACTTTATATATAATGTATTATAACAGGATTCAATCAGAAAAATTAAAAACAAACTAGGCATCCGAATGTTTAGTCTACAATAATTCCATCGTTTTCGTATCTCTATCTGAGAGTGAGAATATTGAAAATTTGAGTAATTTGTCGTTCTTGGAAGACAAAGATAAAGTTTCAGCAATTCTGGGCCACAGCTATTTATGTAAAAAAAATTAAATGATTTAGTATCAGAACTGTTGAACTTAAGACTAAACAAAAAAAAACTGTTGGCTCCTTGCACCAGGGTTTCACGGTACAGATACAGAGAAAACGCCGCATTTATTGCCTTTTTCTTTCACGGTAGCAGCTGTACAGCGTGCTGTAAGTAAGGATATTAGTAGACTTTAAAATGTTTCAAAGTGGCACCTTTTCATAGATTCATGAAAAATAAGCTTAAAAGCCGTACTTCTTCACATCGGCAACGGCGGTAAATATTCTTCATTACCTGTGGGTCATTCAGTTCATCTAAAAGCAATTTTACCGTTGTTCTTCAAAAACTTAACTATTAAGAACACAAATGAACCATAACATTTGTAGTGTTTTGAAAGTTTTATCTATGTGGCTGGGGGTGACTATACCAAATTTCCTTACATGTCAAGGGCAGCAAGGGGTCTTTTCCTCACTTCGGATTTAGATGGAGCTGATGAAACAAGTTGTGAGGACACTGCCGAAGCCTGGAGAGTGTTTTAAATATCTCTGCCAAAAAGAGGCCAAGCTAATGGAGGGAGTTTTTGCCACAGCTTGCAATATTGCATATGGCAACGCACCGGCTTTAATGCGTCTTATTCTCACGCGTTACGTAGTAGCACAGAAAATATAGCTACCCAGTAGCAGTCTGCTTCTTTGTTGATGCGAAAATTAAATAGAAATTATGCTGTGGATGATGCCCAGACAATACGCATACCTGTCTGCCCTAAGATATATTTAATTTTTGTTAGTAATAATCTAATAATAATATAGTAGTATAAGAAAATATTTCCACATTTATTTAAAACATTGACATTGCACACCATTCACTATTTTGCCATGAATTGAATCTTTGCATAGTGTTATTTATTCGAGTTGGTTTCTTATCAGTAAGCAAATATTACCTGGGTACAACTGAAAGTGACACATCCTTTATCCACTTTGCATGATTTTTGACATTTTTACATATTTGTAGGCCCTTCACCCGCTGATGTTTTTAATAAACGATTTTCTTTCATTTCAGGATTTCTATATGTTAAGCTTGCACCAACATGGTTATCGTGACACGGGTAAGTACAAGAGCTTTTATCTCATTTACTCTAAGAAATTATCTTACCAATGCATGGTATATTGCAAGTATACGATGCCTATGACTGTCCAGTGGCGTAACGTATAGGGGGCCAGGGGGGGGGGGGGGGGATCGTCTCGCCCTTGGCTCGTACCACCCCTATCGTTATTTCCCTATATGAAAATATTACTTGCAAAAAAATAAATTTATTATTGTTACATTAATTACTTTAAACGTACAACAATGGCTTTTAATGGCTATGCCATAAAAGATCCATACAATGTATTAAGATGTTCTTTTTATGTGGCAACCCTGACAACGGGAATAAGTAAGTATTGTCGCGTTAGCCATTACGTAGTTGTTATGAACGCTATATTAGTAATATATACTAAATGGTAATTTTGTCAATCTTCAACTAGACGATAAATTAAAAATTGAAGTATTGAGCAAGCAAGATTTAAACCTGACACGAGTTAGTAAAAGCACACAATAGAACTTTTACCCTTAAACATATAAAAACATTTCTGTAAAAATCTTCTAGCTATGATGCCCATAAGCAGAAATTTAGTACATCAAATAAATGATTTGAAGAAAAAGTCTTGGATACATTTATTTCCACGAAAGACCGTAGAGCGGATTTTCACTTTGTTTGGGGCCAGACCTCCGTTCCCAAGAAAGCGTAAGAAAGGTGAATTCCTACGAAATTTGGGCGTGGTCCTAAGAAAATTTTGTCTGCGGCGCTTTCCCTCCACAGTCTGCACGCCCGTAGTTGCCCCCCCCCCTTCCGCCCCAAAATGTCAGCTACGCCACTGTGTCTGTCCACCCAAAGCAATTATAATATAATCGTGTGGGTCAGGGTAGCGATATTATAAGAGTTTTTATACTACACAAGACAATAATAAGAATGATTTTCAACCTTAACCCCGGGTTAGCTAGAATTGTAAAATTAAAATTCATAAATTATACTTAAATAATTTACAAAATATTTCTTATACTACATTTTCAATAAAAACAACTCACTTTTTATAAATATCACGAAAAAAAATGTGTATTGTCATTATTATTGTTTAAACACTACTAATAATTATTAGCTTCGAAATATTTCAGAATATTTATTATACTAAATTTTCAATAAAAACAATTCACTTACATATAGTATATTAAAAAATTACCGTATGTTTTTATACGGTAAAATTTAAATAACACGCGCATTTAATGTTGTGGTTATGTGGACATCGTCTAGTGGCGTGTGTGAGTCGGAAAGAAGGGCGAAAAATGGAAATATTTTAAGCCGGAACAAGAGTACCTCCCCTCCCCGTTTTCGAGGATGCTGAACACGATGGCGGCGTTAGAATTTCTCTTTGGGGTTGCGCAACCCCCCAAAATTGCCAAAAACCACCTCCAAGAGGGGTTAAACGCGCTTCAAGAGGTTTCCCTGCCAAAAAATACTTTCCCCCCGTTTTCGAGGATGCTGAGCACCGTGCTTATGTAAGTTATCGATTCCAATCCCTTCAACGGCCAATGCTGGCCCCCGAAAGGGGTGATTTTTTTTTCTTATTAGCGGTAAAATGGATTTCCCTTCCGTTTTTGAGGATGCTGAGCACGGTGCTGGTGTTGGATATCGGGGCCGACCCCTTCCAACCCCTCCACCGGCCGATACTCGCCCCCCGGAAGTGAAATTTTTTTCCCCATCCACAGAATCCTCGAAATCGGGAAAAAATATATTTGCCGCTGATAAGAAAAAAAAATTTCAACCCTTCCGGGGGCGAGTATTGGCCGTTGGAAGGGGTCGGCCCCGATAATCCATTTTACCGCTAATAAGAAAAAAAAAATCACCCCCTTCGGCCAGTATCGGCCGTTGAAGGGGTTGGAACCTATAACTAACATCAGCACCGTGCTCATCATCCTCGAAAACGGGGGGAAAGTATTTTTTCGGCAGGGAAACCTCTTAAAGCGCGTTTAACCCCTCTTGGGGGTGGTTTTTGGCCATTTTGGGGGGTTGCGCAACCCCAAAGAGAAATTCTACCGCCGCCATCGTGTTCAGCATCTTCGAAAATGGGGGGGCGGGGAGGTTCTCTTGTTCCGGCTAAAAAGATTTCCATGTTCGTCCGACTCACACACGCCACTAGTCTGTTATATGTAGGTTAGAGTGAGTCGCAGGATTTTTTTTTTATTTCGAAACGCTCAACCCATATCAAATCAATTATGCATTATTGTTAGTAAGATAAATCTTGTTAACAAAGCTTTTCAGATGTATGCAAGTAATTTTATAAATACAGTAAAATACAATAGAGTACACTAAAATAAAAATAAAATAAAATATAATCAAATAGAGTGGAATAAAATACAATAAAATGAAATGAAATAAAATAATTCTAAGTAAAATTAAATAAAAGCAGCCTAAAACATAGTAAATAAACAGTAAATAATTAAAATCAAAATTAAATCAAAGTAGACAGACAAAACAGAACAAGGTTCCTCAAAACACATATACATATACTTAGATATAGATTAAAAGTGGTCGTCAAAGTATTCACCCAAATCGTAATAGGCTCTCTCCACCAGTAATTTCTTTACAGACCGCTTGAATGGCCAAAGTGCAGGGCAAGCTCTTAAATTATCAGGAAGATGATTATATATTTTACGGCTTTCATATATGATTGAATTTTTCACTAGGGCCGAAGTAGGTATGGGCAAGTGAAGGTCTTGTGTTTGCCTCGTAGCATAAGAGTGACTAGGCCCGGGCAAGATATCCTTACGTTTATACATCATACAGGCCGTCTCCAGAACAAACAACGATGACAAAGTTAGAACTTTTTTTGGATTTAAATAAGGGCCTACACGATTCCCTGCCGTTTACTTGGTAGATGTATCTCACTGCTCTTTTCTGTAAAACAAACAGTGAGTGCAGCAGACAATTGTGTGTATTCCCCCAAAACACAATTCCATACCCTAAATGTGACTCCACCAGAGAGTGGTACACTTTTCTAGCAAGAGTAACACCATTTTCTCTAGATACCATACGTACCATAGCATCCGGAAGCCACCCTTTTTGTCAGCCCCATAATATGCGAATCAAATTTTAATTGGTTATCGAGATGAATGCCCAAGAATTTAATTTTTGTTTTCAAAGCAAATGGAACATCCCCAAGCAACAAGCCACCTACGTCACACCTAAAACCCAAGATATTAGTCTTATCAACATTCAGGGTCAGCAAGTTAGCGTCAAACCACTGTACAATCCTCGGGAGATCAGTTGCAATTCTATCCCTCAATGCGACAGGGTTAGGATTATGCCAGATTATGGTAGTATCATCGGCAAATAGTGTAAATTGTCCCTCAACGTCCAGAAAAGCAAGGTATCAGTATCTACATTAATAGAGCTTGTATTTAATTATGGGTAACTTCTCGTAAGTTTTCGAAAGTTTGCCCATAATTATCTCAGCATCCCTCCTCTAATTCCAACATTGACATTGGTGACAGGTGATCTAGATCAATGTTCTTGGAATTGAACAACTCAAAAATCGATTGCTTTATATGCTTTTCGAATCCCGATAAAGTGTCCTAAATATTTACTGTGTGGTTCCTCGACCAGCACTAGGTGTTCTTCAGTAATTTCGCGGCGGTAAAACTTCCTTTTTGTTAAACTAAAGTCATATATCTTTCCTCCCATCGAATTATAAACTACGAATATGTTTGATGTTTAGCTGTTCCACTGTAGCCAGCTTTCGTGATTTTTCCTGTTGTGACTTGCACGTGTCCATTACTTTAGATGAATTGTCTTGAGTTACCAAACCAACATCCTTCAGAACAGCCGAGGCTATTGCCGCAGCTGCTATGTTTGACACTCCATATCGATCGCAGGTCTTCACAACTTTATACTCATTTGCTGGGCGGTTTATTTCTCCGAGGGTACATTATCATACTGAGATTGATTCCCACTTGACGTTGATGGCTCAGCTGCAAAGCATTGGGATGTAGAAAGTTGACGCTTCCTGAAGTATACAAATTCTTCTGTATCGCCTTCGCCAGTAATGGAACCATCGATTTCTTCCGTCGACCCATCAGCTGAAGTAATACACTTTTTTGGATTTACCTCTGTATGCTTACATTTTCTAACTTCTTCCTGCATTTTTTTTTCTCTGTCCTTCGTAATTTTTGGGCAGCAGCAATATCCAAGGTACCTATAACCATTTTGCTGGATGTCCTTTGCTCAAGGAGAATATTTAGGCGCGAATATTTCTCGTGGTAAGCACGAATAAGAGTCATGATACGAGCGTTGGAAAGCACGCGTATTGAAGCCTTTTCCTATCTTACTTTAACTAACCGCAAAGAACAGTAGAGATCTAAAATACTGTAGGTTCTTTACTTGTTTAAGTTCCTGGCGCAGCCTCAAATAATATTTCAGCAAATCTTCGTGGGTAGGAAGCACATTTCCACTAAAGTCTTGGGGGGCACCACACACAGTGCCATATACGCAGCCATTGCCATTTGTAGATTTATACAATTTTCAGCAGCAAAAACGCACTTCACAAGCGCAAACTATTCCTATAAATACGCAAAAATGAGAAAAGCCACCCAGCGAAGTGAACTATAAACACACGTGGTTGACACTGAGGGTGGCTATGTGTTTTGATGAAACTATGGCATAAAATAATGCGAAAGTGGCGCCATCTCTGAAGTTTAGCGTTATGTTTGGTTAGAATCAGCTAGGTATATTGCATAATTCAGTTATTCACAACATCAAGGGGACTAAACAAAACCAAAAGATTTTGGGGGTGAGTTGGAGGCAGGAGTTGAATAAATAATTTAAGAAATCAGCAAGCCTATTGACATGTTTTGAAGTGTAAAGTGTTTGAATTTTGAAAATTCGATAAATCTTGTTACTGGTCAGGAGGCGAAAATGCTCAATTTCAGAATTTAAATATATTATCATAATGCTTATAATTTAACCTGCTCGTTGTAGGTATAATGTTCGGTATGTTCAGTATGTGCTGAATTTCTAGAAAGAGGTAGTTCTCCGATTTTGTAAGCAGGTAGTAGGCAACCTAAATGCATCCGAACATATTGTGTTTTCATGTGCTTTACTATTATTATAGCTACGTTATGCTACACAGTAGTAGGTACAGCTGGTATACACTAAACGCAATGCGTCGTTATAATATAACATTATATTCATACCTAACAGTCCCACACAATTACGAAACGGTAATTTTCAGTACGAATTGGGACTACTCGATCTTTTTCACACAACAGGTGTTTGAAGTGTTAATAGTAGGAATGTTTAATTAACAGACTTCTTCTCCGTCCGCGTACCACGATGTGTGTTTAAACATGTGTGTTACCAAGTTACAAGTCATTTTCAAGTTTGGTATCTACATTTTGTTTTCGCACGAGTATTTACTTATATAGGGTCAAAATCATTATTTAGAGGGCATTCGATTTATTCGATGATTTTCCTATCCTTTGAATCTTATAGGAACATGACTAATCAATACCTAAAGGTAAATTCTGCAAGGGCATTATAGGTGCAACAGGGCATTTTTAAAGTTGGTACTGGCATTATCAAATGGCCATCCATGTGGTAATCTTTTGTAGCCACAGAATTTGTTTACTGATTTATTTCGAAAAATAGATATTTTATAACGATTGCATTGATGAATCTTGTATCAAGTTTTAGTACAAATATAACATTTAACAAGATTGATGAGGTAGGGCTGTGTACACTTTTTTGAAATAAGAGGGAACAACAGTCGTTTTTTGTATTAAGTGTATAATCTTGAAATTTATTTAAATTAGCAGAGCGCTTTCGGCCTTAAGCCATCTTCAGTGCTTCTTTGTCAGGGAACAGGAAACTTCATTGACAAAATTAACTTTTCTTGAGTGGGCCATCAACAGCACAATGTAAAAAACAATTAACACGTAAATTTGTAAAAAGGCGAACAACTGGGACAAACCACTTTTAAATTTTGTTAATTAACCATCGTTTTTATTTTTCTTTTTCATAATTAAATTTTTACTGCACGTGGAACGTGTTCTTGAGTCGAAATTTGATGGTTAAATTTATACACTTAATACAAAAAACGACTGTTGTTCCCTCTTATTTAACAAGATGGCATGCAGGGCTGCAGGCTATAAAATTTTTCTGTTTTTCTTAGTAAGATTTTATAGTAGGTACTAATTAATATCTAAAGCTTATATTTAATTTATAATGTGAAAAAATTAACACAAAATATCGATCTGTAGTTGAAATTTTAAAAAACTATTTTGCCTACACCGTAATTTTTAATCTTATGAAATAAATCCATACTTACTTGGAAAAATATCTTAACCATTAATTAAAAAAGGGAGGTACTGGAATTGTCTGCCCCGTACATCGTGACTTTTGCAATGAATGAATGAATAATAGCTATTTACCTAACAAGTCCTGAAAGCGATACTTTTCCACACGAGACGGTCAGTGCGGAAGAAACTTTTAGGACGTATTAGGAACAATGTTTTTTATACAAGCATAAGGAGCATTATCTACATTTGGTATGTTATCAAAGTGAAAGTACACATCGAAAAATCTTTGTATATTCATTTTGACGTCTATATCGACAACGATATAGGTATGTGGTATGTCATTGTTGCTGTATTGTATCCCACACGTGAGTGTTGAAAAATACATAATACGTCTTGTTCGGACCAGCCGTTTTTGTGTTATTTCACTTTAAATAATTGTTTGGCGATTCAAAACCAATTTGTGACGTTTTATCGCACTGCATGGCCATGGCGGACTCCTGCCGTAACTGGAGAAGCTAACAATGTATTTCCCCCATAATCAACCACCTGTGTACGGTCAAAAAGGTATGACTTTATTAGCTGGATAGAGTGCCCTTATTCCATAATAACACCCCCTCCCCCCTCCTCCTGATTGTCTGATTGTGTACAGCAAAAGTAATTTGCCATAAGATAGTGGCAACATATAGTTTTTAATGGTAGGTTGAGGTAGCCAATGTTCACAAAGACATAATATCATGTCATAGTTTTTTTTCAATTTGGAGCTAAAATTCATCAAGCTTCCTCGCTAAGCTGTGGATGTTAAGAAAATCGTCTTAATATTTACATGTTCTGGTATTGTTTTGATAATTTCTTTGTATAGCTGTTGTGCCTTGTATTTTTTACATTTAATATCGTAACGTTTTATTCCTACGATTTTGGTCCCGAAATCAAGACTGTACAATTCATCTTTCTGTTCAAATGGCGCAGTGAACAGAAAACACCTATTTTTGGTTGCTTTCGTGGGTAGATCACTCACAGAGATGTGCATGCGACCTTATATGCTGGTTTTTGTTTTATGTACTTTACTATTTTTTCTGTGTTAACGGTTCGTTGCACTCGATATAGGTAGATTTAGAGTAGTTTTTTAACTCCCAGGAATCCATTTGAGCTAACTTCGGATGTTCCTAGTCGTTTAATCGGGTTATTTGCTTTGTTTTGCCTTTTAAAGCGTTTCGACCTTTGGATTTGTCAGTCATTATCACTTTGTTTAATTGTTGCAGCTGACTGTTTACTTTTGACTTTTTGAATACCCTGCAACTTCACTGGCCTGACAAATATAGAGGGTGTTAAAAATACTAAATGTTTTAAATAATTTCAAATTAGTGAATGAATAACATAAACAGTAAAATATACTTATTTTAAATTCAAAGAAACTGTCCATATTTTCGAAGAGACCCGTTTTAAATTAAAACTAGGGAAATTGTAACTCAAAGTCACGGTCTCAATAATAAAAATTTTTTTTGCTAAGGTAGTGAATAAGAATTTTATATTGAGACCGTGACTTTGAGTTACAATTTTCCTAGTTTTAACTTATTTTAAAAGTACAGTGGATTCTTAGAATTATTGATCATTGGGTTCTCTAACACGTAACTTTTTTCTGTTCGTCATTTAGCTTCTAGTTTATTATATTCGTCGCTTTTGGAGATAAAATTTCTAATACGTTCCTGTAAACTGGGTTTCATTGATTATTGTCTGCAATAAGGTATAGCATACCCAGCAGACCCACCTGCAACCAGGTAAATTTTTAAGAACCGTAAACAGGGCTGGCCCTAATATATAACGGGTAAAAAGATATTAATTATAATAGAATTAGTAAACGGTATAAATTAAAGTATTAACATTAAACCACTCCGACTCTGGCGCCTTCTATAAGATTCTTGAAATAATTATATTTACATTTATTGAGGTAATTACCCATTTGGAAAAAGGCAACGAAAGAGCTTGAAACCCACTTTACTTCGGTTCCTATTAGGTACGCACGATGCTGTTAGGAGGAAACTGTTCTGATTGATTAAAACTCCTTACTTTGTCAAATCTCTTAACATTTGTATTGACTTCAAGTTAATCAAATTATATTCCGACATAAACACGTAGTTGATATTTTTCGTGTCGCCCTTAAATACAGAAAGAGACAAACGTGCAATACTCTTACTGATTCAGATAAAAAAAAACAAAAGGGAAGCCGGAAGCACGTTCACGGTTTGTTGAGCGTTGCGTTGCGACCATCTCACTCTTTTGTTCTCGCGCCCATCTTGTGCTGTTCCACCGGAACTTCCGGACACGATGACCGCAATCCGGCAGCAGCAGCGGCCATTTAACACTATCATCAAACCTTGTCTCGATATTCTACAAGTTTGAATCATTTAAATGAAATTAAATAAACTTTACACAATTACGTTAGGAACAACGATTAAAGCTACGTGTCTGGAGTCTCCAAGATTTTCTGAAAAGTAGTCCAAGTGTGATTTCAGAAAGTAGATTTTTAGACTCATATTCTAGCTCAATTTTTCTAACATATTTTCCACTTATTATACGTAATCGGTACTTTTTGTATTGTAAAAAAAAATTTCACCACATTCTAAAAGAAATCCAAGCTTCGTTTTCTTCTGCATTCATTGCGGCTTCAAATTCTTTATCTTTGATTAGCATTCGAATATCTGGATCGAGAAAAATGTTTTCCTGCAGCTTTGCGTCTGATGTGTTGAAATTTTTTTACAGAGATATTTAAAACACTTGCATTGACAATACCTTTACAAATTGTTTAATTTGCTCAAACTTAATGCGAAGTGAAGGAAGAAGTAATTTTCAACTATTTCTGATATCTTAATCTCTGATCACACGTTAAATTCTCCACAGATGTTGTGTATAGTGGGGCTCTTTGTAAAAAAAAAACAAATTTCAGGCCACAGATTAATTCGGCTGTTAAAAATGACAGATGTGATGCCATATTGTTTGTTTTTATGACAATCCCTGGACATTTTTTTCGAATCAATCTGGCACAAGGGGCTCCTAATAGTCCAAGTTTCTACCGTAGAAAATCCTACCTCACACAACTAAAAAGAAAGTCGGACTGAATTCAATACATAATATAAGGAATGGCGAATCAGTGACAGACAACCGATTTTGTTTTTTAAACTTTTTAAAAATCCCGTATAAATTAGATTTCTACAATTTTTTTTTTAGTATTTTGGCTTCAAGTTTAAAGGACCCTTTACATGTAAACACTGTTAGCTAGTTTAAAAATGTTAAAAAATATGGCAGACCTAATTTTTTATAAATAAGAGTGTTTCAAGAAACATGGACAAACAGACAAGAGCAGATTCCTGACATTAAAATACTGATTCCGCTTCGTTTCGCATCTACAGGGTAGGGTGTTAAAGATTAAAAAGGGCGATATATTTCGAAAATATAAGACACGCTACTGATGATATTTAAATCAAATTAGGGCTATTAGAAGACATTTTTAACATAATAATATGGCTTGACAAACTCTCAGATCCACTCGAATTGCAGAGTTCTTTAATCGTCCAATTAATGGTGTAACATCTGGGACTACAACCGGAGACAGAAAAAAAGTGTTTAGACATAACGGGACATTACGTTCCAAGAATTCATAACCTGCACTATCCCTAGAGATTGAAATTGTAAAATTGAGATTAAACCGTTCTGTAGCCTCAGCATCATCAACCTTTTTGCCATTTTCCGATATTTCCATTTATTTTTTACTTATGTTCTCTTTTTGTAGGTTGTGAAATACCTCGGAAATACCGTACAGAAAAAGAAAGCACCAACAAAGCAATACAGGCCGCACTTCCTGAAGTTTAAAATTGCTTCGTTAGCTTTTCGAATGTATTTCTATGAGGGTGTCTTCGCTTTGGGTATCGTTCTTCGTAAACTAGCTAATAAAGCATTTTGATCACTAGCACCCAAAATATAAATCATCATCATCAACCATTTCTACCTTTGAATAATTCATTTTTAAATATGTAATATGTAATGTAACATTACCTGACGAAGCTGCAGTGCAGTGAAACATGTCGTATTGTCAAATAAAGTGGAAATTGAAGTAAAAAAGTGTTTTACTTTAAATAATATAACAAAATTATTATGGATTTCCACCAAGTATCGACCAATAATATTAAAGATAATTGAGAGCTAGGAATTTACTTACACCTATATAGCAATAAAACTGCTTATCTCGCCTAGGATTATTAAAGTTCAATATAAAATATTGAAAAAGACAAATACAAAATAAAAACTAGACAAGGGTAGCAAAGCTACTTAAGGCCTTTTATCACATCGTTGACGGTGATGACCGCAAATTCCATAGTCGCATTTTTAGGAGGTCACAAAATAATGCCGAGCCAATTTCGGAATGCTTTTGTTTTAGGAGTGCATTTTATCGATGCTTTGATTAAACTTTAAATTGAAAATCAGTCCGGCATAGTTTAACGTATTGCGCCTATTTATGTGAAAAATTTGATAAACTGTAAGTGAAAATTATGCCGCCGACCTTGTATAATATATTAAATTCTAATAGTATTTGCACAGTGTTGGTGGAACAAGAAAAAGATAAGGAATTAATTATAATCAAGGTAATGTAAAATCATATACTTCTGGTCATGGGATTTTGCGTGCTAAAATTTTAACCCCATATTCTATACAGCTGAAACTTTAAACAATTACAGTTCCAGGTTCTAGGTTTGTAAATTAGGTTCATTTTTTTTTACTCGAAATAAGCATAGGCACCGGAACCATGGGGCTAACCAGAACTAACCTGAACAAATGCTTTCTCGGAATATTATATTATAATACAGCGTTTAAATTATATATCATAATTCCTACGGCGCCGATGCCGACGTCTTGTGCGACTACAGCCGAAAGAAATTTTTCGTTTTTAAGTGACTCTTGTGACTCTTTGAGAAAGAAAAATTATTACATCTTTACTCCTTCTCGCCTATATTATATTTTATTAGTGATAGGGAAAGTGTCTGGGTATTTTTTTGTTTATCCGTTCAGCAAGTAAAGTAAGTACACATTCATTACAAGCTTTAAAGCGATATTAAAACTTAAAAAAAAATTAAACTCTGTCCAACATATCGGGGGCTATCGCCGGACTTAAGATTATAAAATTCTACTTCATATTCATATTATTTAAAAACAAAAATTGACGATTTGTCAAACTTGGGAATCGTTTCCAACGAGGTATCAGTCGACCCCACCTTTCATTTAAAAATTGTATTCAAAACTCGTTACGTTGGGCAAAATTTGAATTTTATTAAAAAAGTGATGATTTTTGGAAAAGAAAAGAATTGAAAATCAGCCTACTATGAGTGTTTTCGTAATGCGAACATCAACAGCTGAAAATCATAGGATTGACAAACAAATAGCAAAGGCAATTTTTGCTACCAATTCGACCTTTGTATGCATTGTAAACTCAGAAGTAAAAAAAGCTATTCAGTTATTAAGACCTGGTTATACGTCGCCACTCGCCATCACCAAAAACGGTAGCAACAAGCCTTTTAGATGAAATTTATGAGGAGGAAGAAGCGGAATGTCTTTCTTCTCTGCCAGTACAGTGTGTAAATAAGTCACTTGATGGTTGGTCAAAGGTCCACAACGAGCCAGTAATATGCGCTTCTTTACGAAAGTATTGATAGTTCGGGAAAACCTCATTTTTGACTGAAATAGTTGTCATCTAATTTCTTCGTGAGAATCAAAATACCAGTACACTTGAGTACACGGTAAAATCTTTGGTGACGGACAACGCACACTTTTTCAACTTTTCCGCACTGATTTTACCCACAGCTTCATTAAAGAGTCTTTTTAAATCCACCATTTTATAAGTCGTATTTTTTCTGGCGACATCTGTCTATTTGAGCCCATATAAGTTCGATCGGGTTTAAAGCTGGATTTATAAACTCGAAAAGTTGGTGAGGTTGAAGTTATGATCAAGTTTGTGAGGTTAGATATTCCGAATTCCGAGCATAAAAATTGTTTAACTCGAACTACCCGGGAAGTTTTCGAACTTTACATGAGCTTTACATGAACAACATGAACGAGTGTATAAATGGAACTGAGTGTTCCCTTTAGTTTAAATTAAACTCCTATTTCCAACACCAACTGAACCTCAACCTCGCCAACTTTTCGAGTTTATAAATCCAGCTTAATTCGCAGTGGTAAGGAGGGAGTCTGAGCACAAATATTCCTCGTAACTTTGCCATTTCATCGACTACATATTTTATTAATGTATTTTTATGTAAATTGGCTGTACCAATAGTTTTTTTTTAATGAGTCTAATGGAAATCCTATTTGGCTTAAACTTAGCCATTCTGTTATTTCACTTTTACGCCACGCACTTGTCTGTAATTTTTATGTCAGCCTAGAGTGATAACTTGCATTATCCAATACAATTATTGCATCTTTTGGTATAAGATCCAACATTTGCTCGAACCATTCTTCAAAGACATCTGCATTCATATCTTCGTGATAGCCTCCTGTATTTTAGATTGGAACATCAATAAACCACCTTAACGATGCCTTTACAACTATCAATACCTTTTCCAGATGGTGGTCTTAATCCTGTGGATAATCCTGCCTTGAATTTTTAATATTTTCATCCTGCCAAAAGTTAGTCACAGTGTGGCCTTAATTTAGCCATGTTTCGTCTAGGTAAAATATTTTTTTGTTTTCTTCTCTGGCTTTTTGGATGCTTCTTAAGTAATTTCTTCTCCAACAGACGATATCGCTTCTGTCTATTAAAATCGATTTCCTGTTATGTTTTTTTGTCCAGCGTGGGAATTTCTTTTTTTAAAAAGAAACTGAACTTTTCGCCTTATTCTCTGCATTAAAACGTCATCCAGCTCAAGTTTTGGTCGTCCTGGAGAAGTTTTTGGAGTTTTGACCCCAACACTTTTTTATTCTGTTAAAAGTTTATATATTGTTGTTTTCCCAACGTTAAGCATATCTGCTGTCAATTGCACTGCATTGTCAACACTCAAATCTGCATTCTTACTTTTAATAGAATCGTAACAGTTAATGATTATTTTTTTTTCATTTACTATACATGGACCGACTCTAGGGCGTTTAGGCAATCGTTGAAAATTCTCCATATTTAATTAAAAATACACTACACTTCACACTTTGACTAGTTTCATTGAGAAACAAACACCCAAGGTAGGTATATATAGATATAAATAGGTGTATTATTCCAATAAAGGCACCCACAAAGGCATAATAACCACATAATTAGCAAACAGGTAACCAGGATTAGGTACAAAAAAAAAAGGAATAAAATGATTAGAGCCAAAAAGGAATAAGTACCTAGCCTCTAATTAGTTTTGATATAATTGCTTTCTAAAATTCCAGGTAAATGGTACGGCTGTACATAATTTTAAGCTTAAAAAATTTAATATTAAAATATATATTTGAAGACAAGACTTGAATTTAATGTCGATACTTGTACTAATTTTGCACAAATTTAAAAATTCGGGCGTATTTAAATCTATACATGGCGAAAAATCTTCCACGCCCATGGAGAAGACGGTTTTGATTACTTTATTACTTCGCATCATCTAATGATGATATAGTAATTTCAAGTGATGTGCGATGGAATAGCATGGCTGATTGCTTAGTGATGTACATCACTCATTGGGACATAATATTAAGAATCTATGAGAAAAACAAAAAGGAGATTGATGCGACTATTTAGGTACCAAAAGATTTCAAAAATTCGGCTTAAATATGCAGCACAAGAATATTTAAGCATTTTAAAACCTATATCAATTGCTCTTGATATTTTACAGAGAAGAAATGCTACTATCTCAGATGCTATAGAGCAGTGGAGACATTTACAATATATCTTCGAGAAACTTTGTAGAATTATCTTTAATCGAAGAAAATAATCTAATTTTAGAAAGAATTAATGAATTACATGGAAACACCAATAGCAATAAAGTTTAATGCTCGCAGTAGTTCATCTAAAAATATTATGTTTTAGGACGAAATAATAAAAAACATAAATGGAATACAGTGGTGGTTATTACAAAGGGAATCGCAAAACACCTGCCAATAATCTAATAGTTCCTGTGCGCAACTGATTCATCGGCGAGTGTTCAGCACTTTTGGCTTAGTACACTCGGATATTAGGAACAAGATGGGTATAGAAAACAGAGGAAAAACTAGTATTTTTGTACAAACTATATAACGAAAACGAAAATGCAGAAAGATAAGGTTTATATTATGTACTTCTTTTTTATTTTTTAAAAGCGTCACGTTCTACTTTTGATTATTGAAATTATTTATATATTATGTTGTTATATTGCTTTAAATAAAAAAAAAAAAATTAAAAATAATTGATTGATTAAAACATGACTTTTTTTTAATCAAATCGGTCCAACCCTGATTATTACCGTTTTCCTGAGGTTAGTCCTAATATGGGTACAGTACGACGTATTATCTTTTGTAAATCTAATAAAAATGAAAAATTATGACTTTATTATCTTCTTTTATTAATTATTTAATTATGCGAGTCAATTCTCCGTATATCCACCTCCATTTTAAAATAAGCCCACACGCTAATTTTTTAATACTGATGCCTATGTTCGAAAGCACAATTCGATTATTGATGCATTGAGTAATTATTACTCAAATAATATCCACAAAAGTAAACAAATTTCAAAAATAACTGTCGGGATTAAAATATTCTAAATAAATTGTTTGAAGTGGCCTCCAAATTGAGCCAACTAAAAGCCTAGCCAGTCGTAGGAATGTTCGGGAGTTACCAGGAAGTAATGGTGTCCAAAGCCTCTCGATAATTCTGTTAGCACGCCTTTCTACATTGTCTGCTGTATCTTTAACAATACTGAATAATACTTTCGAGGATATACAGGCCCCAATAAAAGTACCTACTTAATATAAAGACGAAATGCCCTGGCTTTGCGCTGGCTATTTAAATGTCCCAAAACGGCCAATCCACACAGCTGTGAACTATTAGCGGATGCTTCATCATGTTGAAAAATAATTCTGCCATTTTGATCGGCCATCATTAACTTTGCAACAACGTGGTGCTGAAGCAGTTCTAAATATTTTTCAGTAGGTACTAAGATAATCTTAGTAAGATTATTATGTCTATGAGAAATGGTTCATTATTATGTCTCCTTATTTGTACAGAAAGTACTTTCTACCGAGAATATTTTCTTTGTTATAGTTTGGTCTCGTTAATTCGTACCGTCCACTATATTAACAAATCTGCAGTGTAAGGAAATAGTCATTCTTGAACATTTCTGACTTTAGAGACCTGTAATTTTTTAATAGATTTTTTTTGTAAACTTCAGCAAGCTGAGCAAGGCTAATTGTTGAGCTCTCTCCAACGGTCAAGCATACTTATATTTTTAATTCTTCATTTAACAGAGTTGAATTTATTAGTCTCTTGAAAATTCACGATATATCGATATCGAGTAGTCAGTAGTTACAAGTTTTGACTGGACAATCAGGATTAGACTCGGCAAAGTTATCGACCCCTTATTATGCCAACATTCCTCTGATAACGTTTAAAACTATATCTTCTGCAGTGTAAATGAACATGCAGGAACTTAAATTTGTAACCATGCGATCTAATTAAATATTTAAATTGGCTAGTGTTATACAACTCTTGAGCCTTGCATTCTAAATAAATCCCTCGCCTACCTACTTAAAAAAAAATAGAGAAAGTGGCAGGATCGGAGGTAACTTCTATTTTAAAAGTTTTTTCTTTCTCTTTTCTTTTTCCCGTATTATTCGAAAAGTTCGTTTATAATGTGATACACTCTGTAATCTGTAAGTAGGTACACTGTACTATGCATCTCTCATGAAAGTAAACTATTAACTTATTGAAACAAAACGTTATTCAATATAAAAAATGTTTTTTTTCCAGGGTGATTACATCTGGATCGAACCCGTGGGCAATGGCGAATTCGACGTGGCGATCGGAGCAAAAGTGGTCCAGGCCGAGGGGCGTCGCGTCTACGTCAGAGACGACGACGAGCGCGAACAATGGCTGGCACCTGATCGACGCATCAAGGCAATGCACGCCACCTCGGCTCAAGGTGTCGAGGACATGATCGGTCTCGGAGATCTACACGAAGCCGGGATACTTAGGAATTTGCTCATCCGCTACAACGACAACCTAATTTATGTAAGTAATTTGTACCACAATATTGAGGTGATCAAAATAAGTCGGCCCTAATTTGACACATACAGTTATACAATTTGGGGCACCCCAGGTCTTAAAAAAAAACGCTCGGACCCGTCGATTTTTGATTATAGGGTGAAACATTTTTTTGGCATTTTCGCTCTCTGAAAGTCAAACCCCTAGCGGGGGCGACAACTACCCCCAAAATTTTAAGTGGAATGGGGAGTCAAGTGATACTTTGTTTTAAAGGTATTTTTATGTAGAGTATAACCCCAGAACTTAGGCTCTTTAAAAACTTTCAGGCTTATAACATAACACAGGAAGGTATTTGTCTGTTTTATAATAAAGTATCGCAGCTTGGCTGAAGTTTCGTGAATAGGCTGGATGTGAGTGTAGAATGTGTAGATGATAGGTTCAACAAATTTATGAAACTGCTCGAAATAAATTATCTGTCTAAGTCTATTCCTGAAAAAAAACTATGGGTAGATCGGATCAACCATAGAGGACGACATAGTTTACTAGGAAACAACTTAATTTTTTGGGAGAAGTTACGAAACAGTATGAAGGTCCAGATATTTGCTGAAAAGAATATGAAAATCAAATTTGGTTAGCTAAAATTAGAGCAAACGACAATAGTGTTAGGAATTCTAATAAGTAACCATGTAAGATTAATGTGGAACATCATAAATTTACACCACGGCCTACTGAAAAAGTCTTCGGAAGATAACATCACACCTGATACTTTCAATGACTATTTTTCGCAAATTGCACTAAATTGAGTGAAAGATATGTATACCGGCCATAAATAAAAATTTTCATAGTCACATAGAATAGAGAACACAGCAGAACATTTCTCATTTGATGAAGTCCCATTTAATCAAGTACGTGACATTATAAATAGTTAAAAAAATACAAATAGTCGTGATTTATTTAGTTTAAATGTAGAGCTGATATAAATGAATTAATAATTATTCCGTTAACAAAACTGATCATCTTGTACTTTAGAGAAAATACATTTTTCTCAATACTTAGGAGAGCCATAGTCGTAATACTATTCCATAAATTACAATTTGACACAGTACTGTGTGACTAGAGCAAAACATTTTGCGTTGACCATGAAATTTTTTTAACAAAACTTAAAAAATATTTTGTTGAGGGCAATATTAACCTCGTGATAACATACTTGTGTGGCAGGACTCAGGTGGTGAGGCTGTCTAACGTGACATCGGCTGGGAAATATTAGGGTCCCTCAGGGTTCAACATTAGGGCTCTACATAATTTACATACACGACTAACCTGACGCAGCTCTTTTGCATCTGGGCCAATTGAGGGCTCAGGTGAGGGTATGAGGACTGCGCCAGAGAAGTTTTTTCTTTGGGAGAAATATGTGAATGGCAGTATGAATGATGTTAAGTTTCTGGGGGTGCATTTTGACCTGAAACTTAGGTGGAACGCGCGTGCCGACAACCTAAGTAGGAAGTTCGCAAAAGGGCTGTTCATAATTAAAAATCCTAGAAGAAATATCTTATATGACATTCTAATACCGTCATACCATGCTATCTTCCATTCGCACCTTGCCTATACATTGCTTGTTTCGGAACACTCAGCCAACACGTATAGAACCTTTGGCCTACAACGAAAGGTCATAAAAATTATTTGTACCCTCGGATATCGAGATGATTGTAGGGAAGCCTTTAAAGCCTTAAAATTACTTACCCTCCCATCCAAATACATCTATGAAAATCTCCTTTTTATGAAGACGAGCATGTCTTCTTGCAGAGCACATGAAGAATCTCATGAGCAGTAACAAAGGTAGGTAACCTATCTCCAACCTACTGGAGACTAATAATAGGTGTTAAACTGCCCATAGCCAATAAAATTCTAAATTGTATTTCCTAAGAATGAAAACTTTTGGAGTATAAAAAACCTAAATTAAAAATAAAGTAGGTTTTAATCTCTGGCCCTTTTATACGTTCAATTTTGTGTTAATGTGTATTTTAATATGTAGTGTACAGGGTGATTCACGGTCCATGGTACGTATTTTGGTCTCATAAATTTGCATACTTGCTCCGTTGATCTAAAATATTTGCAGTGTTCCAGCGTCGCTGCTTCTACCGAAAAATAGTAGCAAATTTGTTATTATAAATTTAACACCCCGTATATTATTAGATTTTTAGAATCACCTTTTACTTCTAATAATATTTGTTTGATACTTTCCTATATTTATCTGTAACTGTTTCCGAGATTAGAAAAAAATCTGTTCGATATGGTACAAAAAAAAAATTTGTAAATTCGCGCTCTGAATTCACGGAGAGTTCAAATTTTGGTTATTGTTTAGGGAAACTCAATGGATTCACTCCCCATATAGAAATGGATTTAACATTATACAAGAGGGTTAGAATTATTTTTATTTCCGTTATTTGGTAAAATGGTCCAAACTCGTTCAAACGTTTCTGTTAATGGAACATTAAAAAAAATGAAAAAAAAAAAATGTGCTTTTGAATGATACATATATATACTTTCTTTATACCTACTTAACCTTGAGGTTGTCTCGAACCAGCAATTTTTCTCCAAGATTATCAAATTAACGAAATAAAAACAACAAACTATTCACATTATTTCAGTAAATGTTGAAAATGTTAACCATTACAATCTAAATATTTTAAAATGTGCCTACGCCTCACTAGGATTTAGTTGTTCTAAACACTGAACTACTAACCGAAGCAACTCTTCTTTGGTGCACGTACACTCTCTCCTTTAATGTACCCCATAAAAATCCAGTGGTGTGAGAACGGGTGATCTCGCTGGCCAATTCCAAGGTCTTAAACGTCATCAAACATTTTATTTAGTGCTTGTGACACTACCTGGATTCAAAATGAGCTGGAGCTGCATCCAGTTGGTACCACGAATTTAGAAATTCCTCAAGTGTTAAATTTTTCGAGATCATTTACAAATTTGGAGGTATGTTTCCGAATTTAATGATTCATCATAAATTGAGCAGCTAATTTTGTTTTTCTTCAATACACAAAAAACATTAAAACAACCTTATTTCTTTGGTGACATGTGAATTCTGATTAGCTCAAGAATATTTATTTCTTGGGCTAAAAGTCCCTTTCCTAGAAAATTTTGCGTCGTCAGTCCAAATAATTTTTATAAAAAATTTGTATCTTCCAGCACTAAATTAAAAGTGTTTCACAACAAGTCGTTGATAATCCTCCAAATTTATAGCTTAAATTTTATTGAATTTGAATGGATGCATGTCGTGACTTAATAAAATTTGTTGACTGACGCTGTATGGTGCGCCCAAATCTGCTTTTGCTGCTTCGGATGGAAGCCTGGGATTTCCCCAGGGAAGTATCCCAATTGCCAAGACATTTATAATATTGTCTTCGTCCGAAATTACAGATTTTGGTAAACAGAGGAAATCCTTTAATTTTGAGCCCTTGTATATTCGTACAAACTTTCTCCGGTTAATTTGTGGTAAATACATTACAGTCGACTTTCTGGCTATAATTTGGTTACATTATTCAAGTAAAAAAAACGTAGTTTTGACCATCTTCAGAAGTAATGAGAATAAAAATAAGTTTTGTGTTACATTGCAATAATTAACCCCTCACTTAGTACGAGAAAAATGTCAGAAGTGTCGGGTGTTTCGCGTATAATCATCCAAAGAGTTTTTTAAAACTGGTTTGTAAACTTAATGAAGACGATAACGATCGCCGTTTGTAATTTTGCGAGTTAACGAGTAAAAGATTCATTCGTGATACAGAACTCCGATTAATGCTCTTTTTTCCTTCATAGTACTGCCAATTGACATAATTATTGTAGGTAGGTATAACACAATTGGCTCTGCTTAAATGAATGCTATTGAAGAAGATGATCGTCGTCGGCCAGCGAATATAATTCTTCAGTAAGATGAAAGGCAATGCATAGTGCTGGGGACTATGCATTAGCTGTAAGTCTAAAATTTTCATTCATGTATTGGAAGAAAAAAAGTCCTGGAAGATCTCCTTACTTGTTGCCACTAGATTTTTTCTTCAAGGAACATTAACTAACCTACAGTACAAAATGTTTTTACTTTTTTTCTGCTAAATAATGGTTGAATAAAAATGTATATATTTTCCTTAGGTTAAGTGAGGAAGCTTGCTTCAACTTCGCCTTTTGTAATTAATTTTTTAAAAATTACAATAAAGACTTTATTTATTTATTTATTTATTTAAAGATCTCAAATTTATGGAATGCAGTCCATTTCTTTAGAATACTTCCGACGACAAATAGTAAACGAGTGCCTACACGTCACAAGGACTTTTATACGCAGGCTGAGGGTGCACATTTTCAACATTCACTTAGTTGAAACAACTGGTGGCTAATCTCGTTACTTTTAAACTTAATTGTTTCACGACTTCATTTCTCAAAAACCGTTAGAAATTTCCTTTAAAATAGGGTATCACTCGAGCCGCCTTTCGTTTAAGGATCATAAGGATACAAACAGCCCCCTGCTGGGTTGAAAATACCAAACAAATATTCCCCCTGAAAACTAAAGTTTATAGGTCTGAACGTTTTTTGATTTCTAGATGTAGAACATAAATACACCTGGTAGAAAGTTTTCAGTGGGCCACCCTGTATCCAAAACATAAACATTATTTTACGTACAGAGGAGAGGCACATCGATAATAATTTTCCTTTAAAAATGATCAGATATTGTCCACGTCAAAGGCATTGAAAATCCAAAATATTTCTGTTAGTCTAGATAATATACACTAATGAATACATTTTCCTTTTTTTAGACATATACGGGCTCGATCCTTGTGGCAGTTAATCCATATCAAATTCTTCCTATTTACACTGCTGAACAAATAAAATTATATAAAGAGAGAAAAATAGGTGAACTTCCCCCACACATATTTGCAATAGGCGACAATTCTTATGGAAATATGAGAAGGTAAGCCATATCAGTGCCAACTCTTTAGGCTAGTATTTATCCACAGGGTGTCTGCTAATTAATGGTACATAATTTATATTATAGCAAAGCCACTGATTCGCTATGTAAAAATATTGGTATTTAATCAACCTACTTTAGTCCAAAAGTTCACAATAATTGAGATACAGGGTATCAAAGATTAGAGATATTTAGCGATTTTTTAAAATAATTTTGGAAACGACAAACGATTTTGCACAAAATTTAGATTCGGGGATTAGAATGGAAAATTTTAATTTCTTTAAAATTTTGATGTAGATTGTAGAAGGTGCTGTGTGTGACCTTTTGCTTACGTTTAAAAGGTCACAACTTTTTTGCGCCTTCTGGTGGCGATTTTTAGGTTAGGTCGGGCTACTTCATACTGTCTTAAGAAGCTTGTCGTGGAAAAAAAGGAAAATGCATACCTACTGAACTAGTTACTTACAATATCTGTCAAACAAAATGAATGCTTGTATGGTATGATCTAACCTGTACTAACCTGAAAAAAAAAACTTATTTTTTGTTCGATTTAGTGGTACTATCGTATTCTAATCATCAGGCCCTTTCATTTGATACCCAGTAAAGAAAAAGGTAATCCGCCCTCTTGGGGCGTTCGTCATATTAGATCTAAAATGATATTAGATAATCATATACTATATATATTTCATTGTCACCGGACCTTATACACGTGAGCAAGATTTCAAAGCTTTATTAAAACTATACTACTATGTATGTATAAAGTGTGGATACGGTTTAATAACCTCACAATTTCGACAGTTATCTAAGAGTATCTTACTGACCGAATGACGATATTGGCGTTGCAATCTGTTTTGTTTGCCTGGAAATAAAACGATTTTTAAGTTTTTATACGTAAGACCCTGTATATTTTTTTATTTATGTATTCTACGTTACATTTGTTACCCTTTTGATATAACACACTTTGTTCTTATTATCAGTAGTTTTCGAAATATCGACGTGTTTTGAACATTATCAACAAATTTGTTTTATTTACACAGTTTACTTTTGATGTCATAAAAGCTTTCATTTTTACATTCAAAAATGTCTTTAACTGAAAGTGAAAGAATTGTAGTTCTTACGATGAGAGGATATGGGTCAGGTCTTAAGAAGAGGTTAAAAATATATTTAATGACGCATTTCCAAACCGAAATCCAATTTCAAAAGCCACTTTTCTAAAAACTGTTCGACGGTTCGAAGAAACTGGAAATTATAAAGGTAGACGACGATCAGGACGACCAGCAATAGTAGATGAAAAGAAAAGTTTGGAAATTTTGCAACATTTTGTTGAAACCCCTGGTTCCTCATTAAGAAAAATTTCTTCTCCTTCAAATCCGTCCATAATGTTCTAATAAAACATAAATATCACCCTTTCAAAATACGTGTAGTTCAAAAGTTATCACAAGATGATTATGAGCGGAGAATGGAATTTTGTGATATTATGATATTAAGGTGGGACCAAAACTACCAGTTTTTCAACTTTATAGTATTTTCGGATGAAGCAACATTTATTGCTAAATACTAAAGTCAATAAACACAATTGTAGGTTTTGGGCCAACGAAGATCGGTCCATTTTTTATTGATTGAAATTTGACATCACACTTACCTTCAGCTCTTGGAAATGCAAATAGTGCGTACTATACGAAATGTGATGGGTCCAAATTATGCAAGTACATTCTTCCAACAGGACGAGGCGCTTCCCCATTTTGGTCGAAACGTGCGAAAATTTTTGAACAACACTTCCAAATAGGTGGATCGGTAGAGGGGGTACAATCGAGCCACCTCTACTTTTTATGGTTTATTTTAAAATTTATACCACAAACTTTGGCTGATTTGCAACGTCGAATTTTAAACGAATTTCAATAACACCACAAATGATTTACAACACAATTCAGAAATTTTATTTTCATTTAGCTCACTGTCAAGCAGTAGAGGGAAAACAGTTTGAACATTTAATATATTTTTTTTTTAATTATACTCGTTATTTCGAAAACTCCTGATATTAGGAACAAAGTTTGTTATATCAAAAGTGTAACGAATGTAACGTAAAATCTATAAATAAAAAAATATACAGGGTGTTACATATAGAAACTTAAAATTAAATCAGCCAATAAATTGTGAGGTTATTAAGCCATTTCCAGACTTTATACACACACTGTATATACTTACATACGAGCAGAGCTAGTTAATGAAGCCTATAATAAAAAGGTAGGTAGGTAGATGTAGATGTCAAGTAGTAATTTGTAAATGTTACAATATTCTTAAAATAAAAAATTCACTTTAAACATTTAATGTTGATAACAGACATATATATGTTGTCAATTTCAAAAGTTTGTTATACCTCAAATGAAAGGTCTCAATGAGTAGTAGGTATCTAGCCGCACAAAAAAAAATTGAATTGCTTGCTCTATCTGTTTTCCATTTAAGAATGTATAGTGAACCAAAAATTTGTATTTAAGTAAGAATTTGCTGCACTGTGGATTGTAAGAAAAAACTGAGAAATAAATAGATAAACTTCTAAATTTCATGTGAGGTATACAGGGTGTTTTGTAATTGAATGTCAATAATTAAGGGGGCGATTTTTGTGTTCATTTTAAAAAGAAAACTTCATATAAACGTATGTCCTAAACGTCTTTATTTTTGATATACAGGGTGGTAAAGTTTTCAAAAATAAATAGTTTTTTAATAATATCTGTAATCAGCCAAACCATACATGTAATGCATATCTGCCAACTCCTCATTAGTAAACCCGACCATTATCTTTCAAAACAACAATACTCGGATATTTTAAACGCCAAATTAATAAGACACGAAAAACCGAATTTAAATATTGATAAACTGTCAAACAAAATAATGACAACCGCCCTGACAACAGAATTAATAACTCTTACAGACACAGCCTACTACAATAATAATTTTTGAGATCCTTATTCATTTCTAAGCAAACTTGATCTAAGAAATAAAATATATTTCTGTGCATGGTGATATTGTCATATTAACGATATTGTTATGATCATGCAGAGAAAAGGTTTTTATTTTTTTTTAAGCAAAAACCGTGCATCGGATTGAAAAAATTCAAGAGATCAAATTTGTTTAGAAATGATTGGAGATTTTAGGAATAAATTTATTTTTACGAGAAATCAGTAGCGTTACATTAATGTCTGCCAAAATAGGCAGGTGAAATTCCGTACGAACGCCACTGGTGAAAATAAAAAAAATTGTTGTACGGTAAATAATGCATCTTGATACATAGTACATGTCTGCCAAATTTCATTAAAATATCTAAAGTGGTATTACAGATATTATTAAAAAACTATTTATTTTTGAAAACTTTACCACCCTGTATATCAAAAATAAAGACGTTTAGGACATATGTTCATATGAAGTTTTCTTTTTAAAATGAACACAAAAATCGCCCCCTTAATTATTGACATTCAATTACAAAACACCCTGTATAGAAGGGGGTGCTGCCATTTGAAATTTTACTTACTGTTGATTAAATAATGATAGTACTAGTTACCCCTACCTGTATACTATACCTACCGCCTATATTTTGAAAGTTTTGTTTTGTCATTTCTTCAATTAAAATGAAATATAGGCATTTTTAAGTAAACGTTTTTTCGGTTTAAAAGCATTAGTAATTTAGAGAACAAGATAACGTTAAATGTTATTTCTCAATAATCTGTAATGAATCTCTGCATACGACATCTACAAAATATACCTTTTTCACGACTAAAAAAAGTGATGTTTTCATTCAATATTTGAATCTAATTAAAACATAAGGAATCTGTGCTTTTGCCATTACCATTAAGTAGCAGATACGCTGTATAAACCACTTCTCAGAGCGCGTTGTCCTAATTTCTGGTATTTGATTATTTTCATTAATTTTTATAGGTTAGTTTAAACTTTGTCATGGATTCTTCAAGTTGAAAATTTAAAAATCTTTCCTGAGTAGTTTATGACGATATAAAGATGATTCGAGAGCCCTAAATTATTTTCGGGGCATTATTTAAAAATGTTGTTTAATAATATATTTTATATTCGAAGAAACTAAACTGAAAACTCGAGGGGCTTTTTTTATTAATAACAAAAAACTACAAACCCATTATATTTGTTTTTGGGTTATAAAAATATGTAATAATGATTATAGAGACGCAAACGCGAAGACTTTCTTAAATCACATATTATTAACTGGTTAGGATTACAGTGTTTTTGTGCTACTTATCTACTTTAATACTACTAAATAAATCATACATTCTACTTATTAATTAGAGATGTAATAATTTCGCCGTATTGAAATACAAAAGTTTATTAAAATTGTATTAAAATAATTATTGTTAAAGTGCCCAATTAAGAAACGTGATTATTGTTTCCTATAACAAAAGGAAATGGCACACAGGGTTATACATTACAGGGGTATCAATTTGAAAGCTTGCAATGCAAAGATCTCGAACACTACAAAAGTTAGAACAACGCGATTTGGTATAAATGTTATTTGGGTAGGGGAAACTAGAACTACCATACTTTAGTCAAGGGGTCAGTCACCACCACTTTAAAATTTCAAATGACACCACCCCCTTTGTTACACCTCAAATGAAAGGTCTCACTGAGTAGTATTTAGCTGCAGAAAAAAAATCGATAGAAAAGAAAATTTGTAATTTAAATAAAGTTGAAAATGAAAAAAATGAAATATTATTTTATTTGATTAAATGCTCAAAATGCATTCCATTTTGTTGTAGTACAACCTATTTTCAAATCAAAATCAGCTGGAAATAGGAACTTAGATGAAAGTTTGCTACATTTTCAACAAGATTCAATATTTCAATATTTTTATAAATTACAAAGTTTTGTTTTAAACAAATTAGAAATTTTCTTTTCTATCAATTTTTTTTTGTGCAGCTAAATGCCAATCCGTGTATTCTGTAGCATCTCTAGTAATTAAAAGAAAAGTGGCAACTTCCTTAGGGATATACGGGCACTACTTATTTTATGAATCCTCATTACTATGCGACAGCACCGACCATTTTTTACAAATTTAAAAAAATACATTATTGGTTATTTTAATAATAATTTTGCGACTATACAAAAATATAATTGTAATAATTTTGTTACTTACTGATTCTTTTTAAGTTTACAGCTTTTATAAGCGATATTTTGCTTGTTATGATTTGCTACTGACTTACAAATGAAGTGACTTGGATCAGTGACTTTTGTACTATAAATGAAAAAGATACTTTCTAACGGGTTGAACTTTTTTCACGGCATTATATAACGCATTTTTTAGAAAAGGTAATCAATTATTATTACTTTTTAATGCCTTTTAAATTAAATAATACCAATTTGATTAATTTGCTCTAGCTATCAGCGGCGATTCCAAGGCTTGTTTTCAGTCAATACCGAGTTAAAAAAAAACTGTGTGGAACCTTTTGGTCCTCTGTTCGACATTGTTTATTAAAACAGTTGTTCGTTAAAAATCCACTGTAATGTAATTGCGGTTAGAAAACCATATGATTTTTTACCAATGCGCTTGATTACCTAATGCTTTATCAGCTTTCTTAAAATTGTCCATGATTTAATATTAGGATGTATTTTTGCATCATTAATTTATTTGTGAATATTACTGGGAAGACTAATATACCTATTCTAAGAAAACTGCTAGTTTAATTGGGTTAGTTGTATAATAATTTTAATTATTATGGGTTGATTAAAAATCTGTTGCATGCAATGTCATTTGTTTGATTTTTATGAATGTTAGGATACGTTTATACTACTATATATACTTACGCAATATTATATGCTTACTACCATCTCACATAGAACAAGCTCAGAAATAGTACCGTTGCACACGGGAACTAAATCTAACAATATGGCAGACATATTTTCCAAAAAGGTATTTGATTAAAATACAATCAAATACCCTGCGGCTTTTGAGGTTTGTTCTGGTTCGAATCTGAAATCCAAACTCAAAAACAAAATGGCGAATTATTTTTTCAAATATTGACAAGATTGAGTATCGTACGGTTCTTAAGGTAGCTGATTTCAAATTTAAAATCAAAACATCTTCCTTAAAATGTGGTTGGATCCAAACAAAATTGTGTGTGGTTTTTAGGATCTCTGAGTCGTAAAAAACGAAAAACTTTTATTAATTTATAGAATTTATTGTTTCTATAAATTGATGAATTAAGTTTTAACAAATGGAATTATATAAAAATTTAATTTTCATCTAAAATGTGATTTAAGTACAGTTTTAACTCGTATGGCAGTGCTGCTTGCGGGTTCTTGTGGGGAAGAAGTATAAATGTACATACAAAATAATGTCTTAAATTAAGAACATATTTCTTTGTCACATATGAAAGCTAAACTTGTCTGTATTTTTTTTTTTCAGATATGGCCAGGACCAGTGCATTGTAATCTCAGGAGAGTCGGGAGCTGGAAAAACAGAAAGTACAAAATTAATTCTTCAATACTTGGCTGCCATAAGTGGAAAACACTCTTGGATTGAACAACAAATATTAGAAGCAAACCCCATATTGGAAGCATTTGGTAAATTATCATAAATTTGGTTCTTACATCATAAATTTGGTTCTTACATCATAAATTTGGTTCTTACTTTGAGTCATGAATCTGGATTTATTTTACATCATTTTCGACTTTTTATCACTTCCGGTTTAACCGGAAGTGATTTTGCCTTCCGTATTTTAAATGGGACACCCTATATATTTTTACTTATTTGGATTAAGCATGACATTCTGAGTAAAATGGCACCTCACTTGTCATTTTTTGACGTGTTATGACATTATTATTTATATTTTTACAAAACTGTAAATAACAAAAAGGACTATTGAAAGTAAAAAAAAATTAAATTAAATTAATGATTTGATCAAATAAAGAAAGTAGTTGTCAGAGCACACGAGCAAAACCAGCTGTGGAGCACGCGTGCAAATGGCCCTTGCTCGCGTTAGAGGGGGTTTAATAAGCGCCACCAGCTTTTCCACAGGAAAGCAGGAACCCTCCAAGATTTTCGTGGAGCTAGCTCTGACCCCACGACCTGACATCACGTAAACACAAGTAAAAAAGGGCAAGGGCGGAGCTGTATAAATAAAACTCGACGAGTAAAAATAGACAATATTCCCAATGTCCTCCAGGACATTCGACAAGCCACAGCTCGATATACCGGCCATTTATTCACTTGAAAAAAGAAAAGAGCTAACCTGAACTAACCTCTAAAGTTTTGACCTAGAACTGACAATTAATATTGAAAAACAAAACAAAGAAAACCTATCAGGAATTTCCACGAAAAACACTGTTATAGAAATTAAATGATATGGTAATTGATACAAGGTAAGGTAGGTGATATACAGTAAACAAAACGTGGTACTTTTACCCAGTTTTAAAGTTACGATTCAAATCAAATGTGCGATAGTTAATATTAATAGGTACCTACATTTTTATGACATAATAGTGACAAAATTGAATTGTCACATATTCATATTAATGTGATAAATATTGTTTGCAGACGGTTGCATCATGATTATAAGAGTACTATTTATATGATTTTACTAGATGTTTTTATACAGAATGCTCTAATCTTACTTTCACATTTTGAGAATTTTGAATTCATTTTATTATTTTTTTTTAAACGTAGCACCCTGTATATGTTGTCAAAAATTGAAACGTCTAGTAAGTCCCCTTGTAACTTTGTAATAATTTTATTATCTTCGGCGGCGTTGCCAAATCATGATTTTCTCCAAATTTTCGATGTTTATTTTTTTAAACGTTTTCATTAATTTCTAGAACACTCGACCTCCATCACTGACATAAAGCGTTGTCTTGTTCATATTTTTCGGTTAAAACAATTTTTTTTCGTTTTTTTCTTTTAATACTTAACACTGTCTGTACGTACATACCGATATTTAAAACACTTAATCCTAATTCCTAAGAATGTCTTCGTCCCTTTTAGAATTTTAGGCTGTTCCCATGACTCCTAAAGTATAAACCATATTTATTAATTCTTCTAGCGAAAATGCATTTAAGTGTAATTATTATACAAAACAACACAATTTCAACAATTCAGTTTACAATAATGCGTTTTCTTCAAATGGTCTTAAATAACTTTATAAAATATTTATTTAAGACCATCTGAAGAAGACAGTGTGTTGAAACAATTTCTATGGCAATTTAAAAATAAAATATATTATTGTGGAATTTATAACCGTTAGTGTTATTTATTTACTTTGTTATCGATTTGGCTCTGTTTCTTATCCATTCGTAAGTTTATTTTTTCTTAGGAAATGCGAAAACCGTGCGAAACGACAACAGCTCCAGATTCGGAAAATACATCGATATTCATTTTAACGGGAGCGGAGTCATTGAAGGAGCCAAAATTGAACAATATTTACTGGAAAAAAGTCGCATAGTTTCGCAAAATCCAGAAGAGAGAAATTATCACATTTTTTATTGTTTGTTGGCTGGATTGGGAAAAGAGGAAAAACGGAAACTGGAACTTGGCGATGCTAGTCAATTTAGGTATCTTACAGGGGTAAGAACTTAATATAAATACTAGGCAGAGTTTAGTTTTAGAGCAGATTCAGAGCAAAAAAAACATTATTTTTATTAATCCTTTCCTCTTTGCGATTTTCATTGGAAGAAATCATACCCATATAGAGCAACAAAAGCTTATGTACGACAAAACAGATAATTCTAATGAATAATCAAATTTTTGCAATTAATTAAAAACGTTTGAAATAAAACCCAAAAAACACATCACATTAAGACCTGTTATTTATTAAAGTTAAGTTTATAGCTTTTGACTTAAGCATATTTTATCAATTTGAGAATATAAGTTTTACGCTGCGATCAAATAAATCAAAAAGGTTCATTATTCCTAAGGAATGTACTTACGCTAGGGGCTTACGAGAACAAGGAAGAGTCCAACCCGACATTACCCTAATTTTGGAGAAATAGCAAGGTGAAATTTTAAATATTCTGGCTAGGAACGCCTAGAAGAATGGAGGGACAAGACAGGAAAATAATTACGACTCCGCAACAAGACAGATTTTTATACTGTAGGTTTCTGAAAGCAGATTCACGTCCAGTGTTAAACTCCTGTCGGAATTTACTGCTGTTCAAAAGAGGCGTCTCAGTGAACAAACAGTCATAAGGATGTTATCAGAAGACCAGCAGAGACCATATAAAGCGGCAGTTGGCCCCAAACTTCTACCTCAGCATAAATGCCAAGAGCTGGAGTACTGTGATACTCAAATAAAAACAAAAAAAAATACGAAAATAGATTCACAAATAAAATAAACCATGGATACTTTATATTTTTAATATAGTTTCTAAAAATTTGCTAGAATATGATTTATCTTGATTGAAGTTGAATAGGAATATATTATAGCAAATTTCTTGGATAGGTTAATTAAGGGTAACTCAAACACACAGTTTATGGCTTCATTCTGTAGCGCATGTAAATTTATTTTTTTATTTATTTATGTGTTTTAAGGGCAGAACAATTCAACAAAAACTGCAATGTATAAATAGATATCTTATATAAATAGAAATACTACAGAAACTTCGAAGGATAGGAAATAATAACAAAAAATAATTGAACATCACAGTTCACATTCTATGACACATTCAGTCTGTAATATTAATAATCCTAACCTTGAATGAGCCCCTATTCTGACAGGACACATGGCCGTCAAGAAGCACCTGCACCGTATGCAACTGTACAACTGAGACCTACTGAAATAAATGTGTGGGTGTAAGAACAAACTAGGCTGAACACAATGGGCTAAACTTGGCCGAAATGCATCGGTACTTGGAGGGACCCTCGGAAGAAGAAAAAAATGCCAAGCAGTTATAACTTCGAGGGGGAAATACGTTCTTTTATTTTTTTTTTCGTTGTCGATCAATTTGATTTTGTTATTGTTAAATCATTTTTATTTAACTAATCAGATGTTTCAGCTTCAGGTTTTAATTTTACAGAAGTGAGGTAAAAACAATATTTGTAATCGATTCCAATTTTTTGTTTTTACCCATTTATGTATAAGGTTTTGTTGCACCATATAAATCTCATAAGCTAACTGTATTAATAAAACTTAAGTTTTTTACCCTAAATCTGCTAGAAAGCGAACTTTTGTAAACAATTATAGTATCAAAATGATTAGGTTTCGATTAGATGGTTTTTCGTAGGGGTGGTCATTTGGTCATCCAGTAACTAAAATAGACAGAGAAGCCAGAGTTTTTGAATATTTTATAAATGTGGAACTGAGTATTTAAAAAAAAAAGCCTCATTGTAGATTTAACAAAAAAATATGATTCACTAATTTCCATACGTTTTCAGGGTGGCTGTATAACATGCGAGGGCAGAGACGACACTGCCGAATTCGCAGATATTAGAAGTGCAATGAAAGTTTTATTATTTTCCGATCAGGAGATATGGGAGATTATGAAATTGTTGGCGGCACTGCTTCACGTAGGAAACATAAAATACAAAGCTACCGTGGTAGATAACTTGGATGCCACTGAAATTCCTGATCCGACCAATGTGCACAGGGTGGCTAACTTATTAGGTAAGGTGATATTTCTGTGATAGGTGCTCAGGACGTCTATTCTCGCACTAGGTGAATAATTAATCAAGAGAAGTGATATTTTGCAAATTTAACTTAAACCGTATTCTTGAAAGTGAAATTTATTATTCACTTCCATCAAGAGTTAGGAGAACGCGTTCTCTCGGAATTTTCTAAACGAATGGGATCATAGTATGAAAAGTGCGTTGACAATAATACGTGTAAAAAAACATATAATGTGAGTATAAGATGTGAATGGCACTTCTCTTAATTTGGAGAATATACGTCCAGGGGGTTGCATAATTCTTAGATATGTTGTATCATATCAAGAATGGCAAAACCAGAACTGCTGACAAGAAAAAGCTCCACAGGCGGAACATTTTGAGAAATTTGTCAATCTGTCTATTTAAACCACAGCATAAAGAGACCAGCAGGCGTACTTGGCGTAGAAATTAAAGTTTACCGACAGCACCCTAAGAAAAACGGGCAGAGCTGCCCAAATAGTACATACGTACCTAAATCTAAAATGTAACAATAGCAACAATTTTCAAAATATATTGTAAGAGTTACATAGAGTGGAAGATGTAAGAAATGAGAAATGGAGCATTCCATTCTCTTGCGTATTGGTAGTTATTCAAACTTACAATTAATATCAAGATAGTGTCCCTAATAAATTAATAACCCTTTACAACTGTATTGCAAGCAATTTAAAACCGCAGAAGGTCATCCTCGAACAGCCTACCAATTCTATTCTTAAAAGTAATAATATATATAATAAAAAAGTAATAAGTTTAATAGACCAAGCAGGTCAGGGCAATCTATTTGGTTTGTGATAACTTTGTGACCAAAAGAGAGAGTGTCTATAATTCGGCGCCTTTGCAACGATTCCAAATGAAAATGTTTAAACGCTCATTGTGTGTAAGTGTCGCTTTATCAATTTTTAATTTAAAAAGTAAAAAGTTGGCAAACTTTGTTTGAACTTGTTCAATTCTGGCAATGTGATTCCTATAAATAGGAGATCATGCGATGCTACAATGCCTACCAATTCTATTCTTAAAAGTAATAATATATATAATAAAAAAGTAATAAGTTTAATAGACCAAGCAGGTCAGGGCAATCTATTTGGTTTGTGATAACTTTGTGACCAAAAGAGAGAGTGTCTATAATTCGGCGCCTTTGCAACGATTCCAAATGAAAATGTTTAAACGCTCATTGTGTGTAAGTGTCGCTTTATCAATTTTTAATTTAAAAAGTAAAAAGTTGGCAAACTTTGTTTGAACTTGTTCAATTCTGGCAATGTGATTCCTATAAATAGGAGATCATGCGATGCTACAATGGTCGAGATAACTTATGACCAAAGAAAGGTATAATGATTTAAGCAGTTCGATATTCCTAAATTCAACACATTGCCTTATGATAAAACCTGGCTAGCCAGCTCCCGCTGTTTCGTTTGCAATATCGGTGCATATGCACCAGAAATATAATCGAAGTGGACGAATTCAGATGAACCTTACTTATTAACTTCAAAGGATTTCTTATCGAGAGTGACTGCTGGTCTTTTTATGCTGTGTTTAAATTACGAATACTTACATTTCCATTCATAAAGGACATACAAATATTATGAGTCCAATTTTAGTTTTTTGAATCAGGTTTTTGTGACTTTTTGGGGTTTATGCCAAAAAATGTACCTAGTATACTTATTTCATGATATTAATTATATTCAACAACATGCAAAGAACCTTGTTTTTCGATCACTTGAGCCAATCTATAAAGAATAAAGTGCATTAAATCGCTGTAATCTGTGGCTCAACTGGCTCATTCTTTTCTCAGCATTGAATAATTATTTTGCACAATTCATTAGAATTTTGAGGCCGAAAATTTTTCTTACAATTAAATCCAAAATCTTTTCTATTATTCAATAGGATTTATAATGGGGCTGTAAGAAGGTCATGGCAATACTTCCGCGATAATATCTTGAAAGCAGTCGTGCACAGTATTTGCTAAAAAAAAGATCGCAAGTGCCTCCGTTCTTCCATCAGTATCATTTTATTAACAACACCGAGGCTTTTTAATTCTGAATCATTGACTCCCCTGCTGGCACGAAGAAACATTATTGTCAGTACAGAACATTAATTTAAAATTTTAATTTCAGGTGTTCCCTTTCAACCACTAATTAACGCCTTAACGCGAAAGACCTTATTCGCGCACGGCGAAACTGTCGTGTCGACACTGTCGAGAGAGCAGAGCGTGGACGTAAGAGACGCATTTGTTAAAGGAATCTACGGTCGATTATTCATATTTATTGTAAAAAAGATAAATGCTGCCATATACCGGCCGAAAGAGCGTCAGAGAAGTTCCATTGGCGTACTGGACATTTTCGGCTTTGAAAACTTTAATCACAACAGTTTCGAGCAATTCTGCATAAATTACGCGAACGAGAACCTCCAACAATTTTTCGTGAGACATATCTTTAAATTGGAACAGGAAGAGTATAATTTGGAAGGTATCAATTGGCAGCATATAGAGTTTGTCGATAATCAGGACGCTCTAGATTTGATTGCCATTAAACAACTTAACATTATGGCTTTGATCGACGAAGAGAGTAAATTCCCCAAAGGAACCGATCAAACGATGTTGGCAAAGCTGCACAAGCAACACGGCGCCCACAGGAACTATTTAAAGCCAAAATCCGATATTAACACCAGTTTCGGGCTCAACCACTTTGCTGGAGTCGTATTTTACGACACAAGAAGCTTTCTGGAGAAGAACCGCGATACATTCAGCGCGGACCTTCTGCAATTGGCCACGATAAGCAACAACAAGTTTTTGCAGCAACTGTTCCACGAAGACATCGGCATGGGATCGGAGACAAGAAAAAGGACCCCCACTCTATCCACGCAATTTAAAAGATCCCTAGATTCGTTGATGAGGACCTTATCGAATTGCCAGCCGTTCTTTATAAGATGTATCAAACCGAACGAACTGAAGAAACCAAAGATGTTCGATAGAACGCTGTGCTGTCGACAATTGAGGTATTCCGGTATGATGGAGACGATCAGGATACGTAGGGCGGGGTATCCGATACGACACACTTTCGGGGAGTTTGTCGACAGGTATAGGTTTTTGATTTCCGGCGTTCCACCCGCGCACAAGACTGATTGCCAGGTGGCCACTTCTCGAATATGTCAAATAGTTTTAGGTAAGTGTTACATTACAGCTTAAAGCCTTAGACTTAAATTGTACTTTGCACTTTTACGACTTTAGACCTTTTAGTTGGAGCTGCACTGCATTTATGGCTTCGTTAGTTAAGGGCTACGACTCTCGGTAGGTTTGCTTGGACGGTCGCGGCGAGGACCGAAGCTACTCGTCGGGGTGTAGGCGGTGACATAGTCTTCCAGGGCCGATGTTCCCGCGTGCCTATTTTGCTAGCTTATGCGTTTCGATTCGCATTCAGTGCTTATTAATCATTTATTTGTTGCGGGCGCGGATGCATCGATAAGAAATAGTTAGCACTTACGATTTTCAATATGGAAAATTATAAATATATAAGAAAACGGAATATACGTTTGTCCTTTAACGGGAAATTCTTAAAAATTAAGAATTCTATAATTATAGCACAAATAAGGAGAAACCTGTGGTTATAGTAACACCCAGATGCTATTTGGTCACAAAAAAATACATTAAATTTTATTAGTTTTAAAAATATAACCCGAAAATAACATTCAAATTTCCGAGAGAGAATAAGAATCCATCATTTTTTGCAAGGTTTTTTTTTAAATAATTTTCTCAATTTCTTTAGAAAGTTTATAACAAAAACAAAAAGAATTCAATAGAAAAAATGATTTATTAGAGCTTTTTTCACATGTTAACCATTTTTACTATTAAAAAATCTCAGAGATTCAAAGTCTATTAATTTTCTAAATAGACAAGGGTTGCTGTTTTGTTTTTGTCTAGTAGTGTGTGTAGTAGGTAGGTACATATTTTAAGCCTCAAGGCATGCCGCATAGAGCCGGCATTTTTTGCTGGAGTTTTTATACAGAAGAAAGAAATGTGAACAATAATGTTATATTTGTGGCGCTTACTTTACCTAATACTGCGAATTTCCCTGTTACTTGTTTTCACTTGCACATATTATATAGACATATTATTATAGTAATAATAATTTAATTATATAGAGTTATAAATGTATGACTAAAAAAATCATTGCCAATTGTGACACTAGTCCAACAAAATACTATGAACGTACCTAAACATTATTGTTGTCTGTAATATACGGCCTAATTGCACACACAGCATATCACTTTATTTATTAACTGGGACTCTACCCACCGTGTTCTGCGTGAAAAATTACCCTTACCTTGATCAAGTTTGGCTACCAATCTGCATAATTTGAGTGGAATATAATATCACATTATTATGGTAAAAATATACATTATGATATTCATTAATACATAAAATATAGATTTAGAAACTAACCATGGGTTTTTATTGGCCGTACCAAAATATCTGCCATAACTAACCTAGCTACTAAAATCAATTCCTATCTATTTATATTACAGACTAGAAATTAACATCCAAGCTGAGAATCGAAATTGTCTGACAATCGTAGAATATTAAGCAGTAGCTTTGAGTACAAAATGGCTATTATAAGTGACAATGGCGCGAGATATGAACATACTTTTATCGTTTTTACTGAAAATCAGCTCTTTTATAAAATTTGTATTTCATCTCACAGAAAATGAAACAAAAAACTACAACATGTAGGCATTGACAAACCGTATGATACTGCTAATTTTGGAAACATCATTAAACTTATTCTTAAACACGTTTCTAATCTGCAGACACGACTAACCACCGAAAATTACATTAAGGTTTCAGTATAAAATAATTAATAAACGCTCCAAAATCCCCGAGTCCGTCCGCACATAGTTGGCTCCGCCTTCCAGCGTGAAACGTGCGATTGCGGTAAGTTTCGACTTGAAATCCGCAAGAGGTCGGTAGCCGTATTTTGAAAACGGAGGGAAAATGATTTAGACAAACTTAATTTTTATTTTTTTTTAATTCGTTTAGTTCGGTTGTAAAGAAAATGGCAATAGCCATGCCGATGCGGAACGTTGTTTAAAATTTTTTAATAGTTTATGAAAAGAAACTGAGTACGTCGGCCCTAGGTCGTCTAAAAAAAAAGTGACAACGCATCGGCGTATATTAATATTTACCTTTATACCATTCCAAATCTGAAATCCATTGGACTATAAATAAACTCACAATTCATTTTCTGCTATGTACCGTCCACAACCGTAGCCCTTAAGTGTGGGTAGAAATCTCAACGCTTCTTATTTAGAGCAGAGTAGCTGCACCGACTGTAAAACCCGGTTGTTTTATAATTTTCCTAATAAAACTAGAGTTGACTACCAATATACTTTTGTTACAACTAATTTTACCTAGTAACAACTAAAATTTGCAATATATTAATATTAATTTAATTGGAGCTGGTTAGCTAGCACCTTTTCTTTAATATACGTTTAATTTAAGTAACTTTTTTTAAAATTCTTTATTAAGTAAATTAATAAAATATTCCCTGTATACATGTTCTAGTTTTCACTAGGCAGTTTGAAACTGCTCAATTGATTTAGTAGAAATTCGTATCATAACACATTATATTGAGTATTTTTAATCGAAGAATTATAGTTATATACTTATATTATTTAAGAAAAACCTTACCTTAAAATCAAAAACTATCAGAAATGTAATGTAATAATATTGTCGTCGAATTCGTTAAGTACTTGGGCAAGATTGAAAGTTCTCGCATGGCAGCAAAATACTGTGTTTTAGGCGAACAATGTCTATGTATAGTCCTTCTTTTAGTTCATTGGACTTTATCCATTAAATATAATCCATTCACGAAGTACGATTCTAAAAGACCTCCAAAACAATCATCTACGGCTGCTATTTATTACCTCTTCATTTTACTAAAATATTTTTAGAGTCTATAAATTTCTTTATATTTGGGAACAGGTGCAAGTCAGAGGGAGACAAATATAATAAATACGGTGCATGTTTTAGCAATGTATACTTCAAGTCTCTCAGTTTTCCCATTGCCAAAGCAGTTCTGTGCGCGGATGCATTGTTCTGATGAAAGATTCGCCAGTTATTGTTCAATGAAATCGAACAAGAACCCCTTCTGCATCTCAGAATACAAGCTTTCAGCTGAAATCAAATTCGCCTGTTTTGGTTTAGAGCCACGGGTTCCACCCACTGCTTTCTTTGCTGTTCCGTTTCTGACGTATAGTGGTAGACCCACGCCTCGTCCATAGTAACAAATCGGCTCACTAAATCGGTTGGATTCGGTTCAAATATTGTTGAGTAATTCGTTTTTGCATTTAACAACTGCGGCACACATTTTGCACAGAGCTTTTTTATACTTAATCCTTGATGTAAAATGTAGTATATAGGTATACCTATTCTTGAGACATGTCTACAGCCTTTGCTATTTCATTCACATTAAACCGCCGATTATCCACTGTCATATTGTGTCCTTCTCGATGTTTTCATGTTGTTTGCGGTTTCTATTCATATTTCACGTAGATTATTTTTACGAGATGTGCGACCACATTTAAATTCAGCCGCTCATTTCTTCATCGTTGAAAATGAAGAAGCTGACTCCTTACAAACCTTTACAAACTTTCCATGAATTTCCGTTTACGAGGAACCTTCCAAAAGGTAAAATGAGTTTCCAGTGAGTTTATTCACACACGTCTGCTTTAAAGAGCCTTATAAAGAAAACTACTTAACAGATCCGAGTTAACATTTGACATTCGGTATTTTAACACGTTTACCAATATCACAAAAAAAATCGCTGATAACAGTGCCATTTCTGTGCTAGGCCTATAGAACTTTCCACCTTGCATCCGCATATCGGAGAAAGCGTTACTTCATTTATCATTCATCCGTTCATTTCTGTGCCTAAATAATTTATCTTGCAGGAAGATCTGATTATCAGTTAGGAAACACCAAAGTATTTCTCAAGGACGCCCACGACCTATTTCTCGAACAGGAACGCGACAGGGTGCTGACGCAGAAAATTCTCGTGTTGCAAAAAAATATTAAAGGTTGGGTGTACAGAAGGAGATTTTTAAGACTGAGAGCGGCGACCGTCACCATTCAAAAATACTGGAAAGGCTACGTACAGAGACAGAGGTACAAGAGGATGAAAGTCGGATATATGAGACTGCAAGCCCTTATTAGAGCCAGAGTGTTATCTCACAGGTTCAGGCATCTGCGAGGCCATATTGTTGGGCTACAGGTAAGAATAGATTCATACGTTTTCTTGATACCGGGTATATGCGACACGTTTGCGATAAGTTTTCAGTTTCTGTCTTGGGGTGACAGTAACCTAGTAGAATGTAATGCTAAAAAAAAACACCAGAACCGTAAACTTTAGTTTTCTGCGGGACAGAAGATGGGGGGTGGTTTTCACTCTTAGAATCCGAAATGAAACGGGAAGTGAATTGCCTTTCCAGCTTATCGAAACTAGGTCGGTAGTTTCTAAAAAATAAGGTCCGAAAAAAATTAAATTTAAAACCGAAATTGCTTACCAGTTGTTTAAATCACGTAAATGTTGAAAATGTCCTCTCCTTAACCTGCATGCAATTATAAAGGCACTGTTCGCGGACATTGTCGAGCATTTCAGGAATTATTTTTCGTCCCTCGTAGTATTCGTAAGTATTCCTTATATATAAATATCACAAATAAAAAATTATAAATAGATAAAGAAATTACAAAAAATGCAGACACTAATTATTAAAATATTAGGAATAAAAAAACAAAGTAACCATAACAAACAAAATAAAATGCATGATAAAATTAACGCGTATAAATAATAACAAAAGGGAAACAACAAGTTCATCCGAAAATAGTGGACACATTAACAAGAGGTTTCTAATTGCCTACTGATATGATCAAAATATTTTAGAACCTATAAAATGAGAACACTTTATTGATTTACTGTTGTAAATAAAAATAAAATAAAATAATAAATTCGGCTTTAATTGTTTCTTAAAAGTAAAAATTTTTGATATAATTTGATAATTTATTGAACGTGTCCAGTGTCCTTTGAAAAAGTGAATTTGCCCAAAGTTTTTAGATTTTGGAGGAATGAAAAAGTTATTATTCTGTTGGTATTGTATCTATGAACTTCATTATTATATAATAACTTATTTGAGAGAGAGAGAGCTATGAGGGTGCTAGCCTAATATTTGTTCTAAGAATAAATATAAACATATTATATTAAGCATGCTGTACAACGCGAAACCATTGTAAACATTCTAACATTAATTTGCCTAACGTATGCTTATTGCCAGAAAGAACTATAGTCTGATTGTTCTATTTTGAAATTTCTGCAAATAATCTAAACACTCTATTCTGATTTAACCAGTAACTAATTCAGAAACGGATTGATATAGTATTGATAGGCACAGACATCCAAGAACTAAAATCAATGCTGCAAGACCTAAATGAAAAATCAAAAGAAATAGGGTTGAAAATGAATCTTGACAAAACTAAAATAATTAGCAACAGCCAAGAAGATACTGCTATAGAGAACATCATCATAGAAAAAGTAGAAAAATATATATATTTGGGACATATAATTAAGAACGAAAAGGAAAATCAAACCTTCGAAATTAAGAGAAGGATACAGCAAACATGGGCGGCATTTGGCAAACTTAGCTTCATCTTTAAGGATAAAAACGTTCCAATATATTTGAAAGGCAAAACGTATGACAGTTGCATATTACCAGTTGCAACTTATGGACTGGAAACCATGGCAATGACAAAAAAGGTAGCAGAACAACTGAGGGTAACTCAACGAGCCATGGAAAGGATTATGCTGGGCGTAAGATTGATTGACAAAATCCCCAACACTGAAATACGTCGGAGAACCAGAGTAACCGACATCATGGACAGATTAGCGAGGCTCAGATGGCAGTGGGTGGCACACATAGCAAGGCAAAATACAGAAAAATGGTCATACAGGGTAACATTTTGGAGACCCCGAGAAACGAAAAGAAGCGTAGGAAGACCCAGAAAGAGATGGATAGATGATATCGTAACCATAGCGGGAAAACAGTGGATGAGAACAGCCAGAAATAAAAAAGCATGGAAGCAAATAGAAGAGGCCTATATCCAACACTGGATGAATGATGGCTGAAAGAAGAAGAAGAAGAATTCAGAAACAATAATTATAATATATCAAAATCCACGTGTTATTGACAGTTGGACCACATTGATAAATTGGAAGAGCATTGTGCCAAATAATTTACGTGGGTAGTAGCCAATTTTAGAGACAATATAATAATAATAATAATTGTTTGAAATTAATTAATGCCCAACATTATCGCGCTATTATAATAAATTTTGTTTTTCTCCCATTAATTCTCAACAAATTTTTGCAAGTATACTGTCTACAGCGTTATTAACAGTATCAACCATAAGTTCTATATCCCTTGATGAAACATATATGTACTAGGGTATCATCTGCAAACAAGTGTATATTAACTATGCTAACAACTCGAACCGAATCCTTAATGTACAGAATAAACCACAGGGGCCCCAAAATACTTCCTTGTGGTACGCCATGCTCATTCTCCCTTGATGCGACGACTATTTTCTATACAAGCTTTGTACCGCATCCTTAAAACCAATATATTTAGGTTTAAACAATATGCTACTATCAATTCTCTCAAAAGCTAATAAGTCGAGAAAAACTGCAATCGTACTATATTCACCATCAACTCCGTTTTTCCATTCATCAGAAACTTGATTATAGACATATTTATATATGTTATTATATTTTTAAGTATTTCTATTATTAGGTCATCTGAGGTATTTTTATTGTAAAAAGGGAGCACTGCTCTTTTGCGCGCCCCTGTGAACTAACTCGAAAACGAAGAAAACATTTACACAAAAATCCTCATATCTATATAGGTACTTGCATCAGGCCATTTGGTTTCATCAGAAATTGTTTCATTGTCACAATTGACTTTTGATATTTTATTGCCAGTTATGTATTTGGACATTATACTCTTCAGAGCGTCCCACTTTGCAAATGTGTCATTTCTATAATTATCTACTTTTACTTCAAAGTAGGTACCTAACTTTCTCTTCCCGAATAACTTTCACTACTTTGTTTCGATATTCCTTATAAATATTATGATTCCATTCCTATACAGCTTACAGCTCTTATCGCTCATCTCATTGATATAAAATAAGGTTCAATAATAATATGGTTCAGTTCCAAAAATTCCAGCCTACACATGTCATTTTCCGGGAAGTTGAGTATGTACTTCTCTAAGATTCTACGGTTGAAATCCGACCCATACCTACAATTATGTTGATAATATGGCAGTACCATGAAGGAAAAATAGAGCATTCATCTGAGAATCGAAAAATATTTCGAACAAGTTTTGTACCGCGAACGATTATTGCAATCATTAACTCGGAAAATTTCAAACGGTGATCGTTATCGTATTTATGAATCAAGCTTTATTTTGTACGTATTGAATTAATGCTTTTTGATTTTTAAAAAGCATAAAACGTCTGATGTTGCAACACACCCGACACTTCTGACATTTTCTCCTAGAGATCAATTGCAATATGACCCAAAACCCAAACGGCAACTTCTACGGCTTCAGTTCTTATAGAATTTTAAATATTTCCCCTTTTGTTTAGCACTGATCCTGTTGCACGAGATTTTTCCACGTGGGTGTAATTCATTTTATTAGATAATTATCGTTATTTCTAAAAGATAAAATAAATTCAACCCTTGAAAAGTAGATAGATTGAAATTTATAGCAAATTTAAATTTAGTGAATTTGATCAATGTCGACAACAACCTGATGATGATTTTGACAGTTTTTTTCGATCGTACAAGAGGAACTCCAAAGACCATTGTTGCAATATTATCCTTTTTATGCGCATTTAGTACTTTAGTTACATTTAAACCCAAGTTTCTTTAAGATTTAATATCTTGGAACTGAATCATTAAAATTCAACGAGTGTGCCCGTGGGAACTCAATTCCGTTTAAAATAAGGTACCTATCGCTGCGTGGGTGAAAGAGCAGGTTTGTATGTCGCCCTGAAAACTAAAGTTTACGGGTTCGGGCATTTTTTTTTTTGATTTATTAATTTAAAAGAAAATACGTCTAGGTGGAGAATTTTCGGTAAGTCACCCTGTATTAGTTAGGTATTATATTTATTATTTTACAAATTTATATTTGCAGGCACACGCAAGGGGATTTTTGGTTCGTAGAGAATACGGACATAAAATGTGGGCTATTTTAAAAATTCAGTCGCATGTGAGGCGAATGATCGCGCAGAGAAGATATAAGAAACTGAAATTTGAAAATAAGAAGCACATTGAAGCGTTGAAGTTAAAACAGAAAGAAGAAAGGCAGCTTAAAGATGCCGGCAATAAGAGGGCTAAGGAAATCGCTGAACAAAATTATAGGTAAGAAATAGTTTCTTTTATTCTGAATATATATTTTTAAACTGCTTGTAAAAAGTCTTAATTGTAAAACCCAGAGAAAAATTGTTTCGCTATGTCTCGAAATATATCGCTAAAGATCACAACTATTTTATAATGTCATGCACGACATCATTATTGCCACATATTAATTACTTTTCATATTGATTCGGGCTAGTTCTGATTTCAAAAAAGTAGCTTGATTTTTTCTCGAAACGTTAATAGTTTGTCCATGTTTTAGGGAGAGATTGTATGAACTGGAAAGGAAGGAAATGGAAGTTGAATTGGAAGAAAGAAAGCGCGTCGAAATAAAGAAGAATATTATTAACGACGCTGCCAGGAAGGCCGACGAACCTGTTGATGATTCGAAATTAGTTGAAGCCATGTTCGACTTTCTGCCTGACAGTTCCAGTGAAGCTCCAGGGCCAGGTAGGTTTGCATAGTGGCAATACTACCGTTAAGGGTGTTTGTAATAAATTGTGCAAAAGAATCTAACAGCGCATGGGTGCAGGAAAGTTGAACTTTATTTAAATAAGTATATATATTTTTGTAGGTCGTGAAACGTCAGTATTCAACGATTTACCCGCTCAAACCAACGAAAACGAAATCATTAGTCCCATGCAGAGCGTTTCGGACGACGAGGAAGATTTAAGCGAATTTAAATTTCAGAAATTCGCCGCCACATACTTTCAGGGTAACGTCGGACATCAGTATTCGAGAAAGCCGCTTAAACACCCTTTGTTGCCTTTGCACACTCAGGGAGATCAGCTGGTAAGTAGCCGGGCAGTATCAGTAATAAACAAATGTCGTTTTTAGTTGTATAATTCAAAAATAAATAAATAAATACCTTGCGTTTATTAAATTTTAATATGCAAATGTAATTATACCCTTTTCGCTCTAACCCCGTCATTTGTTCTCCCAATATATTAGTGAGAAATAGAGTGTTGCCTTTTTGTATGCACTTCTACAAACAACAACAAAATTACAAGTAATTCCCGGTCTAACCAGATTGTATGTACCTCGCTCCAGAACCTACTGACTTCTAGACTGAACTAAATGCCTAAATATTGTTTTTATCAGCACGTTATTAATTATTATTATTTTCTCTAGGCCGCGCAAGCTCTTTGGATCACGATTCTTAGGTTTACGGGTGATTTACCGGAACCGAGGTACCACAGCATGGAGCGAGACACGACGTCGGTTATGTCGAAAGTAACCGCCACTCTGGGGCGTAACTTTATTAAGAGCAAGGAGTTCCAGGAAGCTCAATTGATGGGCTTAGATCCCGAATCGTTTTTAAAGCAGCAAAAGCCGAGGTAAGGGGTACCTACTTTTTTACCTTTTGATGATAACTTTTCAATAGGTTTGTTCAGATCCCTATGTTGTTTAAGAAATGTTTAAATATTTTCTATGACCAAAACCTGTACCAGAACTCAATGCCTACGCATGGTGGAATGTTGATCTCCCACTAGTAACCGCCCAGTGAAGCATCCTCGAGGTAAAGAGAGTTTTTTTTCGGGGCAAGAATTCGTGTAGTGCCGATGCCAAATTTTGTTTAAATAACGGTCGTTTTATTAAGTCAAACCCAAGAATTTCTATGTTTGTGGCTAAACCTTTGGGTTCTGTTTCTAACAGTGCTTTTCGCTATTTTCGGATTTACTCTCGTGAGCCTGGTCAGGTTACGTTAGGTTAGTCTGAATATCTTTAAATACTTTTTATTGGATCCCCTTCATTGTTAAATCAGTAATTATGTTTATTTGTCGAGTTATATTAACGATATGTTGAGGACAGAATAAAGCTGTTTCGTTTACCCACCACCAGCGAACTCAGAGTTTAATCGCAATGCCTAAATGGTTCTGAGCATCTTCAATACAACGGATTTAAAACAACATTTTTAAGTAGTAAGACAACTTATTACCTTTGAAAAATGATAGAATATAGATATATCTCTTCATCCTTATTTTTCTGAAATTCTTTAAACAAATAAAGTTTATTTATCGGTAACAATAATTATATTATACATTTTTTTGTAGCATCAAAACGTTACGCTATAATATAAAATATAATAGAATTTAACCAAAATATACAGGTTAGTTAATTAATTAAAGAAAAAGTGGAATTCTTACATTCATTAAATTATTGACAAATCTTTTGACAGTACGCAAGATGGCTTGATATAATTGCATCTTATATGGTCCCATCTACAATCGTTTGGCATGTTCCATATAAAAGTACAATTTCTTGAACTAGACGTTTTAAAGGTTTTGTTTGTATTGAACGTTTGGCCTGCCAGCACCTTTTTTATGAGTCAGAGTCTCCCCAGTTGTGCGAAACACACCAACATAATTTGTAAGGCACGCGTATAAATCCTTTGGAACTACTGCTAAATATGGGGAATACTCTCAAAAATCGGTCAAATGTAAACACTGATTATTTTCCCAGATTTCATTAACTAGCATACCAGTTCGAAAATAGACTTCAATCGTGTAAATCTTGTGTTCAGTTGTGAAACCCATAATTCAAGGCCAGCTTAAGATTACAATAGCAAGAAACCTTCAACAGAACTGCTTGTCAGATTTTAGTAATCCAAACTATTATAAACTTGATCACAAGACTGCCATCCATTTTCCATTTTATGACCAACTTTGACCAAGAAATCTTTTAATATCTGGGTACAAATAATATTATGAGCTATATGCCCCAACCACTGCTGAATTACAAAGCAAAATTTGCCGTGGCTTGCAGTTAGATAACATAATACAAACTCAGATTGCAGATTTACCGGGAAAAGAAGGTATCTTTATTTCTAGAGAATAAAGTTTCTTATATAATATTATGTGCCAAGTAGTATTCATTCAGTACTAGAGAATCAAAAGTTAAAGTAGTATGTCAGGATATTCTATTTTATAAACTACGGTCAAGTGAAGAGCATGGTCGCCTGACCTTCAGATTTGTATTTGTACATTTAAAGCAAACAATTTGGACGATTTAAAAAATAACATTCCACTTGCTTTTAAAGCAATTTTTGCAATAGTTATAAGGATTGTCTGCACTGCGGAACTCCTCAGAAGACGGAATATTCCAACCAAAAATGGTCGTTTTCCATTTAATTATATTTTAATAAATAAGCAATATTTTAAAAAATAAATATGATGTTAAAAACTGTACGTTTGAGATAACTTGATAGTTCAATATACAAAGAACTATTTGTAGTTAATCTTTTTTTATATCGTATACGATATTTCGTGCATAAATAGAGTCTTGGTACCTTGCTATATTTTAGAATTAGGAAAAAGCTCTTTCCGAATATTCAATAAATAAACAAGGTGTTCCATTAAATTTGTGCAGAAATTTTGTTTCTTATGAAAAGAATTTTGAATATTGCAATTTTTCATATAGGTATCTATGAATAAGACCACCAGCAAATATGGGCCAATTTATATGGAGCGACTCTGTCCCTAAATTTTAATTGAATTTGTGCAAACCGAATGGATTATTATTATGTTTTAGATCAATCAGAAACAAACTTGTATCACTAACTCTTAAACGAAAAAATAAATTGGGCGAAGATGTGAGAAGAAAGCTGCAAGACGAGGAGTATACCGCAGACAGTTATCAGTCGTGGTTGGAATCCAGACCGACAAGTAACTTGGAAAAATTACATTTTATTATAGGGCACGGGATTTTGCGAGCCGAACTGCGCGATGAAATATACTGCCAGATTTGTAAACAGTTATCAAATAATCCTTCTAAGTCGTCCCATGCCAGAGGTGAGTGAAGCGCAATAAATTAATTATGACTTATTTATTTGAAATTATACTTTTTTTGTACTGTTTATAAAAAGTTGATTATCCCTAATCGTTCCGCTCTCTATAATATCGCGTATGCTGAAACCTTTACAGAAGTACTCCAATCGAACCTGACAGTACTAATTTTATTATTCGGAAGTTACCGTTTTTAAATAGTGATCGATATTACAAAAAGGTCTTAGGAATCTAAAGGTTAGCTGCTTCCTTGTTGGTACTCGGTCCGTATACCGAATTAGCTTTTAATGCTGCAGGAGTTTGCTTCTCCGTTTCTGACTGATTTTTGTTAGACGGGCCAGGTGATGCATTTGATTGCCACGAGATGTCGCTTGAAAGCTACAACTGCCGTTATACAAAAAGGTCTGTGCTTGTAAACTAAAAAACACTCAATCTCCGACGGGAAAACATCTAAAGGTGTAATATCCGGTAACCAGGGTGTTTCTAAAGGTCTTAATATCCATCTTTGTGGTTAGTCGGCTGCACTACGATAAGGAGCTCCATACATCATGCTAATACCAAAGAGCCTGCCGCATGTTAAATAATAGTCCGCTAATAAATTCAAACATCTCGGTTCTTCGGGAATTTAAATCCATCTCACTTATAATATTTACGCGAAAAAAATATGAGCGCATTATTTTATTATTTAAAATAATCCCGCACCCAACGTTCGTTTTGAAATGTTTCGTCACGACGATGTGAACAGACACCATGACTACTATGATTTAGGTTACTCGGCGTTATTTTTTATTACTTTTGGAGCCCCATGTCTCCATAATCACCCCATCTTAATCAATTTGATTTTTTATGGGGTATATTTAAAGAGCTAGATTCAAATGAAATTAAATCTGCTACGACGAATGTGGTCAACGAACGCCTTTTGAAGTGTATGAAAATAGATGACTAGTGTTTTGAGCAGCATCTATTTTCATATTTTGTTAAGTTGTTTACAGTTATGATGCAGCACTTTAATATAATTTCTCCATCATGCACCGCGATGTTGCGTTCGTTATATAACAGGCATAATTCTTCCGAAAACTTATAAATTGTGTTACCTTTTCTTCGTTGTGTTTTTTTGAATTTCAATTCCTACTTCGTGTATTTTTCTTTGTAGAATAATGTGTGCATGGCCGGTTTCAAGAGTTATGTTGGTGCTTCTTCACATCTTTCGACCTCTGACGACGCTATTGTAGCTTGTTATTGCCATGTCCAGATTTTAATGTTTAATTCCCTGCTGTGATGCCAGTGAAATGCCTCCTGAACTTCAATTAGAACTCAACGACTTACAATGCTCAAACACACCTATACAAAGAAAAATACCGCGATGAAAACCTGCTGGACTTCTATAAGTGTCTTTAAAAAAAATAAATTTTCAAATTTTATTGATACCACACGAGACATTTTATGTTTTTTTGGCAGTAATTACATTTGTGAACAAGCATTCTCCGTTATGAATTTAAATAAAAATGAAAACAGATCATTGCTCACCGACGCACCTTTAGACGACATATTAAGAACAGCGATTTCGAAATTTGTTTCTAACTACAAGGATTTATTGTCCAAAAAACGGGTAAATGTATCTCACTGAGATACATTTACCAGTACACCTGCGTATGAGGAATTTTAGCTCTGAGCAATCAATTAACTGTAGAAAGTCGTAGGCGGCGAATAAAAGTCGGAGATAATTATTCCGATCGCGTCAACTGAAACTCTTTACAGAATTTAGTCACATTAGCTTATTGAGAGACACTAAAACGGCCGGGAACTCTTGTCGATTAATTCAGGTTGGCGATGCTTCTCAATAAGGTACCTTGGGGGCCGCAAATCAATGTGGTGGACGTTCAATTGGATAATAACAAGGAAGTGCGTTAATGGTCACTATAACACACGGTGCCACTGGGGCGAAGGTTTTTCTAGGAGGGAATTGCAGGTTTTGCGGAAGACAAAAAAATAATGGACGGGAGTGGGTACTCTTTCAAGATCAAATTTCGTACTACTGAGCGAGACGGAACCCCGATACCCTTTTGTGTCTTTTTTGTTTAACATTAAAAATAAAGAGCTTCCGCAATTAGAATAAATCGTACCATAATTGAACAATAATATTGCATGTATGTATTTTTTTTCTCTTACACCTTTTTTGATACTTAACTGTAACACATATAGGTAATGGTTAAGTTTGAAACTTCGTTTCAATTGTTATTTTAGAAATGCAACCCCGCTGATCGCAGCTTCTTTAAAGTGGCCCTTGATAAATCCGAGTTGTGCACCCCTGTTTTAGGTTATTTGCCTTAATTGGGCTGATTCAAGGCAGCCACCGTTTCAGCTTTTATGACATTATAATCATCGTCACTTACAATAATACAACAAATTTTATTATAGGTTGGATACTGTTATCGCTGTGCGTCGGCTGCTTTGCTCCGTCCGAAAAATTCGTCAACTATCTGCGAGCCTTCATACGGGAAGGTCCACCGGGCTACGCCCCGTATTGCGAAGACAGGCTGAAGAGAACCTTCAATAACGGCACCAGAAATCAACCGCCAAGCTGGCTCGAACTGCAGGCTACCAAATCGAAAAAACCGATAATGCTGCCCATCACGTTCATGGATGGCAATACGAAAACCCTCTTGGCCGATTCAGCCACCACCGCTCGCGAATTGTGTAATCAACTGTCGGACAAGATCGGGCTGAAGGACCAGTTCGGTTTTTCACTGTACATCGCCCTCTTCGACAAGGTGTCTTCGTTGGGCAGCGGCGGGGATCACGTGATGGACGCCATCTCGCAGTGCGAGCAGTATGCCAAGGAGCAGGGAGCGCAGGAACGGAACGCCCCGTGGCGTTTGTTCTTCAGGAAGGAAATTTTTGCTCCCTGGCACGAACCTACTGAAGATCAGGTGGCGACGAACCTGATTTACCAGCAGGTAGTCAGGGGGGTTAAATTTGGAGAGTACAGGTGAGTACAGGTATTTAATTATTTTGTATAAAACAGGGTCCGTTTACAAGATCCATATAATAATATGTGTTAGGAGGGTCCCGAGCATTTGATCTCAGCTTAAAAATAAAATCCTAAAGTTATTACTTAGTTGTTAATTGGCCTTAACACTGACTGGTAATTGTCGTTGGCGTTTGACGTTTTTAGGACGGTAGGTTTTATATCTCAAACTATAAATAGAGAAAAACTTTAACTATAACAATTTAGGACCGTTATTTCACAAGCTACTAAATTTTACAACGTCTTAATTGGGAAGTCAAGAATTATTACATATTCAGCCCTATGATCAAATGCTCACTTTAACTTTTAACGTGAGTGTTTCCATGACAACAACCGAAAACAGCCTACTTCTTGATTTTTCACTGTGGTGGAGAAACAGCTGAGCGGTTAAAGTTATCGGATGTGATTGTCAGATTTAAGTGTCAGAATTCTTAACCTAAAAATAGTATAGATTTTAGATTTTAGAGAGAAAGTTTCATAGTGTGAGTTCGAGATACATTATTTTATGTCGTAAGTACCTATTTATATATTTCAATTGAATGCTTGTTTACATATTTACATTATTACAGCTGTTTTTTTTAGAATATGGATTGGAATCAAAGTATTAACCAGTAAAGAACACAGACACAAGGCAAAGTTTATTTCAATTGGTAACTGTGACAAGTTTTCACCAAGAAAATGGTAAAAGAAAATATTTGATACGTAAAGAGGTTAGTTACTAAACAATTATATGTATTTACCTACTAGGTACTTCATATTAAATGTACTTTTAATTACTTTAGGGCTCCTAGTGGGAATAAAGATTATTAGTATTTGTATTTGTAGTCCGGCTTACACTTATGTATTAACATCAGTAGAATGTGGTTGCTGCATGAAAGTTAAAAGGTACTCAATAATTTATCTGCTTAATAGAAATTGAGAACAACTTGTGTCAGAAAACTCACTTAGAAAAAAAGAGATTATGGTATGAGATGCTTTCCAACTAGACAGATAACTAACTAAGAGATTATTCGCAGTGAAAGCAAAGTATGTATTGTATAATTTTAGTTTTTTTTTTTTATTTTAGCCTTTTTCTCAGTGATATAATGTGATGTTATAGGATATGACCAACCTAAAATTACCAGCACATATCAGGACTCACGAAGATTCCAATGTGATTAAACTCGATTCAATTTTATTCACTAATAAAAGGATCATTATCTAATAATGTGAAGGTAGGTCCCGTCTTAAAATATAGTACCTACCTAATTTTTTATTAGTATTGCTCAAACTTCTCTACTAGCACAGCTGCTTACGATCTCTTGGAATATATTTATAAAACAATAGATTCTAATTACTATACTATAGCTCTATTTTTCGATTTAATACAATACAATACAATAGTATTTATTTGTTCAATAATAAGATGCTTACATTTACTATAAACATAATAAAAAAAAAACCAATAGGGGCTGTTGAACAATGTCTGGAGAGATTTTTGTAAATAACCATTTTAAATTTGTAATTACATTACATTTAGACAATGACAATTTTGATAAAATTACACATGCTTAAAATTGTAACAAACATTTAAAATTTAACACTGAATTATTCCTTTATCAGGATCATCAAAGAATTCATTAAGGTTGTAGAAGGCCTTACTGACTAGATATTTTGTTAAGGTATATTTTAGTTTATTCTTTGGCAGGTTTCTAATTTCGTCTGAGAACTTCAAAGATTATTTATTCTTCAAAAAAAAATTATTCGTAAAATCTACTCCTTAAGCCCACTTGAGTCATGCAAAGAAATCCTTCGGTAGCATTAGATTCTCACACTTTCAGGTATTCTGATTCTTATTGCACTGATGTTTGTTAAAAAACACTCCTACAAGTTTTAATATACTTCAGATATAACACTAGAAACTCAAATAAAATCTATATTTCAGGCTACAAAACATCATCATATCGGAAAAGCCTATCTTAACTTCTAAAAAATGTCCTAAGCTCTCTTTTAAAACTATTAATCGATGAACACTCCTTGACATATCTCGGTAGATCATTGTACTCTTTAAGACCTTTAAAAAATAAAGAATTCATAGCTCTCCTGGAATTAGTCCTCTTGATATAAAAATCATTTCTATTTCGAGTAGGGTAATTATGTACATCACTGTTATGGGCAATAAATCCACCAAGGTAAGATGGGAGAAGACCATTTAATAACTTATATATAAAAGCCATGGCCAAAAATTGTGTGTCAGAGGTTACAATGAGGATGGTATATATTTGCCATCTTCCACTCAGTGATGTCCTATGCAGTCCTGACATGAGGCTGTGCAAGCCAGTCAGGGCAAGTTTTTGGTCTGCAGAGGATAGTAGTTTGAATAATTCTAGGACTAGGCTGGAGAAAAAACTGCAGATAGGCATTTATACAGCTAAAAATTCCCACTTTTCTATCTCAGTACATATTAAAGTGCCTGTTACAACCCTACATAAAAGGTCTCGCTTTCATCTACTATAAACTACATAGTATATTATTCGACGTTAGTAATGTGTAGACATTTTAGTTTTTGCTTTCTGCCATGGGGATAATTACTATAAAATTTAAAAATATGTTAAAATAAACTTGATTTATTTTTGAATTTCATTCCAAAATTCTCATTCAGCAAACCTTTTTTGAGCAATCATAAAAGTAGGTTTGTCAAATGGGAAACTTCAGGAGTGACATTCCAGGATGCCCTGTAGCTAGGTAAAAAATTAATTTGTAAAATGCTGTTAACAATTTTAGGTTTTTGGAATATCTAGTTGCAGTAGATAGAGAAAACCCCACCACATGAAACACAAAGCCATGAGACATGACACTAGTTTGCTGCTTCCAGTTGTAATTTTACGTTATAAAATGTAAATTTGGTTTAACAATTAAGTTACTCCTGTAATTTTAGATATTAATTTAGTAAAACCATTATATAAACTATTTTCGTTGTTACTTATTTATTTATTAGCGAGCAAAATCACATTTACAATTTTTACAAAATCTGGTAGGTAGGTAGGTACTGCTAATAATATTCAACACGATTGTCAAGACTAAAATAATATCTTATCAAGAACTTGCTAAATTTTTTTTGTATTTTGGTTTCACGACAAAGCTATAATATTTTTCAGTTTAAAAAGAAGTTAGTTAACGTTAGAATTTTATATGTGTCACTTTCTGCTTACTAAAAAAAGTAACCCAAAACTCAAAAGAAACTTGTTCAAAACAAAATCGTATTCGGGAGTATTTTATTTATTATTTGATAATTATTATAAAACTGTAACCTTGATTGTTTAATCCTTTTGGTGATGTTTTGAGACAGCTTCTTTATGTAATATTAAAATTAGTGTGAAAACTAGAAAATTTTCGATCAGGAAATCATAAGTATACTGTTCCCTGTACCTCCGGAAAAACGTGGTAATTTAACCAATTAATATTTTAAAACCCCTTAACATGTCTTTAATAATTTAGAGTTGACCTTGTTCGTTACTGACCTCGTCGCATTTTAATTAATATAAAAAAAATATATATTAAATCCGGTCCTAAATCAACATATATCTCCACCTAAAATAAAAGTAACTAGAATGTGATACATGCCATAAAAATGTAACCTCAACTAACTTCTTTCTAAACCGAAAGATACTATACCTACTGTTTTTGCGATAAAATTTTAAGGAAGTCTCAGAGATACCTTCATACAGGAAATATAAAAAGGGTCATGTTTTTAAACAATGCTGTTATGTTAAGCGATTCTTTTAGAATTTTAGTATACCTAAAGTTATCTAAAAGTAATTTCTATAATTTAATATTTTTATTATAAATATGGGGCTGTACCCTGTTCCTGTCGCGACTTTACTGCAGTCTAAAGTTTATCCATTGTCCATGTTTCTGACACTAATTGCTTTAATAATTTTTGCACCTCAGAACATTTCAGGTACATCTCAATTTCTAATCTTGCCCATTCTATACTAGTTCTTCGTATTGCATCCAGCTGCTTCTGCCTATTTGCCTACAAACAAAAAATAGTAAAATAACATTCGAACTTATTTAAATATTTTTAGTATTAACTTTGCTCTAGGCTACCATTCCTCGATAGTAATATTTTAGTTTCTGAATTTTACAGGTGCATATTTTCTTTGTTAAGATACTGGTAGGTATAAAAATAGGACTGAATGTTTTTTTAATACTAGTAGACATCATTTCGATCTAATCAAATTATTAATAAAATGGTAAAAAAAAGGTTTAATAAGATAGAATGTTGATATTTCTATTAAAAATAAACAAAGGAATGCTCTGCATAGGATAGATAGGATAACTAACCTGAATCCTTACCTTATGAGATATTTTTACAAGCACTTAGGTAAGTAAACAACAAAAATATCTACTCTCTATTCTATTTCTAACTTTAAAACTGTTGTAAATATTTTAGAAAAATGGATCAAAGCCCAACGAATACCAAGGGACAAAGCCCTTACTCTCACTTTTGTATTCCTACCTGGGCTTTTGAATTGTGACCCTAGTGGTTCAATTTTTTATAAACATTAGGTACCTACTATAAGATCTATAAATACAACACAAGTTGTGTAATTTGTACGAAACAATACTTGGTTGATCCAGGTTTTAATAATTATCTAGTATCTAGCTACCTAGTTTAAAAACTTACCTCTATTAGGTATAAATTGTTGCCAAAGCTGAATTTAACTTTAACATCATGTATTTTTCAGCTTGTAAATTATAGGAAACTATTTGAAGGCTTCAATAAATATTAGAAAATGGTATAATTCTTATATTTTATTCACTTCTACGTGTAATTCAGTAGCTGGTAAATAGAAGGAAATCTCCTCGAAATTCTCTCCTCTCATGTTTTGTTATGATCTAAAAGGTATAAAAGTCACTATAAGGGAGTTGTAAATCAAATCAAATCAACTTTGTTCAGTAATTTCAAGATTTTTAAAGTAAAATAATCTGAAAGTAAAATCCTTTGTAAAAATCTATACCAACAATGTACTTACAATTGTGTTTTAACTTACCGTTATTAATATATTTCCATTTCTTTATAAAAAACGAGCTAATACATCTAACAAACGTTGCATTTTTCACCAAAAACTATTCGATTACTAATTTTTGAAGCAAAAATCGCCTAAAATCAACAAATATGCGAATAAAACCCAGCTGTGGCCGTCATCCGCTCGCAAAAGTTCATTGACCGCTTGACAACTTGACATTTCCAAACAATCTTCAAAATTTCCGCGATTGATAACCGAACTCGTCCCTGATTGGCTCAAATATGCTAAAGTACTCACTTTAGGGATTGCGTCACTCCTGTTTAGGATGACGAGATCGAGAATTAACACGACCGTTAACTGTAGTTGCATCATACCAAAATGGAAAATAGCATTGGATTTTAACCCACTCACTTTAATTTTGAAATTAACGGCTCGCGTTAACTTGTGAGTTTGATCATAGGTCTGATTGTCATTTAATTTATTTTTATATCATAATATTTTTGCGGCTGTGGCGTTCCATATCATAAATATACAGAAAATTATTTTGTTAAATAAGTTGTTTAAAGTATTATCCAATTATTTAATTTGTGCAAGTTTAAATTCGATTTATAATAAATAATTGATATAACATAACCCTATTAGAAATAGTCCATGTCGATCAAATCAGGCGATCTGGCAGGCCAGTTAATTGGTCCTTAAACGTTAGAATTAAATGACATTTTTAGGAGATGGAAAACATCAATTTAATGACTGCTGAGAAGAGTCATTTTATAGGGTCGGTATAAGATTAAATATTTTGTTTTAAAGCACAAAATGAAATGCAGGGTATTGCCATAATCGAAATTCTCTAAATTTATGGCAAACAAAAAAAATAGCGAAAATTTGGTAAATATGTTATTAAGTTTACCCATATGCTAAAATTGCTTTATTAAATTTGTGCGGCCATAATTTTCTGCACCATGAAAGGGTACATGAAAGTAGGGATGGCACCATATGACATTTTTGCTGATACCATATATCGACCGATACCGATATTTACGTGCCAATATACCGACATATCAAACATATTTCAGTATTTAGTTTTTATTAAGGTTGAAAAAAGGCAAAAACGTGTAGGTGTATCCAGTAAAAACCCAAAATTTCATTTTATATTTGCCAATATACCGGCAATTTTCTTGCCGATACGATACGATACGTACCGATAATCGACACAACTGCCAATATACCGATAGAGGTCGCTAAGTTTGGATAGAAAATTATTGCAATAAATGAGTAAAGTAAAAAACTGAGACTCGCAAGCCAGGCACTCTATTTATTAGATGCATTGACGCTAAGTCGCTGCTCTTGTCGTTTATCGCAGCTCGTAACATAAATGCACCTTATGTATTTTAACTAAAATTTTCTGTTGAAAAACGAACAACTACTTCTACCAACTAACCTGATTTTAACAAACAAATTAAAAAAATTTCAGATGCGACAAAGAGGAAGATCTAGGTATGATAGCCGCTCAACAATACTACATCGAATACAACACCGACATGAACGTGGAACGTTTACTCACCCTCCTGCCCAATTACATCCCCGATTACTGTCTGACGGGAGTGGACAAAGCCGTGGACCGTTGGGCCGCCCTCGTAGTGCAAGCCTACAAAAAGAGCTACTACATCAAGGAGAAAGTCAACACCCTGCGGGTCAAAGAAGACGTGGTCAGTTACGCGAAATTCAAGTGGCCATTATTGTTTTCGAGATTCTACGAAGCCTACCGGAATTCGGGTCCTAATTTGCCAAAGAACGATGTCATTATTGCCGTCAATTGGACGGGAGTGTACGTGGTTGATGATCAGGAGCAGGTGCTGCTGGAGTTGTCATTTCCGGAGATTACTATGGTGTCTAGTCAAAAAACGAACAAAGTGTTCACGCAAACGTTCAGTTTGAGCACGGTGCGAGGAGAGGAGTTTACTTTCCAAAGCCCGAACGCCGAGGATATAAGGGATTTGGTCGTCTACTTTCTAGGTAAGGTAATATTCTCATGCGTTCCGCAATTTAATAAATATATTAATAAAGTGTTTTCGACATAATAAACAACTTTTAGACACCTGAAGGCAAGAAAGTCTGGAAATAGCAGAACACACTCGATATACAGTGCGTTTTTAAACTCGGGTCATGGGATTTGCCGTGTTAAACTCTCAACTCTATGCTGGGAACTCTTCTACTCTATTGATACAGCTTGAAACAGATACAATTCAAATTTGTTTAGCTCAATAACTATCCTAATACATCTATTAAGGTAACTGAACGCGACTACTCTTTGAAAAACAGCATCTTTTATTGTTTCATTGCACTCTGTAATGTACACACCTAGCAGGCAGGCGAGATGCCAAGATGAGTGTCTGACTAGGTCTGTAATGAAAATAGCTGAACACATTATTACGTCTGTCAAAGGCAATGACTCTAGTATAAAGAAGTAGCTAGCCAACTGCATATTATTCTTTGGTGTAGACAGTTACCTAATTTGGTAATTACCCGTCAGTTTGACAATAACAACTCCAAAGCACATTAGGTAACTTGATTGATATGACATAATAGTATATTATTATACAAGTTTTCTACAGTATCATTTTAGCGCGCGCATTCATGTTAGCAAACGAGCCGCCTGCGGGGAGTTTTCTAACAGGACAAGTGTGCTAATAGGTTTATAAAACATGGACTTAGGAATAGGTACTATTTTTTCTATTTTGCATTTTTTTCCAATAAAAACCCCACATTTAAAAAGAAATTATGCCATACAAGTTTTGTAAATTTTTATTGTATAAATTTTATGTTGTTTGTCAACAAAATAGTTTTATTGTCCGTATCAATGCAATCAAACATACCTGAACGAAAAAGGGCAATTTTTTGGTTACAACTTGACATGCCACGTTAACGACAACAGAATAAAACATTTGATAAATAATATTAATACCGAATTTTAAAAACTAAATAGTTGGATGATTTTAAGGAAAAAAGCGTTGGGTATGGTTGAAAGGTGGTGAAAATTTGAAAAAAAATCTGTTTTCTTCCCTAAATATTGTTCAGACCGCTCTAGATATTATTTTAAATTTGTATTTAACATGTATTTCGATATTTTTAACGAGAAAAATGATACGCCTCTGTTTCATTCAAAATATATATTATTTTCATAATTACGTCTTATCATTAAGCAAAAACGATCCCTAGACTTTTTTTCGTGTTATGCAATCGACATGATATTATGTTGTGTATATATTATCAGCTTTTTTTTTAATCATCCAACGATTACGACCCTCAGGTATTAGCATGCAATTGTGTTTCTGTGTGATGATAAATGATAATTTCTCAAGGGACTGAACCTCTTTGGGGAAAGTAGAATATGAACCCATGTTGTGTGTGTAAATAATTCTCAAGAAAAAAAAACATCTCGATAACGCAACTATCCATTTGTTTATTTAAACGTGACTAAACCTAACGAATTTCGCAGTGCAAATACTAGTATTTTTCAACATTTGTTAACCAAAATATGATCGCTGCGTGGAATTCGGTTTTTTCATTACAAAAATGCATTTGTAATTGAATTTATTTTTCTTTTCAGAGGGTCTTAAGAAACGGTCGAAATTTGTAATTGCCTTACAAGACTACAAAGCACCCGGCGAAGGCTCCAGCTTTCTGACATTCCAAAAAGGCGACTTAATCATTTTGGAAGAGGACAGTTCGGGTGAAACAGTATTAAATTCCGGATGGTGTGTGGGAAGGTAAAGAATAATTCATAAACCAATTTTAGTATGGTTTCTCCTAGGCTGTTATGCGAAATGTACAGTGTAGCCCAAGCAGTTGGGTCTACATGGATATTGAAAACTACAGGAGATCTAGAAAAGGCTAAATGGGGAAAGTTTTAGACAACTATATTTGTAACTGTTTTGGAATCTACGTAAATCTTACTTTAGGAATATTTTTACAGATTTCCAAAATAGAAGAAAATAAAAAAGTTTTAGCATATTTGCAATGCAACTTTTTCGTTTCTCCAGAACATCTCAAAAACCATAAACACGGAATGAGGTACAAAGCGGTGTTCAATTACAAATATAATTTTATTATCTAAAATTTTATATCTCCTATAGTTTTCATGATCCCTATACATGCAGGCCTAATTTGCATCAAACGATAATATATACTTTAAAAATTCTTACAAATTACAAGTTATTTTATTTCACTATATTTGCTTTTTGCTTATAACAACGTGTTTTTATTTCAGTTTTTGCTGCAAACATATTTTGAATTATTTTAATTTTTTTTATGTTTTCACATTTTTAGTTTGAGCAGCTTTTTGCATGTTTTTGTGCCTTGTTTTTAGATGTGAAAGAACGCAAGAAAAAGGTGATTTTCCAGCCGAGACCGTGTACGTTTTGCCTTGCATGAGCAAACCTCCTGCAGATATTTTGTTACTGTTTTCAGTTGAAGGTAATGTTTTTGTTTTATTTTTGTTGTGTTCCTAGGTTAGTTTATTTTTTACAAAACTCGATAATACACAAATAATGCAGAGGACGTGACTGGAGAAACAAAATAAATAATTCAAATTATTTTAAAAAATTGTCCCATTTTTGATAACAGCTTATCCATTTTCGCGGCAGTTTGGTCTTAGGGTTGTATAAAAATTAATCAAATATTTGTGAAGTAGACTAGTAAACACTTTACAGAAAATAGATTTAAAAAATACGGTCTGGTCGTGTCGCTATCGCTGTGTAGTCACGCACATGCACTTATTCAACATTTTCGCCCCTCTAGTAAACTTTAAAATAATTCCCAGCGTTTTTCCTTTGCCGGCTTGCCTATAAATTTTCTTTTTTTAAAAATGTACGACCCTTATCTGAACACCCTGTATATTTCCAGAACTGGGGCTACCGTTTTACCTTTTATCACGTCAAATTATTTTCAGGTGTTCACGAACATCAACGACGCTTGAGCCATCACTCACTTAACGGGATCGAAACTAAAGATAAGCCGCACACGTTGTCAGATTACGCCATCGATCATTTCCGACCGCCTTTGAAAAGAACGGTCTCGAAAGCTTTAACACTGAGCGGGGGCAGAAGAGGAGGCATAGACGAACTCTGGAAACATTCGAGAGACCCGATCAAACAGCCTTTACTGAAAAAATTGTTAATGAAAGAGGAATTAGCAGGTATGATACGCCTAAGTTTTACCCCAGTCTTACCGCTTCTAATTATTCATTTTCTTCTACTACTTTATTTCTGTTTTTAACTTTAATCTTGAACAAAAAATTTAAGAAACGCAAATAATTTACATTTCCAGAACGTTCGCCGTTTTTGAAATTTTTAGTTAAATTTAAAATTTTATGGTCAAAATAGTTGCAACGTATTCAACTTGACAAGGGACTACCTTCTCGACAAACCACTTGTGGTTCTGGGAAGATAGTCTTACAAAATTGTAGACATCTGTAACTGCTTGAAGTGTTATAATAAGGATTAAAAGAAAGATTGTTTGTAGTAATATTTATATATTTGTATTTTTCCTACACTCTAATTGGAACTCTCTGTCTGGATAGTTCTTATAATAAAATAAAAAGAAATAAAATAAATCCTTGAATATCTTTTAAAAACATTCTCAAAACTTTGTAGCTTAAAAATAAACAAAACTGTGATTACAACTTTTGAATTTTTGACATTGTTCCAGCAACACCGTAAAATAGTCTATTCTATTTTTTTTTACAGAAGAGGCTTGTTTTGCGTTTAGTGCAATATTAAAGTACATGGGAGATTTGCCATCAAAAAGACCGCGAATGGGAAACGAATATACGGATCATATTTTCGACGGACCGCTAAAACATGAAATTTTAAGGGATGAAATATACTGCCAAATAATGAAACAGCTTACTGACAATCGAAATAGAATGTCAGAAGAAAGAGGATGGGAATTAATGTGGCTGGCTACCGGTAATCATTTGTTGTTTTAATTTAATTGTAATTACTGTTATTATTTAAACTCAATTAGGACAATAAAAAACCATTTGGCGAATCCGCTTTGTTAAATATCGACGGCACGCCTTTAAGTGGGTATGCTGCTCTTTGATATTTTACGACAAAGTCGAAACATAAGTGGGTCTCCAACGCCAAAGCTCACCAGGATAGTTTCAAAGAAAGGGTCAAACAATAAAACAATTGTAAATGAAACGATGCAGTCTTCCTCCACAGTTGAATGTTAAAGTAAATTTTAAGTTCCCAACATGTTTCGAATGCTTAAGCATTCATCATCAGGGGATACTAAAAGGATAGTACAGGATTGAGAATGAACAGTGTATATAAAATAAAGTTTTAGGACTTACCCAACATCCAGTTTAAAAGCGATGTATGTTGTCTCAAACTAATGAGTACAACTTATAATGTGATACAGTAATATGTGAAAGTTGAAGACTGGGTATGAACTAGCTAGTTGTGTTGGAATTAATGTAAAGTTAAAAATTTGAGTGAAATGTGAAATTTACATAGATCCCCTGATGATGAATGCTTAAGCATTCGAAACATGTTGGGAACTTAAAATTTACTTTAACATTAAACTGTGGAGGAAGACTGCATTGTTTCATTTACATTACATTGACTCCACTGTAAGTATGGACTACTTTTTCAACAATAAAACAATTGTTTACGAGGTGTTTAGTATATTATTTGGCGAGCATCTAATAATAACTATAACTGATTTAATAATGCTCTCACTTCATAAATTCGCTTCGCGAAGAAATTCTCTAGTTTAAAACGGTAACTTTGACCTCAAAAGATTTTACATTATTTACCGCTGTTAAAATAAAATGTCTTTGTTCTAATATAAAAATAAGCAAACTTTCTTTGGAATAAAAATTGAGCAAATTTTGACAAACGGTTTAGTTTTTCCCTTTTCAACCCGCCTCCCCCAGAATTTGGGTTTAGGACCGCCACTGTGCGATTCTATCACTGATTCAACTTTTTCAAACTTTATTATATATAGGTCTGTTCACTTGCTCTCAAAGTCTCCTCAAAGAACTAATGGCCTTCCTTCGGAGCAGAAGACATCCGATTTCGCAAGACTCCCTCCAAAGGCTGCAGAAGACACTGCGGAACGGCCAACGGAAGTATCCACCTCACCAAGTGGAAGTCGAGGCGATCCAACACAAAACGACCCAAATATTCCACAAAGTTTATTTTCCCGACGATACGGACGAAGCGTTTGAGGTGGATTCGAGCACTCGAGCGAAAGATTTTTGCCAGAACATCAGTCAGCGGTTGAGTCTCAGGTCCAGTGAAGGATTTAGTTTGTTTGTAAAAATTGCTGATAAGGTAGGAGTCTTCGAGCCGTATTGGTTAGACGTTACCACTGTTTGTGGATTCTTTTGGCTAAAAACGATTTTTTTTTTCTGCTACAGGTTATATCAGTCCCAGAGGGAGATTTCTTCTTCGATTTCGTCCGCCACCTGACCGACTGGATTCGAAAAGCGCGACCTACTAGAGACGGCGTGACGCCTCAATTTTCCTACCAGGTTTTCTTTATGAAAAAGTTGTGGACCAACACGGTGCCCGGAAAGGACCGAAATGCGGACCTGATATTTCATTTTCATCAGGAATTGCCCAAGTTGATAAGGGGATATCACAAGTGTACGAAGGAGGAAGCAATCAAATTGGCGGCTTTAGTTTATAGGGTGCGGTATGGAGAGAGCAAACAAGAGTTGCAGGCGATTCCGTAAGTTTCCATTTATTGCAAATTGTAATTTTATCCTTGTAACTTAGGTCTGGCCGCTATGCAGGACAAATGATTACGCTTTTTTCAAAGACAATTCTTGCTCAGTAGCTTACTCCATATAAGTATACACAACGCAATGGTTTACTTCTTCCTTCTTCTTCTTCCTTAGCCCATCATCATCCACTCCTGAATGTAGGCCTCCTCCAACATCTTCCATGTTTCCCTGTCCAGAGCTGCCTGAAACCAATTTCTCCCCGCTATTCTCTGGATGTCATCTCGCCATCGTTGTAGTGGTCTTCCTGCTTTTCTCTTAGTGGCTCTGGGTTGCCATTGTATTAGTTTGTTCGCCCATTTGGAAGGGTCTTGCCTGGCAACATGACCCGCCCATCGCCATTTAAGTTGTGACACTCTTCTCATAACGTCTGCAACCCCTGTTCTTCTTCGGATCTCTTCATTTGTCCAGCGATCTCTCAGGCTGACTCCCAGCATTGCACGCTCCATGGCTCTCTGGATTACTCTTAGCCTTTCTGCACTGTTCTTTGTCAGAGACATAGTTTCTAGTCCATATGTTGCTACTGGTAGAATGCAGGCATCATAAACTTTCCTTTTAAGGTTAATTGGGATGACGTGAGATTTTAAAATGTAGCTGAGCCTACCAAACGCCGCCCAGGTTAATCTTGTTCTCCTTGATATCTCTGAGGTTTGGTTCTGTTTTCCCAGCCTGATGGCGTGACCCAGATATACGTATTCCTCTACCTGTTCAATTTTATGGCCGTCCACAATTATATCTATGTCTTCACCGGTCATCACCTTCGTCTTGTCTAGATTCATGGTTTACTACTAAAAAAAAATCGTGATAAATTGTTTATTTTTCTTATAGTGTCAAATACAAGTTCTGCACATCAAATAGAGGCAATGAATTGGGACGTTTCTTGGAGATAAACAGGGGATGACAAAAATGCTTACATTTTGATTCAAAAACTTAAAAGCTCTTGGGTATTGCCGTCGCCATACGTTCGTTTCATACTGTTAAAGGAAATTTAAATTAAATTAAATAAACTTAAATTTGTTACTACTCCTGCAATATGTGGTCATGTCAGAAAATGTTAGTATGAAGTTTGAACCAGATATTGGGATATACGCAATAACTAGTTTGCCGCCATGACTATATCCGGTTCTTCAATAACTGCCGCCTTGGTTGTTTTGACGTTAAGTTATCCTTGGTTACTGTCACCCCAAGACAGAATTTCTTCCAGGTTTTTGTTGAGATGTGAAACCTCTTGCTGCCTATAAAGATGTGCATTGGCAGTCGATGTTCGAGCATCTAAAGTAAAATACGAAATAAAAATGCTGTTATCAGTGAAGCTATATATCCGATTTTTATTTTTTTCCCAAACAACGCTGATGTATAGTAAAAAGAGGGTACGACAATATAGAACCTTGAGGAACTCCGGCATTGCACTTGCAATGAACGGTCTCCGAGGAAGCTGGACAGCCATCAACAAAATTGAACAGGCATTCTGTATTCTCTCACTTTAGTTAGGAGGCCCTCATGCCATACCCGGTCAAAGGCCTTGGAAATGTCCAGTGCTACCGCCCGTGACTCCCCCTGTTCTATTGCGTTGTTCCAAACGTAAAAGTCTCCTGTTGATATCTAGACTTACGAAGTCCATACTGGCGGTCATTGATGATATTGGAGCCTTCCAGGTACTTTAATAATTTTTCGTTGGGTATGGGCTGGATTTGCGCAGTTTTCCAACAAGGAGGAAATATTCCTTTTTTGTAAGATAAGTTAAAAAGCGTACAAAATACCGGTGTCAATTCATCGCCTCCTATCTTAATCACGATAACTTTAATTCCGTCACGACCAGAAGCTTTTTTAGTGTCAAGACTCTTCAAGATTCGTTTAATAGCGCGTTGCCGGAAAACAATCTCGGACATTCTCGATTCTACAGCGGGAATGTTCGGTGAAGTTTTTCCCTGAAAATTAACGTTGAATGCGAAGATAATAGTTCCGCCAGTAAGTTTGCTATTTTCCTGTGGTTTGGTCGCTATGGTATCACCAGAACGTGTTGGAGGTGGAATGGTTGACTCGGTAATGTTCTGACTGACGGCCTTTTGTTTGTTTTGAAGTTTGTCTTTGATCATCTGGTTGTCTGATTCTTTACTTTGGTTTATCGTTTACTTGCATTGAGTTCGAGCATTAATAATGATGGTACGATTTTTAGGCTTCCATGCCAGTAAGGAGAGCCTCCGATACTTCTCTAGCACAGATGGATGGATCGTCAGAGGTAAAACAAACGTTCCGCTAAGGAAAGGTTCGAAAATGGTCCTTTAGGTCATCCCACTTAGCTGATGTATAAGACCATATCTTGCGTGGTTTAGGAGACTGTGTGCTGTGCACTGCTGAAATAAGATTCGACATCAGGCGAAGTTGGGTGAACACATTTTGAGTAAAGAGATAGTAACGGTTTACTATTTCTCAAATATTGAATTGGTATTACACTATCAGAGATAATCAATATCTTTTATAAAATATTTGAGATTTTAACAACCATTGAACGTCAAGAAATATTGTGAAATATTTTATCAAATATCTGTGATCAGCCGCATCATTTCCATCATAACAATTTTGTTGTTCCAACAATGTTTATTAACGGTTTTCCATTTACAAAAAAAGACAAATTGTACAGAAAACAGATCACACAGAAAATGTTGTTAAGTTAACAGGACATCGATAATTTGGATCATATCCGATACGGCGTCATCCTCTGCGTAAGTTTGTTTCCTGCAGAAAGCAAATATTTTATACAAAAAAGGGCAACCATGTGTATTGTATAATATGCTTGACCATCACGCAAACAAACGTTTATAAGTGAATCCGTATTAACATTGACTTCGTCATGTCGTCACAAATGTGTTTTGTAACGTGTTTTGTAACTGAAAGTTTTTATGGGTTGGCTCTGGAATCAAGGAGTTAAGCATCGCGAAAAAATTAGGTTTTCCGGATAAATTGATATAAAAGTTACCTCAACTGCCTTTTTGTATTATAGACAAATGCTCCGGGAGCTGGTCCCAGCCGACCTCGTAAAAACTCAATCGGCAAACGATTGGAAACGAGCCATCGTGGCCGCTTATAATCAAGACGCCAGTATGTCACCAGACGATGCCAAAATAGCATTTTTGAAAGTTGTCTATAGATGGCCTACATTTGGATCGGCGTTCTTCGAAGTCAAGCAGACGACAGATTCAAATTACCCGGAGATGTTGCTCATTGCCATCAACAAGCACGGCGTCAGTCTGATTCATCCTCAAACCAAGGTAAGTTTTATAATTATGCCACAGACCTCGTTGTAGGTCAGTAGTAACGCACACATACTAAAAATTTATTTCATCGTAACGTTTCACCTGGTAAACGTCTCCAGTCGTCATGCTGCTTCCGTTTTTAACTTTTTTGCCATATTTTAGTTAGAAAAGTTATTCTATTGCTCCACGATGCCGTCCCTGCAAAAATATCCTCGGATATTTCTTCACAAGAAAAGTAGTAGGGCACTGACATTTTTCCACGTGAGTATTTTTTGATTAGCCTGGTTAATTCTACATGAAAACGGTCTCTTGCGTTTATCTCGTCAGATGCACCGTTCTTGATTAAAATAATTAAATTAAAATTGCTTCACTTAGTAATATTGACGAATAAATTTTGAATATAAATCTAGTTATCCTGAAATAATGATGTTCTTACAAACATGTTCAAAACAATATTTGTTGACATAAAGTAAGTTGTTGATGTTCAAAACCATCTCATCGTCTTATTTCTTCGATTTTTCATTGAATTTATTTTATATTTTCGCTGTTTTTATTTAAATATCTTAGTAAACTTGGTGAATTATACAAAAGTGGCGGTAATGCATTACGAATATGGTCTCGCAGACGGTAATGCAACAAAAGCCAGATAGCCGAACCTTTGCGAATATTCATCGCCGTCTTAGTGAAACTAGTAGTTTCCATAAAAGTAATTCGGAATCGTATCGTAATCTCGAACTGTCAGAACACACGAAATTGAGGAAACGGTCCTGCAGGAAATCGACGAACATCCTCTGATACGAGCACGAGGAAGTTCGCTAAAGCTCTGATGCTCTGAATATTTGTCATCATTTTGGTTGATTATTTGTTATATCCGTACCATACGCTAGGAGTATAGGCATTACTTTCCTTTTTTCACAACGTGTGAACTTCTGTTAATGCTCTGTTCAGATTGTTACAATAAATCCGCAGTTTGATCCACAAATTATGAATTATGTCACAGGCGAAATATCCACAATAAGCATATTGTTGACGGACTAAACCCATTTCCAAGAACAATTTTTGGTTAATGTATGGGCAGGAATATGAAGAACTATCTACGTTACAGAGCAATTATTCGCGACCATTTACATGCAGTGTATCCTAATGGTTGAATAGTTCGCGGAAGACGTCAGCAGTGACCAGCAAGATCCTCCGGTGTCAATAGTTTAAATTACTTTTTGTGGGGTCATCTCAGTTTCAGGATATGTTTCGGAGCAGAGCTCCAAAATGTGTGAGCAATATTCGAGCGATGGTCGAATTTGGGCTTTATATATATTGACCAGGCTAATTAGAAAAAAATATCCACATTGAAAAATGTCAGTGGCGTAAAATTCAAAATAATATCTTAAGTACTTTCGGAAATATTACAAAATAACGCTTTAAAAAAAATTCAACATAGAAATGGCCTTAATATGAACTTTTCTTTATAAAATTATCTGAGGAATCACTCCCTGAAATATTAGCACGTCACTAAGGGACACCCTGTATATAACCTTATTTTACAATCGTTTTTCGTTTCTAAAAGCCTGTTTACATTAGAAAATTGCACGTGCAATGCAATAGAAAATTGCCTGTAGGCATGCGCATTTGCGACTTTGCAATCAGCTGTTGCAATTTTCTTTGCATTGCATCAAATTAGAACACGCGCTATTTTTATGTCACATGGCATGCAATTTTTGTGTCAAATCACAGGTACCAACATAAAAAAATCAATTCATTCATTGATCCATGCGGAGCAAAGCCAAGCCAAGGTAAACGTGCTCAGTAATTAGTACAACTGGTTATTAAAATGCTTGCATCCTTTACTTGCATGATATGTAAACGGTTACGCAATGCAATTCTTTGCAGAAGCAATACTTTGCATGACATTTTTTGCACCTAATGTAAACAGGCTTTTAACAACTTTTCTTATTATTTCCCCTTACTTATCGTTTCCGAGATATTTATTAATTTTTTTTTTTTGCTGACATTTTTCAACGCTGAGATGCAAGGCACTGAAAATTTGGTTCAAAGTTACCCAATATCCGGAGATTTTTACGCTGTGGTCAAATCTTAGTTGCAATATACAGGGTAGTCTAAAAATGCAAATATTTTGCTTACTAATGTCTAAAAGTAGATTTTCATCAAATGAAACACGCAGTATTTTATTTTATTTGAAAGCTGCAGAAATTTGTTCTTTATTTTTGTATACAGTGCCTATACCTAACTAGTCAAGATTCCAATTTATAATATAATTATTATCGTGTCACAACACTTAAAAATGTTCAAAAAACAAATTTCATTTGGATTTCATTTTGAAATGCTCGATTGACCCGATATAGCAACTCTTATAGAATTTAATGGTGGCGTGTAGTTGGGCATAGGTGTGGTATACATAAATAAAGAACAAATTGTAGCAACTTGTCAAATCAGTAAAAATATACAGTGTTTCATTTAAAAAAATCTACCTTTGGATATTTTTGGCAGTAACCAAGATCCCTGTATTTTTAGATTACTATGTATATTGCAACAAGGACTTGGCTGTAGCGTAAAATTGCCCATCTACAGACCAAATTTCAGTGCCTTGGTATCTTCGAGTTGAAAAATATCAGCGTTTATTGCAATTAATTAATATTTCGACTAACAGATAAGTAAAGGAAAATAATAAGAAAAGTTTTTAAGAAACTAACGTATGCCCCTAAACCGTCGCACTTCGTGAAAATTATAGTGTGTAACATCGACCTATTTTACTCGCCATTTATTGAATCGGTAAAATATTTTAAAGGGATTTAATCTTCGTAATGTGAAAAGACCAACAAGATGTCGATATTCAAGAAGTGTTTCAGGCAGGTCACATAGCACGAGTAAAGAAGAAAATCTGAAAATTAACAATTTCATTTTCGGTGTGAAATGAATACGTGACAAACATATGATATAACGGTACGGAACCCTCACTGTGTTCCTTTTATTATATTTTAGTATAACTGCGATTAGATTACCGCAAAAACAATAAAAGTACCATTATTCTAATTATATTTTTTATTTCTTGTTGTTAGCAGTATTCCCACGGTTTGTGCCATTTCCTGCTATAAATAATTATAAAACTACATTTATTCACAATAATATCCTGTTATATAAATCTTAATATTCAATTTCAGTAATTATAACGAATACGACCTGATAAGTCATTAAAACGGTTTGCAAGTTAGGTGTGTGGAGTTTTCAAATTTAATAGCACTTTAACTAAAAAATTACCCTGTTTTATATTTTGTAATAGGCGACACTTTTTCCTCCATCCCCGCAATTGTGGACAATTTCCATAACACTCTGTATACGGCCATAACCAGCTTGCATTTCTCAGATAATTGTTTTAACGTTGCAGGAAATTTTGGTGACCCATCCTTTTACTCGCATCTCAAACTGGTCTTCGGGCAACACCTACTTCCACATGACCATCGGCAACTTGGTCAGAGGCTCTAAACTGCTGTGCGAAACGTCATTAGGTTACAAAATGGACGACCTATTGACGTCGTATATTTCCTTAATGCTTACAAATATGAATAAGCAAAGAAGCATAAGAATAAAGTAAACCTATTTTATTTTACGTTTACCTCATGTATTTATTTTATTTTATGTTTATATTTTGTTGAAGTATGCGCATGCTGATTGAGGTAACCACTAGACTTTTGTTAGGTTGATATTAATTTAACATACTCTTAAATTTCACAGTTATACGTTGTTTAATACTTTTTAATGTTTAGTGGTTTCTTTTCTTGGTATTTTGTTGATTTTTATTTATAGTATTTTTAAATTATTTATATATTAGAATCTCTGATATACGAAATTATTTTTAACATTTCATAGAAAAAGAATCTTTTAGGAATCTTTAAAATGCATTTTAGTAAGAGAACTGGACAAATGGGCATATTTTTACTAGGCGAAGTCACTTAGTAAGTTTTCAAAAACCCTAAACGCATAATTGATTCTCAAGTTGCTTTTAAACGGTAAATTTTTTCACAGCAATTAATTACTCGAAAATTACCATCAGACCGAGGGAAGCTACATAAGCGATGTCTTGCGATATGCGGCAATTATTTGACATTATATTATCACCGTTCTCTTGAAAAAATATCTGTCAATTTGTGTTTCTTGTTTCGCTTGCACTTAAAACTAATTGTCTTTCTCACTCTTTAATATATACTTACCTACAAGGTGATCAAACGAAACTCGGTTGGAAGGATATACGAAAACTGAGGAAGTTCGCCAAAATGTGTATATATGTATTATTATTATTTGGGTGGTCTAGAGGCATGTTTTAAAAATATGTGGTGGTCTAAAAAGTTGTTATTATATAAACTTATAACATCATCCTGACCATTTTCATTAGGTTATAAGGGTAAAAATGATTTTTTTTTTAGAAAAACGTCCTTTCTTTCATGACGTTTCTAGAAGACCAAAAACAAATTAATAAATGATATGCCTATAAAAATTTGCTTTGGATGTTATATTTTCTAATGATACTAGTTTTGTTTTCTAATTATTTACTTGTACCTATACAGGATATTGAAAAAAACACAAATTATCATTTTTCCAATTTTTTAAATGATACACCCAGTACCTTTTAATCAGCTTTCTTTTCATATACCCTTTATTAGTATGTTTTACCATCTACGTCATTCAATAATATGCATATATATAATAATTACAAGTGTATTTAAATTGTTATTTTTCGTTTTGTAAACTAAAACTTGTGACCTACATACAAAACTCATATTGCTGAAGGATAACAACGTGACAACTCCCCGACAGTTTCAAACTGTCAAATACAATCAACCAGTTTTAAGGTAGACTTAACAAGGTATCCTGGGGTCTGCATGCAATATTGATCTGGTAGACTCTATTTCTGATTAAAAACTAGTCCCGGACTACTGGTCGGAACAAGCCTAATATAATGTCGTTTGGGGTCCGACAAGCCAATATTAAATATTATAATAATAATGTTCCTACATTCGTCCCGAACATAGCTATTTTCGGTACAACTTTTCATGCTGAAACCATTCGTCTTCAGGCAAAAACAATTTTAAGAATCAAAATTAGTAAACGACGGTTGCATAAAAAATAGTGGACGTAGCACTCCTCGAAAATCATTTTTGCCCCTTCTCGTTCAGTAAAATATCACTTTCGGTACTTATTACGTAATAGCTATTTACCTAACAAGTGCGAAAGCCACTTTCTGCGAGCCTCATTGTGTGGGTGCAATGTTTTTTCTATGAGCGTGAAGAAAATTGCGATATAGGTATGGAATTGTTGATGTATTGATTACCGCGTCAGTGTTGAAAAACCATTCAGCACCACTGTCAGTATTAAAAAAACTTTCAACAGTAGTGCGGGAAAGTGCAACTTTCAGTAGTTACTTCTTGCCCGCTGGTAGAAAAATAACCATTTTTTATTAAAGTTGTACTGATTATTTATTAATTATTGTTATTTGTTGGTACAATGATTTATTGACATTTCCATTGTCAAAATCTTCAGGGCGCCGACGGTCGTGGCCATTGTAAAGCAAACATAAATCCATAAAAAAAATTAAAAAGACATTATCAGTGTAATACCGGCATAACCCAACCTTTGCCTAGCGATCTGCTCCATAGTCAACTATCGATAGTTCTCCACCACTATCCTTACGATTTCACCACTAGGCAACACTTGAAAAAGCGCCACCCTGTATATTAAATTTGAGATAATTTTGTCCGTACACAAACTTTAAGATTTAAATATTTAATTGATTTTAAGACAAAAAGTTCATACAAGCATCGGCTCTGTTTTTCAGATACAGGGTGTTAAAATTACAAATAAATAAATATTATGTGATGTATTTCCTGAGTAGTTTTAAAGACTACATTTTGCAAGTATTATTACATTATTTTAAATCCAACCATGAGCGTAGAGGTAGGTGGTAATCTCATAATATTTTAAGAAAAAGAAATGGCACGCCACTGATTTATTTTAATTCGAAAGCTTTGTCGGTTAGGGCAAGTAAAAATATACAAAAAATGTTTTTTGGCAATTCTTGATCCGTTGAGCTGTTTCCGACAAAATGTCCTAATTCCGTTTTTAATGCACGCCTCTGGGCAAATTTAAGTGGTAGTTAAAATTGCTCAGAACTTGTGACGTTTGTCTGTGATTTCCTCTGATATTTGTGACTTTGTAAAAGTATGTCAGAAGTCACAGGTATGCTTGAGAAAAGGTGTTTCTTACCAACACTGTCTGGTAGTCTGGTTACATTCTCTGTCGATTGCCGTTTTTCGGTTTGAAAGAACAAGACTCTTCTGCTTTTTCTTTTGCCAGATCCTAGCCTGTCGATCGCGCTGTAATACCGTGAAACACGTCTGGGGATGGATCTGGCAGGAGGAAAAAGCAGCATTCATTTTTTTAACCTGCCACACCTCATTTCTTCTGCTGTTTAATAGCAAGTCTGTTTCTTTTAAAATAATAAACTGATATAATCTCTGAAAAAAATTAAGACATGGCAACATTAGCTGTTTACATTTTGCACATGTTCTTAACTAACTTAAAGAAAATTGACTGTTAGCCAATCTAGTAAAAATCTTATTTTCTCCCGTCCCTCACCTAAGTCGCCCGTATTTTTGTCTTAAAACTAACCTGAGCTGTGCAAAGTTAGTCAAGTCACGTGAGGTTAAAATTTCTTTGTTTTGATCAATTTTCAATTATTTTTGTTATCATCTACTGTATTTTCTTTAATAATGGTTTTAGTTGGTAACGGAGTAGCGGCTAAAACAGCTATTGTCTGTATGGTTTTTGAGACCGCGGTATACCTATTCAATTTTATTAAAATCGTATCAGCGCAGCGGTTCCAGAGATATTAGATACTTCATTTTAGTTCTGCCTTCCAATTAAACTGATTTCACGGATTTTTTTTATATATTCCTTTCTTTTTCAAATAATTCTATGTTGGTTTAAAAATAAAATTCTCACATTGTAAACTTTAATCAATTTTTTAAAGATTTTAATAGTAGAACCTAAATATTTTGTATTAAATTAGGGTGGATAAATAAAACGTTTAGAATGCGTCTCTTAAATGAACTTTTTAACGTTAAATTGCGTATATGATGGAATATACTCTTTTAAAATCTCTTGTATTACTTTCTAAATGTCCTATATGTATATGCAAAACAAGTAAATATGATATTATTAATACTTAAGTAAAAGTCCAATGTTGTAATACCTTACTTATTATTACAGAGTGATTTCGAAAATTCTACTGATCTCTCCAACACAAATAACTTGTGTCTCAAGTTTTAAAATTTCGAAAATTTTTAAAAACACGCTGAATACAAGATGGTATATTCTATATAATATCTAAGTCACTTATATAAATTATTATTACAATATAATGTATTCTAGGAATTGTTCTGCATGTGAGGCATTTATTTTTATTTTATGAATTATGTGTTTATAATATATTAATCATACTTTTTGAATTTTAATACGGTGAATCTATAGTGTGAATCTATTGTTAAAGCTTTACGCTTTTTTAAAAATCTATCTGTTGTTACATATTTATAACAATGTAAATAATTTTACATCACTGGAACTTTGCGATGTAAATATCAGACAATAAAATATGAGAGCTACTATCTGTTGTTTTTTTTTTGTGATAAATTTGGTTCAAGTTAAAACCGAATTCTGAACTGAAATAATAACTTTTCGTTCCCACATTTTTAATTTTCTAGCTATCTGCAAAATTTGTGTTTCTTATACAGGGTGAATTTAATAGAGTAAGTCGGTGAACACGAAGTACTGCAATCTATATAGTTTGTATAAAAGTAACGACCGCGAAACAATATGTCGCCCGTAGGCATAGCTATCGACCGGCCGAAATATTTTTAAATTTTCGGTTTGCAAAAGGGGTTAGCATAAATTTAAGAACTAGAAAAGCAATGTAAATAGAAGCAAATATTAGAAAGAATCTAAAAACTAAAGGAACGAAGGACTTTTCTCTAACATTGTTTTTTTTTAAGTAAAAATAGAAATGCACGGACATGCCAAAATTTTACATGATATATTTGCTACAAAGTAATTTTTAAAGAATTTCTAAAGAGAGTAGAATATTTTTAAATTTTCGGTTTGCAAAAGGGGTTAGCATAAATTTAAGAACTAGAAAAGCAATGTAAATAGAAGCAAATATTAGAAAGAATCTAAAAACTAAAGGAACGAAGGACTTTTCTCTAACATTGTTTTTTTTTTAAGTAAAAATAGAAATGCACGGACATGCCAAAATTTTACATGATATATTTGCTACAAAGTAATTTTTAAAGAATTTCTAAAGAGAGTAGAACTAGGGTAAGTAATTATTTAAGTTTTCAAATCTTTTTACCAGATGGTTTAATTTGGAATACTTGAATTTGATCGGCGGCGTGTTTTTTTCATATAAACACTGCTATAATATCAAAAGCACTATAACTATACTAACGACTTAAGGTCCTGTTTTAATAACTGAAATAAAGAATATATTCATTTTTGCCAAAGTTTGTTTCTAAGACTTTTTTTTCTTCGATAATAAGAGTGGGAGAAGCTTGTGAAAAAAAAAATCTTTAAAAGATTATCTTCCATAACCTTTATCCAGGTTTAATAAATTTGGGCTTGTTTGAAAGAGAATTCTATACCTATTAAAAAGTGTCCCATTAAGGTCGTTAGAAAATGAATTGATTTAAATATTCTCAAGTTTCCAAAATGACTACTAGGGGACGTAATTAATTCTGTGATATAACTAAAAAATCAAATTTTCTTAGATAATTGTTACGTGAAGGTACCTACTGTAAAATTACTGAAATAAAAATTTTAGTAATTATTGCGATATTTTGTTTATAAGATTTTTATCGTAACTCGATTATATGGGTCTTTAGAAGTCGCTGTTCACTCAATAATTCGTGTTTTCAAATAATTTAAATTAAAAGTTTACCGTTAAGCAAAAGGAAATTAAATTCCTTAATTTTTCATCTATTTAGTAACAATAATAAGAAAATGCTTAAAATGAAAAAAATGTTTATTATCCTTGTTTTGAAAGTGGGCGTTGAGATATGTTTGACACATGTCGACAATTTTGTGACCAGTAAGACGGTATCTAAATAAATAATATTTACTTATGCAATTTGTAATTTTTATTTTGGAGTAAATTCATTTTAACAAACATTTTTACAAAAACACCGGATGTAGAGAAAATCATGTATGTAATTCGAGCGCCAAAACTCGAGCTTCTCGCTCAGACCGGCAATGTATCACTTTGCGCTCTTAATACACAAATAGCCATTTTCATTCCGCAAAAACAGTTCCTATACTTTATTCATGATGTCCATGGACACAAAATTTGCCAAGCCTGCTTGTTGTTGGGCAACTTTAATATTAGGTAAATTTGAAATTTGTGCTTTTAAGATTGCGTTCATTACCTTAAAACTTCTACAGAAAATTTGTGTCCATTTGAGATTTTCCATTTCAATTAACATGCGATAAAAGACCAACAAGGCTAATAAACATTTTCTTGTTATTGTTAATTAATAGATGAAAAACTAATAACCTTTAAATTCCTTAAAAATTTCTATTTAGAATAAGGGTAAATAGCGCCTTTTTAAAGACCCATATAACCGAGATACGATAAAAGTCTTATAAACAACCGTCGCACTTTTTATTTCAATAATTTCACAGTAGGTACATTGACGTAGCGATGATCTGAAAAAAAATTGATTTTTTAGTTATATCACAGAATTAATTGCATCCTCTAGCAGTCATTTTGTTACATCAATTTTTCTTGGGCAATTTAGTAAAAAAAAAACCGTATCGTACCCTACCGACCTTAATGGGACGCCCTGTATTCTTATACCACTTGTGGGGAAATTTCTCGTATTACTCGTCAAAATCGAGTGTTAATATTTCTATTTTTTTTTTCTAAAAAACATTTCAAAAAAATTAAAGCGAGCTATTTTTGATCAATCGCATACAATAAGATATTCCATTTATAAGGCTGGCCAACGGATCACATTATCACAACCCTGCACATTTTGTTTAGGTTAGGTACCCTTTAACGGATACAATATGGGCATTCTGTGATTTTTTTTGTGATAAGCCACTAGCACTGCAGGAAAAAACCTCAAGTGCGCTTTGCGAGCGGAGCGTGTGCAAAAAGTTAGTGTTAAATCTTTGAAAGTCATATTGTTAGGAAACATGACGGTCGTTCCAGAATGATGACGTTCTCTCTCTCCCTCTGACCCTAGGGCCACTCCGTGGAGGATTAGATAATATTTCATTCTTCTGCTGGGTCTTAATGTTTCCCCTTTTTGGAATTATAACTTTATTCTTGTAAGTATAAGTCTCTTGGTTTCTACGATTTGGGGATCCCCAGACTCACAGGGTATTAAATACATACTTGTCTATAATTTTGCTTCTTCTAGTTTCGTTTTTATGGCTGCTTCGGCTCAGTTCAAGTCGAAAATTAGCAATATTGACTTGTGTACATGCATTTTAGACGTAACATAGTTTTGAGCAAAAAAAATAAGGAAGTCAGATTTATTCTCACGGTCATAAGTCAGTTCCTTTCTCACGATAAATAAAATTAAATCTCGCATTTTAAAAGATAGTAATTTGTACCTAAATGTGGGAAGTTTTAAGGAACAATAGTATTATTTTTAATAATTACCTTCCTGTTGTATATTAATTAGGTGCTCCTGTTCCCATACTTATAAGATATTTGCGTTTTATTTACAGTCATGAGAAAAATAAAAGAATGTCTATTTAATAAAAGAAAATCACGTAAACAATGCAATTAAGTTTAACGACTGACCTAAAGACGACCTGGAAATTTTCATTATCTCTTGCATATTTTAAGGCCTTCTGTGTGCTTTGGACTTCTTATGTTTTAAGCCCAGCAGACACGATATAATATGTAACACAGATTCTCAGCTGCTGATTTTTAGCTGTTGTATTTTTTTAGGTATTTAGATACTTGTTCGTAATACATACTGACATTGTTGGCAATAGTCTCCGCCGCCAGTATTTTTTTCTTTTATAACAAATGGATGGTTATCCAGAAATATTTTTCTTCCTAAACATGCCAACTTGTTAATGGTGCTCAGCAAAACCACAGATTCTTTATAAACAACATAAGTATTTTACTAAACTTACCTTAGTCCGCAGTTCACAATATCCGATGTACAGGGTGTCAAAGTTGAAAGACTTTTCTTGATTTTTTTAAATAACTTTACTTTTTTGCACAAAATTTGGTTTGGGGGCTTTTTATGACGAAAAATCTGAATTATTTAAAAATTTTGATTTAGATTTTAGATAGCACTATCTGCACATCTTTCTTACGTTTAAAAGGTCACAACTATTTTGTGCCTTACTAAATTCGCGTCATGAATAAAACATTACGTTTTTTATTTTTATTACATACAAAAAAGCAACGTACACTTTGTAGATGTCGCCTCGAGTAAGCGCTTTCGATAATTTTTAGTGCGGCAATTAAAATAAAAATGAAAATTCCATATTACGCGGTACCTTACAAAAAAATAACTACCAAATGGAGAGTAAGAATTTATTACACACAATTGGGAATAATACATACATAAAATTAAGTTGATTTTTAATTTACTGTATTACCATAGACCAACCTACCAACTGGTATTACTAAATGCTTTTAGAAATAGAAAAACGCGTTTTCTAAGAAACGAGACAGCAGCTTTATAAAAACATTTCTTTACTTAAATGTCTTTTATTCTTATCACAAAAACAGGAGAAAATAATAGACCATGTTACTAAGAGTAGAAAGGGAACAGTATTTGTTGAGCTCAGCTCAGAAGGTTGCATACGGGGCGAAACACGTTTAAAGAGTTTCTACTCTAAGTGACATAGGCAGACTTTAATTTTGAAAAATGACAGTCATGTAACGAATCTAAGTAAAAAAAATGTGAAAGAAGCAGAAATCGAAACGGTGGCCTTACCCGAGTCCAGAACACTATCATTGAGCCACCACGACCTTCATTAATTTTTCATTCATCAATTTGCTTAGAGAAAACTTTTGACCTTTTGGGCATACAAATTAAAAAGTGGCAATAAAAAAATTGGTGGCTCTACGGAACTTTTCTTTAATACGTTGTTATGGTTACACCCGTTGATATTTTTGTACTAGGAAATAAATAAATAATATTGTTACTAGTAAGACAATAGGCTCCTTCTACATATGATTACGTTCAATATTTTATGCTATAATTCCGTGGTCCCGGGGAAAAAGGAGATAAGTTCAAATTTTTCCATATTGAGATATAACGAGGTATAAGTTTTGAATAGCGAGATCTACCTTCGTGCAAAAGGAGATAAGTTAATTCTTGTAAATAAAATTATTAAAGCAATGTTCATTTGGAGGTATGTTATAAGTTGGCGCCCCAAAAGCACTTAAAGAGATAAGTACACTTATTCCATTTCGCACGTAACTGAATCCGTAAATAAAAATTGTACCCAAAGGGATAAGTTTACATACCTCGTTAAGTCCCTCAGCTTTCTATTTGTTCGCACTACGTTTTACAATTTATTCGTTATTCTGTGTTAAAAATTCTTGCAGTCAAGTTCTATTATTAATAGTGCTTCTTAAATTATTCAAATGGAGCCGAGAGGTAAAAGACTGGTGTCTATGTGTTTGAAATATCATGAACAGGATAATGGTAAGTAATTTTAACAAGGTTTCAGAAGTAAAATGTGCATTTAGAAATCATAACCTCAAATCTGAAATTAAAATTTAAAATCGTGCGTTTACAATGAGTGAACAGAGTTGAAATAATATTTAGTCTAAAATGAATAAACTGTCTGACCTGGAATAACCAAAATAGTATTATGCTATATAGTGGGTTCTTTTTAATAATGAACATACGTGGAAGACCTCGTGTTACAATTCTCAAATCTCGTAGTACGTTGCTTTAAAAAAGCACTGCATATTTTAACTATAAAATACGATGTCGATTTAAATCCGCCCTGCATTATGAATCCTGCATAATGACTAATAACGACATACAGAAAAAGTATTCTTGTTTTTATTTCAGATTCTGATTCAAGTATTCCTCCATCATTGCCGGATGAGTATAAAGAAATATTTAATTCTCTTAATACCGACGACGAATATTTTCCTTCTGAAATAGACTCTGATGATAGCGATGTCCCTTTAGAGCTTTTGAAATCTAAAAAAAAAAATACAAAAAAAAACTATGCCTGTTAATCTTAATGTCGCCATTATTACTGAATCTAAAAATTTACCAAAAAAGAGGAAATTAAGAAAATCTTTAAAAGGAAGAACAAGAGTTGCTAAAGCAGAAAGGAAATATAAGCGAAACCATGGTGGGGAATATATGACCGAATCTGGAAAGGTTAAAAAAGCTCGAGTGTGTCAAAGTCTATCAAACTGTCGCATGAAATGCCAAGAAAACTTTAGGGATGAGGACAGGAAAAATATTTTTGATGAATACTGGGGATGCGGTTCTCATGATAAACGTGTAAATTTCGTCAGTAGTTTGATAAGAAAACACAAGAAGTTAATAAGCAGGCAAAAGGATGTAAAAAAGAAAATCAAAAATCGAGAATTTACACACGAGTATTACTTACGAATTAATGGGATTGAAAATAAAATTTGTAAGGAATGTTTTCGCAAAACATTGGGAGAAACAAATAAGTTTTTAGAGTTATGCAGTTACAAAGTTAGTTCAAACCTTTCCGGAATTTATGAAAGTGATCGTCGGGGAAAGCAGCCTCCAAAAAATAAGTATTCTGACGATGATATTAAGAAAGTAACTGAGTTCATCGAAAAAGTTCCACTGTATGAAAGTCATTATAGTCGGCGTGATACCAATAAAAAATACTTGCCGCCACATTATACCATTACAAAACTCTACAATCAATATCTAACTGAGCCCGGCAGAATTACTATTAATCGTACAAAATTTGAGGAAATTTTTCACTCACTAAACATTGGGATAAAACGTCCAAGCAAGGATACGTGCGGGAAATGCGATAAATTAAAAATGAAAATAAATTTGGCAAGTGAAGAAGAAAAACTAAAATACCAAGAAGAGTTAAATTTACATCTGAAAGAAGCCGACGACTATTACAACCTAAAATTCCAGGATAAACTATTATCAAAAACTGACCCTACCAAGAAAACTGTAACGTTTGATCTACAGCAGTGTTTGCCGACCCCACAACTGTCAGCTGGAATAACATTTTACTTAAGACAGTTGTGGACTTTTAATTTAACTGTCCACGACTGTGATAATAATCAGGCCTATTGCTTTATGTGGCATGAGGCTATAGCTGCTAGAGGAGCAAACCAAATAGCATCATGCTTATATCGTTTTTTAATGGACATTCCTAGAAACATCGAAGAAATTACACTTTATTCAGATTCTTGTGCGGGGCAAAATAAGAATTCCCACGTTATTGCAATGTACTTCGTCCTTATGAAAGTCCACTAACCCTTAAAGTAATTAATCATAAATTTTTAGTTCCGGGACATACCCATATGGAGTGTGACGGAGATCACGCTCTTATTGAAAAAACTAGGAAGCGCACAGAATCACCAATTCACCATCCACATGACTGGTACCAGCTGGTTCGATGCACTGGAAAAAAACATCCCTTCAAGGTTATTGAAATGACCCAGTTAAATTTTTTTGATTTCGCGGAACTATTGAAAAAGGAACTTCAGATTAAGAAAAAGGATGAATCAGGAAATCCATTTTATTGGCGTAACGTTCGAGAAATAAGCGTTAATAAAAACGATATAGGTATAATGTATTTTAAGACGAACATCAGCGGGAACTTTAAAAGCTTGTCATTTAGAAGACCTCGCCTCAGCAAATTTAGCTCCTAAATCACAATATCATGGTCCTGTACCAATTTCTAAAAAGAAAAAGGATAACCTACTGCAACTACTTCCTTACATTTCGGATATATTCTGGGATTTCTACCAAAACCTTCACACTCTGGAGGATGTTAAAGAATCCCATCCCGACTTGGTTTCATCAGATGAAGAAGACAGTTAGACAGAAGAGTACTTCTTACCTTATTTTTGCCATTACAAAATTAAAACTTTAGTTTTGAGCGTCTGTTTTTAGTTTTGATTATGTTTTATTTTTGTGAATTAATTAAATATAATGTTAAAAATGAGATAAGTGTAGTTTTTGTTGGTTCGTAAAGGGATAAGTACATTTTTCTTCTAAAATATCACAAACACCATAACATGTCCTAAATAAATTTAAACATAAGGTAACAATGATTTTACTTTAAAAATATCGCTTTCCAAACTCCTTCGCCCGATTGGTAGTACTTAGCTAAACTTTAACTGAATCTACTGAAAACTTTAAGAAATGAACTTATCTCCTTTTTCCCCGACACCACGGAATTATGCGTTTGAAGAAATTTATTAAAAAATATGTCTGTTTTTGGCAATAAATTACGTAATATTTAGAATAATGTTACATTTACAAGTTTCATTTTAAAACGGTTCACTAAACAATTTAAATGCAAAAATATCTAGAAAACTCTTACTCACAAACGATATCTACAAAGTAAATCTTTATTACTAAATAAAAATAGAAAAATGAATATGTCCGTTCAAAATAAATGAAATATTAAGGTGCAAAAAAGTTGTAACCTTTTAAATGTAAGCAAGGATCGCAGAAAGCGGACTTTACAGTAAACTTCAAAATTTTTTAAAAAATTATGCCAGGTTTGAATTTTTCAAAATTATTTTCAAAAATCGAAAAATGACTTGGCTATAATTTTTTTGGCGACTGATTCGGATTACGCAAAAAAAGTGTATCATTCGTCGAAACGAACTCTACTCCATTCTTGAATCCAACTCGGTATTCTACTTTTTTTTTTATGAGGACTGTGTACAGCTCTCCGGTCTTATAGCGCAGGATACATAGCAAAAAATCAACGCAAGTAGGAAATAAATACCGCGGCAGGATTTTTTTTTTGGAAATAAAAGAGTAAAATGGACCTATGATGGGAACATATCAATTCACCTAAAGTTACATAAGCCGGCTTCCTGGACATCCAGGGCCTGTTTTAATCCCCTGTTATGGCTTAGGACCTCTTGAAGGTTTTAGTCGACTCTTGGACTTTTTCAACCTGCGATTTTGCGTTAAATGTCAAATTTTGAATATTTTTTGAGTTCTAGCGCTACGGTTGTGTGCCTTTATAGTAAGCAACGTTAAATATGCGAAGGAACCTGAGTTCTAACAATACTTCAAATACGAGCTTGCTCAATTTCAGACTTTAGAATTCCAAGAAGCCAGCCTATTATGTAGCTTTAGGTAAATTGATATGTTGTTCTCACAGACCCAAAACAAAAAAAAACTTCCGTGGTATTTATCTCAAGGTCAGAAGCTATCTTGCCTGAGCTACTTCGAGGCCCTTAGAGGTTCTAATGCTCTCACACTGTTCAAAACCTAGGGTAAAATAAAAACACGTATTAAATTACTTTGGTGTCAAATAAATATGATATATTTTTTTTTTAAATGCTACTTTCCACAATACAACCGCCGACATATACATACATACCTAAACTTGTCTTTATCAATAAAAATACTGTTATATCGCTATAAAAATATGTACAACATAAAGTTAAATAATATTGTTCTTACTGCAAACGTACTCCTAATATCTATGTACAAAAAGATCTGTTTCCCTATTCATAAAATTCGTTGGTTGAGCTAAAAAAACTATATTTATTCTTGCAAAGTCCTTGTTCACTCAACATTATATAGCAATTGTGGTAATTTAACCTTAATATCGTACATTTGGTATAATTGCGTGTTTTTAATATTCTCAAGTCGATTAAGTTAGGCATTGTTCATCCTAGTGTTTTTGTCAGTCATTTTTTTAGCACTGTTAGACCAGACAGACTAATGGATCGCAATCGTATCCTAACCACTGGACTTTCCAGCCACACGTAAATGGTAAAACAGTAAAAACTATGAGAAAATGCAAATTCACTCTCCAAGTCTAATAACGAAAAATAGCAAAAAAGGTTTTCCAAAAGAAATTGTTATTTTAAGAGGTAACCTGCAATTGAAATAATTTATACGAGTAGGTATGATTTACTCTGACGTGCTATGGCAAATTAAATAGTTTTTCGAATAAAATATGTAATTATAGGACAATTTAAAATATGTGTTTTTTTACCTTTGAAGAGTTCCTAAAAATACAAAATTATTCTTACTGCAAATACAATGACTAGCCAAAAACCGCCGATGTTTACATTTAATAACAAAAAAAGTTTGGGCTAAGCGCGCGCACTACGCTTTTTTAACCGCGCAATAATTTTGTCGCAGAAATATGATCTATAGAAATGTGCGCGCACTTACGAGAAAAAAATCGTAAGGAACAATATAAGTGACTGCGATTTTAAAATGACGCTGCAAAAAATCGTAGCGCATGCTCAGCATTACCGCTGCTCACTTGATTTTTAAATGAAACATCCTGTATATTTTCACAATTTTGGATTTTAATGTCGATTTCTTATGTAGTATGTTCTATTGTTTTGGAAGTTTTTATTAAAAACAATCCATTATTTCTGCACCACAGGTTTTGAGGGGGCCCGGATTTCGTTCAAGACCGGCGCGCCTAAATGTATGACAGATGTTTATAGTGAAAGTATAAAATAAATTGTGTTCTACTAGTATTTGTATTTGAATTTCTTGATACTATTAACTTCATCTCTCCTAATACTATCTTAGTAATCTACTCTTACTACAAATTTGCAACTGTGTGGCACGAAAAAGCAGGTGTAGGGGGCCCATAGATATACTACCCCCGGGCCCCGATTTTCCCTCGACGGCCCTGGGCACAAGAATGTATAAAAAACGAACTGAAGTTGACAAATCAAAATACCAAAACATTCAAAACAATATCAAGCAAGGCCTGGCCTGCCCTGTAATCCTTGATGTTTCCGTTTTAGTTACCACCGATAGGTGTGTCTCTAACATGTATTTAACGTAACATGGAGAAACATGACAGATATTATATAATCTACCTATTAAAACTTGGTTTTGTTTGTTTTGAATTGGATTTGAATCATTTGTGGTGTGAAATCCTAGTAACTTTTTGTCTTCATTTAGAGGCGATTGGAGTGTGCTGACGTGAATTGTGCGCCGCCATATTGCAGGTTTGCTAGCTGAAAATACTCTAGTAACGTTAGCAGCAATTCGAAAACGTGTGTGAACGACATTTGGGAATTAGAGACTTGAAGTGATGCATCGACGTAAACGTAAACGCGTAAACTGACATCTGTGCAATCGCAGGGAAATATGTTCCACGTTAGCGTGGACTTGCATTCTCCCACGGCCCCTTTTAACGTTACCCGCTGATTCTCCGCCTATGTATGCTATTATTTTTATATTTATAAACTAAAATAATAGGTTTTAGTTTTGATAACTAAGTTAAAGTTTTATGTGCATGTTCACAATGGTATGTTCTGGATTATTCGGGTTTGTGCACATCCTCTGCCGATGCGATTAAGTTCTAACATTTTAGGTTAGAACTTTAAGACATCTGACATTTTCACGCACGTACACGGAGGACGAATACTTCAACTGTGCAGTGCAAGGCTGCACAAATGCGCCACAAACATGTAAATTTGGGCATTTGAGTCTGCGGTAACCTTTGTGTATGGCGATCATGTATACTTCAAGTATCTATTAAAAAATATCGACTGCAATTTAAGACAGGTAAATATTGCGAAACGTAATTCTAAGATTATGACACCAGAAATAATGGGACAAATTCTGGAAGAATCACGGTATTCAGATTTCGGATACAAGGTTTAGAAATCGGTTAGAGGAAACTGGATTATAAAGCTGTCCCACTACCAGGTACTTCCCTTTATCCAGAGGGATCGCGGTGTGTGTTAACAATTAACAAGGGAACATAAGAACTAAAAACATTAACAGAGTGTTCCTGTTTTATTGACGGGCGAGTCTTGATTTGGTTTGTACTAATTCAAAAAAGTGTTTCTTGATGTAAACTATCCTTGAGCAGGTTTGAGAGGGTCGTCCTTATCGCAGAGGCACAGTAATGAGTTGGGTTCTGAGAGGGCGAAATAATATCATTTTAGTTAAAATATTTAAAAATGCAAACCAATTTGCTCCTCCAGTTATTCCTCACGAATAACTGGATAATTTAATCCTGAACGTGAGAAAGCGGTGCCTTGCAATGATAAATACTGGAGGCGCTATTAAAATTACATGCGTATACAACAAAAAAAAAACTTGGATTTTTGTATCAAAATACAAATATTGTTGCCATCCCCTGTATCTCTCTAAGCAACGCCACAACTCATTATGTCTTTTTGGAATGATACAACAGACAAACACCTTCATTTTTTTTTAAGAGGCAGGACAAGTGCTTCGGGCGTCATGCTCACTAGCGCGAATTTCGCCCTTTTTTTACAGTTATTCGTATGCGAATGCAAATTTTGGTATTCGCCAGAAAGTTTAAACTGTTTAAAAGGATTTAGATTTTGTTAGGCCAATTCTTAAAACATTTAAAAGGCTTACTAGTATCTCCCTGTGTCTTCCCAAAAATACATCGCTATCTCTAACCTAACATTTTTTTCTCTAATGCCGCTTGGCTAGTACGAATAAGGTAAATGAAAAATAAAATCTCCACAAATATATCTATTTTTGTTTTTTTATAATGTATATTAAATTAAACAATAAAAACTCAGTACCATCCAGATTACACGCGACGGTGTCGACACGGGGATTTGTCACAAGTCTAGGCTCACCTTTTAAGTTAATTAATTTTTTGCATATACCCAAACTTGAGGTCGCTAATCACAAATTCAAATTTTTTTTTCGCTGGTCTCGAAAGTCAGATTCATAGTTTCGATAAGGTAAGCGGTACGCAATAAGTAATATATGACGTAGGCAGCGGTAAAAAATGGTTCATTTTAATTTCTTAAGAATCGGCAAAAATCGGGCATCCTCGTACTCACGCGGCAAATTGGAAATCCTCTGAATGTCGGAAATTTTCATCGCTGATGTTTATTTGTTGTTATTTTGTTTATAGTTTTGTAAAATATCTAAATTATGGAGGAATACAAAATATAACAAATTTAATGGCCATTGACTTGATACAACACTTCTGCTATCGAAACTGAAATCGGCTTATTTGTTTTTGAGAAAAAAATTAATTACATTTTTCACTTACATACCTAAATAATGTAATCCTTAAAATTTTGTTTTCCTAACATAAACGAAAAGTGTGACAAAAAATTATAAGAATATGTCAAAATATGTAAAAACTTGTAACACAGAAAAATTTAGATTATCCATAGAAAAAAACCGGGGATTATTCATTGCACGTTAAACGCAACACTGTTGTCGGGTGAATCGAAAGCAGTATTTGCATTTTCCTGTTTTCAAATTATTCAAATGCTTTAAATTATCTTTTTTCTTTTTTTATTCAACCCGATTGAACCAGAGTCGTGCTTTGTCGCCAATTTTGGATTTTAGGCTCTTTGACGAAAATGGGAGTTCATCCATTTTTTAATTATTGTTCGATTCAACTTGCTCACTTACACCTAGAGTTCAGTAAAAAAATTTTGATTTGTCAGAAATGTCAAATTATGGCGATTTTGTGATTTCGTTTACAATTGTTTAGATTTCAATTAAAAATCCACTTTTCTCGATATTTTTTGGACAAAATTTTGTAATGATTTGGTGGAAAGATAGGTAGGTTAGTGTAAGTTTCATCAGTGATTTTTAGGCAAAAACAGCAAAATTCAGGAAATTAAAAGAAAAAATAAACCTAACCTGTCGAAAATTTAAATAATTTTTTTCTCAAAACCCGCCTTAAAAAAACTTCTGATTTGTGATTAGTGACCTCAAACTAGGGTGCAAAAAATTAGCAAAAAATTCTATGTTTCCGGCTTCCCCAATATTTACCTTTTTTTACATAAGCTGTCATTTTTCTAGGTTTTAAATTATATTCGCGGCGAAAAATTTTAACTTTTCGGTGAATCCTTACGTCAATGTTGCGGCCCTTTTCGATTGGCCACTCCTCAAATACGCATAGGGATCACGTAGTTTTTTTATTTTACCTCTTCGGCGTGCCAAGTATAGTATTCTTAAATGTGAAAATATACAGAGTGTTTCATTGATAATTAAAGTATCGCTGCAATAATGCAGCTAAAAAAAAATAAAAACCGAAGTGTTTGAAGAATTTTTGATTAATTGACTATTTATAAAACACTAAAGATAAATTAAATGCTAATAATAAAGTTTCCTTTATTGGCCCCACGGCCCGACGGCGAGCTGAACTGCCATCTTGTGCCGGCACGCTACTGTGGTATGTCACGTAGAGCGAGATAATATATTTCTTGTTGAAAAGCTTTATTTACTTTATCAATTATTAAGAATACTTTCAGGTTCAGTGATTTCATTTGAAATAAATCAAATGTTGTCGTCAATCACTGGGTAATTTGAATCCGCGTTCCCTATACCGGTGGCTACGCCATTGGACCAGACAACAAATAAAATTTATCATCATTTTCATAGTCATATAGTCATCATAGTAAGCTATAAAATCTAATGTCTCTGTTTGAAACCAACTTAAAATAAAACAAATCAAACCTGACAATCAGTGCAGATTCCAGCCGGCTTCCGCAATCGCAGACTGGTTTTGCGCTTGCGCGACCGCAGTGCTTCTTTGGTTTTGCCTCATGATATCGTCGGCCGGTGTGCAGTGTGGCCTCGGGCCCGGTTCGGGCGTATACGTAAACGTCAAACCGGTCGCGTAAATAATGCCATCGTTACGCACCAAGGACACGGGTACCTGGGTCGGTTGGCGTACCTGTAACGGTGAATGTCACAATTATTTATTTATTAACGGCTATCGATACAATGATAAAAATAAAAATAGAAGCAACGAAGTAAAGATATACAAGATTGATATGGTAGAAAAACAAACTACAAATACGCAGGGCAATTTAGAGAGTATGGAGCATAAACGGACATGCTCTACACGGTTAAAAGATATTTTCGACAATGCGGTGTGTAGGTCCAAATTAATTTAGATCTGCCCCGACGCAGTCAACAAGCGCATTTAGAAGTATTTGATAGTAAACAGACACCGTTTTAAGCTGGTGGAGGTAAAGGTGCCACGAAATATACCTGACCAGAGAAGGGCACCGGTAAATGTCCCACTGACCAAAAGAGTTTTTTAAAAACACACAGGTATTTGTGCCACTGCTACGGTTTCCTCGAAAGCGGCACCGTCATATAGCGGCCGTCAAAATACCGTGAATCATGTCATACAGCGGCGGAAAAATGCGGCAAGCGGTGCCGTCAGTTGTAAAATCAGGAAAACGACGAAAGTTGTGTCGTTGTTTTTTTGAACATACTAGTATGGATGACATCAATCTCCCGCCTGTAATCACTTTAAAAGATGAAGAAGAGGTTTAAAGGAGAGAGGAAGAATCAGAGTTATATAAAAAACGTGCAGAATAGGGCGCATATGAATTTACCTGAACCTCAAGATCAAAAAACGTTGAGCCAACTGTCACATTGACACCGTTTTGAAAATGACGGCAGCGCTATCTTACGTTACGGTGTTGAGTCTGTTGGAAACCAGAAACCACGCAAAGTTTTTATATTGATAATGCTCGTACTAACTACTACAGCAATTCATCGAATATTGTAATGTGCAAATTATATAATCAAAAACGACTGCAGTTTGATATATGGAATATAAGCTCAGTTAGAAGTAGACTCAGATCAATACTTAATGGCATATGTTAACAAGATGTAGAATAGTAGAAGTCATTTTTGAGTGCCATTTATTTAGTTTTATGACAATAGGTTAGTTTTCTACCCCACACTATAATTGGAAGTAAATATGTTGGGTAAATGTAAAATAAATAAATACTGATTTCTAAAAGCAGAAAAATTGTTAGCGGCAATGTTTTCTAGTATGCTTAAAAATACCACCATTTTTTAAAGCTTCACAGAATTGAATGTATAGAAAAAAGCAGTTAATTCAGTTGTAGTAAATTTAATAACAAACTGTATTCTTCTTATTCTTTAATTGAGTTGCCCCAACTTTAAACTATTATTATTTAGTCTTCTGAAAATATCAGGCGTGGAACTTGGTCGATTAGGATATTTGTCGCGATATTCACTTAAAAGCTTGACATTTTTCAGAAGCAGAATAACAGACAGTTGTAAAACACTGCAGTATAATAACTGTTTTTCTTATGAAGACATACTAGAAAATATCGCCGCTAACAATTTTTAATGTCACTAACAACAACATATTAACTTTTCAATGTTAACTTAATAATATTATTTTTGGCAATCTAATAATTATCAACCCTAAATTTATCAAATTTTTAGGAATTCACATTACTAAAAAATTTTATTTTAATGGACATATAGAAAACTTATGTAAAAACAAGCATCAGGTCGTTATGCCTTAAGAGTACTTTGACATGAAGTAAATTATACAGTTCTTTGAAATGTTTATTTTGCTTTAATAGAATCCCTGTTCAGATGGAATTTTCTTCTGGGCAGATTCATGTCAATATCTTCTTAATTCAATTTTCATTTTACAAAAAATAGCTATCAGGTATTTGTGCAAAGCGAGATCTAGAGATTCTTGTAAACCTTTGTTTGATCCGAAAAAAAAAATAGTAATAATTTTATTGAATTAGCCGATACTTGCTGGAGATTCATAACAATAGGATGTTTTTAGGAAATAATGTAAAATACTATTTAAATACTTTTCTCCAGTATTTATTAATATGATTATATATTAATGTGACATGTTTCGCTACATTGTAGCTTTATCAAACAAATGCAAATCAAAAGAGGCTTGTGGACCTTTTTATATGTAAAATCTTAACACCCATCTTACATTTATGGGTTTTCCTAAATATATATTATATAATATATAATAATTTTCCTAAATATATATTATATAATATAATATATTTATGAAGACCCATAAATGTAAGATGGGTGTTAGGATTTTACATATAAAAAGGTCCACAAGCCTCTTTTGATTTGCATTTGTTTAATAAAGCTACAATGTAGCGAAACATGTCACATTAATATATAATCATATTAATAAATACTGGAGAAAAGTATGTAAATAGTATTTTACATTATTTCCTAAAAACATCCAATAGTAATAATATTAATTTACCTACTTATAAGACAAAGTCAAAATAATTATGTTTTATTGTCCGACATAATAAACATCATAGACCAAGCTAAAGTTAAAGCCAGAGTAATAAAATATAATATAAAATGTTACACAGTATAATATTTTCTTAAAAAGGTAAAAAAAAGAGCAAAGAAGGAGGAACACCAAGAAAAACACGCTTCTACATAAAAAAGAGACAGGAGGAATAATGACAAAATAAATCATCTCTGTAATACTCATTTAGAGTGTAATAAGCCTTACCAACCAAAAGAGCAAGACTTTAATATATGTTTACCTATTCCTTCATCAAGTCTTGTAAATAATATATATAATTAATGATTAAAAAAAAAAATAATTATCTTCCAGTTTAAAAAAGCTTATTATAACATAAATGAATACAGGGTGTTTCATTAAGGTCGAAGAGCGGCCATATCTCGGAAACTATTGGGCATAGAAATGCAGGAAAAAAAAATTAATGACTAAAGTGGCCATGAGAAAATCCTGGAAATAATTTTTAAGTTCCGCATTTTGCCGCAAGGGGGCGCAATTGAAAAGTAAATTTTTAAATTTTAGATATCTCCGAAAATTGCACGTTAAGGTATATTTTTGATAACACCATTAAAAAGCTTGGACAATTCTGCATAATTTTGGTCCCATGCTTATTGGCGTACCGACTTTAGTAAGAGTGGGGGAAGCTGTTGAATGTGTAATCATTTAAATCGCTGTAACTTATCAACGACTTATCCGATTTTAGCAAACTAAAACTTGTTTGGAAGAGAAATGTAAGTACTTTTAACTATCGTCTTGAGTGGTCCATGATACTTCTCAATAAAAATACAAGAGGGCGCAATTTGCAATAATAACACATTTCTTAACTTTATTCATTTATTTCAAATCATACGGTATAATTATGATACCATAATCGAAAAGTAGATGAAATTTGCTACAAAAAATGTCAAAACCGCAGTTCGATATCTCCATCCGTTTCAGAGTTATTGCCAATAGAATCATTTTTAAAACTTTAAATGAAGAAGCGGTTGTTTTCATAGTTTTGTGATCAAGCATTCCATGACAAAAAATATTTTTAAACTTTATGGTTAGGTAGGTTTGTTTCTCATTATTCCAATGGCCTAGAAACCACTCTAGAATTAATGGCAATCATGGAAAACGTGTCATTTAGGCGTAACTCTAACAATATGATGTGTTTTAAAAAATAAATCTAGATAGCTGTGAAATAAAATCTGAAAGTTTCCATGGAGATAAGACAAATAATGCAAATAGTTGTCAACTAGTTTCATTTTGAAAGGTGTTGACAAAAGTTTATCCGTAATTCATCTTAAACTTCTTGATAGAAAATTGTGATACGTACCTTTCAAAAATGGCTTATACCAATGCCGAAGCTTACGATATGCTGGCCGTATATTTTGAATGTTTTCAAAATGCGCCTATAGCGGAACGCGAATATGCTCTCAGATATCCTGAACGAAGGCACTATGGCAGAGCAGTATTTCAGCGACTGGCAATATGCGTAAGGCAAACGGGAAGTGTACGACGCATTTCAGTTGCTTTTAGAAGACGTCCAGTAAGAAATGAAGTCAACATTACAAACGTTCTTGCGTACGTAGAGGCCGATCCGCATTTAAGCATAAGAGCAATTTCTTTAGACCTAGGTATAAGTTGTACTGCAGTGTTCCGAATTCTAAGGGATTTTAAGCTGCATCCCTATCATATAGTTTTACATCAGGCGCTATCAGAAAGTGATTATGACAGACGGCTCGACTATTGCTATTGGCTAAGAGAGATGTGTAACGAGAATCCTCAATTCCTCTCCCACGTGTTATGGACTGATGAAGCCACTTTCAGTAGCTGTGGCAAAGTTAATTTACACAATATGCACTATTGGTCACAGACAAATCCTCACTGGATGCGCGAAGTGGATCACCAAAACAGATGGAGTGTTAACGTGTGGTGCGGAGTATTAGGACACAGAATTATCGGACCGTTTATTTTTAATGATTATCTAAATGGTGAATCTTATTTAAACTTTTTACAAAATGACTTGCCTATCCTTTTAGAAGATGTTCCTATTGGCCTAAGAACATCCATGTGGTATCAACATGATGGATGCCCGGCACACTTTTCGCATATGGTCCGTGATTTTTTAGATATTGGATACCCAAATCGCTGGATTGGAAGGGGTAGTTTGTTTGCTTGCCGGATTTAACTGTGTTAGATTTTTACTTGTGGGGGCGAATAAAAGACATTGTATATAAAACGCGACCAACCACACGAGACAACATGATTGAGCGAATTGAAAATGCACTAAATTCGATTTCACGAGCTGAAATTGAAACAGCTGTCTCTAGTTCTAGAAAAAGAATTAATCGTTGTATTTTGCACAACGGAGGTCATTTTGAACATTTATAAAGTCTCTCAATTGTTTTCCTAAGAAGCTTTCCATGGATATTGTTTCCTTCAATAGTTTCCGATAATTATTTCAATACTGTTTTATGGCCCGTTGGCCTTGAAACACGCTCCAAATTTTGTATTTTACATGATTTGGACTAGTCCTAAGCCTAGATAAAGTGTGAAGGAAGGCACGGAGTTTGACATTGGAATATTGAGAAACAAACCTACCTAACCATAAAGTTTAAAAATATTTTTTGTCATGGAATTCTTGATCACAAAACTATGAAAACAACCGCTTCTTCATTTAAAGTTTTAAAAATTATTCTATTGGCAATTACTCTGAAACGGATGGAGATATCGAACTGCGGTTTTGACATTTTTTGTAGCAAATTTCATCTACTTTTCGATTATGGTATCATAATTATACCGTATGATTTGAAATAAATGAATAAAGTTAAGAAATGTGTTATTATTGCAAATTGCGCCCTCTTGTATTTTTATTGAGAAGTATCATGGACCACTCAAGACGATAGTTAAAAGTACTTACATTTCTCTTCCAAACAAGTTTTAGTTTGCTAAAATCGGATAAGTCGTTGATAAGTTACAGCGATTTAAATGATTACACATTCAACAGCTTCCCCCACTCTTACTAAAGTCGGTACGCCAATAAGCATGGGACCAAAATTATGCAGAATTGTCCAAGCTTTTTAATGGTGTTATCAAAAATATACCTTAACGTGCAATTTTCGGAGATATCTAAAATTTAAAAATTTACTTTTCAATTGCGCCCCCTTGCGGCAAAATGCGGAACTTAAAAATTATTTCCAGGATTTTCCCATGTCCACTTTAGTTATAAATTTTTTTTTCCTGAATTTCTATGCCCAATAGTTTCCGAGATATGGCCGCTCTTCGACCTTAATGAAACACCCTGTATTTGATGATAATTTGTCATTACTATTTGCATTTTTATTCTAATATTTTAAATTTTACTATATTTTATTTTATTGCTGATTAAAATTTCTAGAAACTTTGTCAATAAAGATATTTCCTTCAGACAAAATAGCATATTTCGACTTGTGACTTTGACTATTTTTTAAGGAAACCCATTGATAACTAGCTGCTAGTCGGTATTGGAATCAAATTACCCCGAGTAGGTTCGGACAAACACGAAATGATTAAAGTGTTTAACCCTATCTTTTTTTATAAATGTGATTTTTGTAATTAGTTTTATGTCCCATATTTTTCTAATTAATTAGTAATTTACCAATAATTTTATTAATACCTATATACCTACTCAATTCAGGTTAGTTGTTATTACAGGTAGTACATCATTATAAAAATGCAACTTGTAAAATAAATTAGACAGCACAGATTCGCTCACCAAAGTTCTCAACAAAATTATCAAACCCTAACTTTACATAAAAAAAACAAGAATTTTCAGCTCCTCAACTAAACCGCCAAAATAGCAAAGTACGTGCAAAAAGGAAATTATTTTCCAAAAAAAGAAAAAAAAATTAAGGAACCTAGTGCGGAGGAAACTGACGCTCTCGCAGTTTCTTTATTCACGTTATTTTCTTACAGGAAAGAAATCACAAAAAAGCGGATTTAATTGGCTCGAAACAGTTCAAAAATCTGTTGCCGATGATCTGCACCTTCAAAATTCCTCTATAGAAAGAAAATAAAATGATTTGACATTTTTTGAAACATACAATTTAAATGCCGCGCTACAATTTTATGACTGCGCATGTCTTAAACTTAGTGTTCACAATCGGGATAAGGATCATTTATTTACGATACCGGCTAGCAGCTTGTGCGTTTATTTAGATATGCAGGGTGTTCCATTTAACATGAGAGTTGTTAATGTTTGAACTATTTCGCAATGAACCTTGAATTGTGGCCACCCTGTACATTTTATATCGAGTTTATAGAGTTTTTTAGATTTGCTGATCCTTTGGCTATACGATAGCAAAAAAATGTAGTCCAGGAGCGAAGGCGTGGACAGAAAACATATAATAAAACATACCATGTTGTATTTAAAAAACTAAAGTTGACAGCTAGTTCGGGTATAAACGGAAGTGACAGAAACATGTCAGTGTTTTAGTTGAATCAACAAACCTAATCCTACAAAATTTGAAAAAAACATTTCTCAGTAATTCTCCCAAAAGTTCTAATGCATGCTCGTCAAGAATTACTCTATATTAGGCTATTTTATCACATATATCTGCAAGATGGTATTGTTAATGGCATGTAACACATTATGCGAAAAAAAATCATTGAACTGACTGAATGTTTTTCCTACATAACGAATGATGAGGTGGTTTTGATTATGACGTTCTTGCGAAATTTTGTTTATTTTTTACAAGTTTCTGCTCTTAAGTTCTAACTTTTAAATAGGATACCCCTCGGGATGCCCCATAAGTTTTTTAGGTATTTTTTATTTTTATTCTACTTGACCTTTTGAGTGCAGACATGCCTGATTTCTCAGTTAATTATTTTAACTAGGTCGAGTACCGCAATACATAATCAATATATATATTTTGACTTAGTCGTCTATTATTATCCCGTTTGTTTTTTGATTGATCAAAAATAAAAGTTTCACTTTTCACGCTAAATTTTGCAATTTTAAATGCGGTTAACCTTGCAGTTCAAAGTTACTCCTTATACACCATCGTTTACTACCCGCAGTGTTTTAACCCGATCTCTGCCTTGACTGTAATCCTGATTATTAGTCTTTGGAGTTCTGTTAGATACGAAGTTTCCCAAGCTTGCTTCAGCACTTAAAATTGCAGGATTACCTCGTACCATGTGGCACCCAGCTTTAAGAGTCCCAATCAGAACAATTTTAGTTTTTTCGGCAGTTGTCACTCCGTCAGAAAATAATGCAAGCCCTACAAGCTTATCTGAGAGGTACCACAAGTGACGTTCTAGGATGTTTCTAGCTGCTACTCAAATTTCGGGATCAAGGAATTCATATGCCTTAATATTGCGCAAAAAGTGAAGATCTCCGCCAGGAGCTTCTGGTGCAAGGGGCGCTTCAATCCATGATTGTGTATACAGAAGAGCTCCGAAAAGAAAGAAACGACGAAGTTAAGTCTCTTACTTTTTTGTTAGTTTGAACACCTCGCGCTAATTACCAAACAGAAAGATCTTTTTCTAATTTGGTTTCATAAAAAAGCTGTTTCGATATCGTTTTCAGTATCGTAATGTACTTTTTATGAAACAGTTTTCTTTATTTTTCTAAGGTTGGTAATGATGTTCACAAATGTTTTATTTTGCTCTCGTGTTTGTTTGGTTACATTAAGTCTATGAAATGGAGATGAGTTAAAATATCAAATAACCTCACAAATTTACTATATTATAAAACATAGAACTATAAAATTTACCGCAATTTCCCTTAACTTTGGGGGAGTTAAACTAAACTCATCTTGCTCCATATTTTAAAATTATGTAGGTATGTTAGAAAAATTAGACAACTTCGTGACAAAATGGCTGACACGGAAATAAAATTATTTGTGATTGATCGTTTTTAAAAGCAGCCAGCTGGCATGGATTTCAAGTTCTTCAATGCAATGTTTTGGTTATTGGGTGGGAATTGAAGATTTTTCCAAAGCGCCGTTACTTTATTCATCTATTAGCAAATGCGCAGCATTTCGAACGCTCTTTTCTCTTGCACGAATTTGTGAAAACGCCTAAGAGCTTCTCTCACTGTGGGCAGCTGATTTAGTCGCGAGAGCGGTTCCAGATCCCAAATGCCTATTAGAAATACCTTATCTCTGTAGCGACTTAAAGCAGAAGCCATTCTGATGAATTTACAACCACACTTATTGTATTTTACACCGAAAGTTTTTAGCTTTATTGACACTGTTATTTATTAGTTGCATTTTAAAAACATATTGAAGATTACCACTAGCTCTTCAAACATTAATATTATTTACCAGGAACAAAAAACAGAAACTAAATTTTTTTCTAAAAATTAAGAAAGTTTTAATTGAAAGAGTCGTTGAGCAGCAGCCTCTAATGTGACGACGAATTTTAAATTTGGCCATTATAATACTATAGGCGGGTGTAATGAAATGGCAAAAAAACTGTTTTTGGACCACCCTACCTTAGTAACCAAGACTCATTGAAATGGTACCCTATTTGAATTTCAATTGAAAATATTTAAAACCCATAGAGTATAGTGCATTCGGAGATACATTTAACATTTTTAAAAGTAAACTGACCAACAAAAAGATTGGGAAAATGTTTGTTTTTTATTTTCACTGAAAATGTTCATTACTTTCAGTTTTAAATCGCTCATCTCGAGAGCCCACTTAACTAATTTGATTCGAATTTTCCGATTTAAAAAATGGTTCTCTGCTGATTTAATGGCGGAGAATGCTTTTGATCTTCCTTTTTGAGTATTATACCGCGAGGAAAAGAAAGTGATGTAAAAAAATTAATAATTTTTTCTCATAAAAGCGTCGTGCTTTTCAATAATTGAATGCTACAGGCAAATTAGATTGTGGCAGAGAAAAATGGTACACTCTTTATACTCTGAATAAAGTTAAAGGAACCCTTTGCGAATATCTCGCTGTATTAACATACAGAATACACACTTACCCACAACCATTCCCCCCTGAATTGCGATATGTCCGGAACGACACACAACATGCTCTCCTGACATCTAAACATGGTTTCCGCTTCGACGTCCCCGAACCACACTTGCAAGGAGGGCGAAAAGTTATCACCGGTTAATTCCAACATGGCGACGTCTCCTCCGCCATTTAAGTGAAGACTGTGGACAATGGGGACCGGTGTTACCGGGGATCTAAAAATGAAAAGTTGAAAATTACAATAATTAGTCTATAAAATATTCTTTTTTATTTATTTATTGGAAGGAGATAATATGTTTTACTTAAATAACGCTGTTGGATTTTTTTTGCTAACACCAAAAATGGCTTTCTAATAATTTTTTTTAAGTTGGTTAAAATATGCCATGCCTCCATTCTTCCTGGCTGACCGCTGACATCACTTTCAAACTTTTAAAGTTCCAGAATTATCATCCATCAAGCAGGTCTGATTGTCTTGCATGTAAAAACTGAATAGGTCTATCTTTTATCTTACGGATACTGTTTAGAGTCAGCTGTATTATCAGCATAACTGAATACATTCAAATAAAATAAAACTAAAACGTTTGCCGGTGATTAACTGTTTTAGAAGCGCGATGACGGCAAATATTCGTTCGAACAAACCTCCGACTTTAGTGACGTTATTGCATGTAAGGACAAATAGGGGCGTAGCCAATTTTAATCAATTAAAAATTTATTGTAATGCCGTGTAAAGTACTAGACAAAAAAAATTTAACGGCACTGTGTTTGTGACAATTACTTCTAATTGAAGAAAGTTCATTTTTATTTTTAATACCCTCATTGGGGAGAAGTGATTATTACGATTACTACAGGAACGTAAAAAAAAAACAATTTCGAAATTGCTTTAATTTATACCAGGAGAAAGGAATCTCTTTAAGCTGAGCTTAGTATAAAGTAGTATACTGAATTAGCCAGCACGTACATTGGAGTACAATGATTTTTTTTTGTTTCTATGGGTTATCATTGGCAAATTTGTGTTGGCAACAATGTCGAATTATAACTTACTACGTAAATATTGATGCGCTCGAATTTGAAAACACTCAATGACGGCCATATTTGTAGGACGTTACCATTGTGGAAAACTTGATATTAAAAGAAACGCGTGCTAATACATTATTTAGTGAGTAAAATTAAAATGCCAATGCTACTCCAATGCACTGCTATACTAATGAGAAATCGGCATTTTACTTCTTTTATGAGGCGTGTGGTTTAAATGAAGTGTTATTGGAAGGGTGGCTAATTTTAAAATTTAGGCCGGTTTTAGCAAACTTTTTAATTGCTTATTCTTATTTCTATATTCCTGATTCGTAAAAGTAAAAAAGATACATCAATTAAAACTTACGACAACGTTTATACAATTTGTAAAAAATTGTATTGAATTTTTACGAATAAAGAATACATAAATAATAATTATCAATTAAGAAATTGGCTAAATCATTCTTTAGATAAAGCTAATGCATATATCAAATAATGTAATATTTTTTAAGGTTTTTAAAGTGTTACAAAGCAAAATCTCGAGAACGGTTTGAAATATTTTCATGACACCTTAGTGAGGTAATAGGGTGGTGTATTGTAATGTAATTGGTGGACATATTTAACCATATTTTTTACATTTTAGCACTTTCTCAATTTTGAGGGGTGGGGGGCAAGTTTGGAATTTGATATGAGATTATGTATTTTTGTTGCTAAAATTTGAATCTACGTGAAAAACTACGTATGTTATCAAAAAAATGTTTGACTTGCTGCTCTGGTTACGAAATTATGATTAACCAAAATTTGATTGAATTTTAAAAAATTAATAAATTTTACCTATAAATCGAGTTTACGTATTTCGGAATATACTAATATGCATTTTCATGGAAACGCATAATATTAGGTTATTGCTCAAAACATGGAAACGAATTTTAATGTGCAAGTTGATATGCTGTTAATTTTGGGGGAGGGCAGAAAAAACTACAGAAGAAGCTGCACTAGTCTGGTCAGAGAGGTTTCCTAACAAGCCGAAATCTCAAATGCCATTTAAAAGGCTAGAGTTGCTGGAATGAATCAAAAATCAGTTATAACCGTATTGCACTTGTACAAGTTTCATCCATACCACATTCCGCTTCAGCAAGCGCTGTCTGGGTAAGACTTTGAAAATGGCGTTACCTTTTGAAAATACAAAAAAATAAGAGGTTCTTGAAGAATGTAATATGTTCTAACCAAGCCACTTTCCATAATTGTAGGCAAGTGGGAGTTTAGTCAGAAATTCTTTATTATTAGAAATTTAATTTCGTATTTTTGTTTGGTTGTTTTCCTTAAGGTAAACAGACACAATATGCACTACTGGGCGCCAGAAAATTCCGACTGGATGAAAACCCTTCCAAATCAACATCCCTGGTCAAACCATGGCTGGTGTAGAATTATCGGGGATAGAGTTATTGATCCGCATTTCTTTGAAGCACATTTAAATGGAGAAATGTACACATATTTTTAAGAAACCAATTACCCCAATTATTTAACCAACACAAATATTGACATGTGGTTTCAGCAGGACGGGGCTCCACCCCATTATGCAGTAGGTACATGCCCAAAACTATTTAAATGGAATATTAGAGAACAGGTGGATTGGTCGAGCTGGTCCGATCAACTGGCCTGCTCTTCTTGTGGAGCTTAATAAAGGACGAAGTGATGGCAACTGCACCTACAACTTCAGATGATATGAAATATCGAATCCGTTCTGCCTGCTTATTAGTGATAACTGAGATATTACAGCGGGTACGAAATTCATTTAGACAAAGAGTGAGAAAGTGTTTGGCAGTTGAAGGGAGACATTTTGAACAACTTCTCAAGCATGGTAAAACAATTTGAAATTAGGTTGTAAAATATTTCATTATTGCAATACCAGAATAAATCATAATTCGGTAACCAGAGGAGCAATCAAATGTTTTTTTGATAACATACGTAGTTTTTCATGTAGCTTCGAATCTTAGCAACAAAAATACATTATCTCATATAAAATTCCAAACTTGCCCATTCACCCCTCAAAATTGAGAAAGGGGTAAAATGTAAAAAATATGTCTCCCCATACCATATTACCTCACCAAAATTTCATGAATATATTTAAAACCGATTTCGAGATATTGCCTTGTAACATCTTAAAAGACTTACCCTGTATACAGGGTGATTTCTAAGGTAATACTTTTTTTTCAACTGTGTATACAACTACTTGAAAGAAACAACTTTTTGAAATAACTTTTTTTAAATAACTCAAAAATAAAGGAGATATTTTTTCATACACATGAGCCATTTTTATTTTTAAACACTCCCAAACTAACTGAAATCTATCACGCGATGAACTGACAACAAATTGCGACTTCACTGCTTGACATAAAAAAAAATAAACACCAACAAAAAAAATTATTAGCAGTCGTAGCGTAGGCTTTTCACATTAGCGTATCTCCTTTATTTTTGAGTTATTTAAAAAAAGTTATTTGAAAAAGTTATTTGAAAAAGTTGTTTCTTTTAAGTAGTCGTACACACAGTTGAAAAAAAAGTATCACCTTAGAAATCACTCTGTATACAGGGTGTAACATAAAGGTTGGGAATAAATTAAACGGTGGATTCCTTAGTCAAAAATAATAAAAATTTTTCATATAAGGATATGCTCTACGGGATTTCGTTTCCAAGTTACAGGGTGTTGAATTTTTTTTAAAAATTTAGTTTTTGTTTAATATCTTTTGAACGCTGGCAGCTAACGACACGAAATTTTAGCAGTAACTTCACTTGATAATGCCCTAGGAGAAGTAAAAAAATTGTCTTCCTGGGATACTCAGTGGTGTGCATACGGATAATGCCGTAGGGTTTTTTAATGAAAAATGTGGTACGCCACTGGTAGAATTATTTTTTTGTTAAAATTTATGAATTTTCCTTTTATTCTAAACAAAATTCCCCTCTTGCGTTTTCTTTGTATCTCTTGCCATTTTCCCGTAATTAAACATTTTGCAAATATCAGTTTTCAGCAATTTCAGTACCTAACAGTAATAAAATCGAGTACCTACGTTGTGATCCAGTGTTTACCAAATGGCAGAAACGACATTGAAACTTTTAGATTTTTGAAACACCATACTAATATGTAATTCACAAAAATTAAAATACTAAAAACTTAGAAATTGAAAACAATTATTTTAATAAAGTATGTAAACCAACACAACAAACAAAATTACAAAAGGTGCTGAAAATGTTGCCCCTCAACTTCAATACATTTTTCAATGCGTTTTCTCATGGATTGTCTTACTCGTCCAAAAATTCCAGGCATCTCTCGAATTTGCTGACAACCCATTTCAACTCTTTGACGAAGAATCTGTACGTTAGGAATGGGAACGGAATAAACCATGTTTTTTAAGTGCCCCCATAAATAATAATCCAATGGATTAAGGTCGGGTGAACGAGGAGGCCACGCTCTTGGCCCTCCACGACCTATCCATTTATTGTGGTACGTTTCGTTGAGGTATTTTCTAACTTCTCGCCTAAAGTGAGCTGGAGCGCCATCATGCATAAACCACATTTGCTGTCGCGTTTCAATTGGAACTTCTTCTAATAAAGGTAGTACTACAGGACTAATAAAATAATCGCCAATTATTCCTGCCCAAACATTAATAGAAAATCGTTGCTGGTGCCGGGATTGTATGATTCCATGAGGGTTTTCATCAGCCCATAGATGGTTATTATGAAAATTAATTATGCCATCCCTTGTAAATCCAGCTTCGTCGGTAAATAAAACGGATGAGTGAAATGAATGGTTTAAATTGCATTTATTTAAGAACCATGTACAAAATCTAAGACGTGGTGCATAATTCTCGACAGAAAGAGCCTGCACTCGTTGTAAATGGTATGGGTACAATAAATTATCATGTAGGATTCGTTGGACTGTCATATGGCTTACTCTTTCCATTCTTCCAATTCTTCTAGTACTAGATTCAGGATTCGCCTCGACAATCTGAAGGATTCGTTCCTCACGCTGTACTGTTCTTACGTATTGTGGTCTTCCACTGGAGGTGCAAGGCTTTAATGATCCGGTTTCACGTAAGCGAGCGTGAATCCTTGAAAAAGTCTTCCTATTCGGAATGCGTCGATTTGGAAAACGTTCAACATACAGACGTATAGACCAGGGTCGATAATTTTTGAAACCGAAAAAAATAATAGTAGGATGAAACCTATAGGAAAAGGAAGAGAATATAGCCAAAATGAAAGGAAAAATAAATTACGGGCGATCTGAGATCGGGAAGTGGTAGGGGGTGCGTTTTTAAGGGTAAAAAACGGTTTATCTCGATTTCTGGCAAAACTACAAGTCTTATGGAAAAAAGTTAAATAGCGAAGTTGTAGGTAATAAAAAGATCTACAACTTTTGTATCTACACTTTTTTCACATAACCTCAAAATTTATGTGAAAAATTCAAATAACCAAGTTTTTGGTTTAATATTTTTATCTTTTATAAAAAAAATTTTTTTTTAACGAAATTTGGTGAAAATTTACCTTTTCATGTCCCAAACACACTGTAATTTTTTTGATTTAAAATATTAATTTTTTCACCTTATTTTGACTTAATATCGAAAAATCACTCTTATTTTCAATCGAAAATTCTCGCGTCAAAATATCCGCTTTTTTAAAAAAGTCGGTGAGCTTTTTGTTCGTTGAAATCTCTACTTTCTGATGGTGTAAAAAAAATACATTACTATGGTAAATGTTCTCAAAAAACGAAAAAAACTCGAATCCGGAATTTTTTCTTTTTGTCACTAAGTACAATTTTGAGCTATTTATGAAAATTTATACTTTACTTTACTGGTGATTTTTCGATATTAAGTCAAAATAAGGTGAAAAAATTAATATTTTAAATCAAAAAAATTACAGTGTGTTTGGGACATGAAAAGGTAAATTTTCACCAAATTTCGTTAAAAAAAAAATTTTTTTATAAAAGAAAAAAATATTAAACCAAAAACTTGGTTATTTGAATTTTTCACATAAATTTTGAGGTTATGTGAAAAAAGTGTAGATACAAAAGTTGTAGATCTTTTTATTACCTACAACTTTGCTATTTAACTTTTTTCCATAAGACTTGTAGTTTTGCCGCAAATCAAAATAAACCGTTTTTTATCCTTAAAAACTCACCCCCTTCCACTTCCCGACCTCAAACCGCCCGTCCTTTTATTTTTGTTATATTCTCTTCCTTTTCCAATGGGTTGCATCCTACTATTATTTTTTTTTTCACTCTTTACCATTTTCAAAGGCTTCTACCCTGGTCTAGTACAGCTAACACAGTATTCCCGTTGGCACGGCCATAAATAAAATGCATATCTGCTAATTCTTCAACTGAGTAATCCATTTTTAATAGGTTTATTACTAAAATTAAAAAGCCTAAGCAAAATTAAATAACCTAACTGACAATGACATTATCAGAAAATATCGTGGTCCAAGGCATGCTCGATTTTGTTCCTATTACCCTCAATTTCCTATGTAACCTGTGGAAAAACTGATATTTGCAAAATGTTTAATTACGGGAAAATGGCAAGAGATACAAAGAAAACGCAAGAGGGGAATTTTGTTTAGAATAAAAGGAAAATTCATAAATTTTAACAAAAAAATAATTCTACCAGTGGCGTACCACATTTTTCATTATAAAACCCTACGGCAATATCCGTATGCACGCCACTGAGTATCCCAGGAAGACAATTTTTTTACTTCTCCTAGGGCATTATCAAGTGAAGTTACTGCTAAAATTTCGTTTTGTTATCTGCCAGCGTTCAAAAGATATTAAACCTAAACTAAATTTTTAAGAAAAATTCAACACCCTGTAACTTGGAAACGAAATCCCGTAGAGTATATCCTTATATGAAAAATGTCTATTATTTTTGACTAAGGAATCCACCGTTTAATTTATTCCCAACCTTTATGTTACACCCTGTATATGTATAATATCAAACTGAGATAAGCGTAAAAACTCCGGAATTTTTCCAAAAATCCCCGATTGGCTTGGAAATTTTCCAATTAAAAATGAAACGGATACCCTGAATTGAAAAAATAGAAATAAACAACAACAACTATAAAACAATCAAACACTCTATAAAAACAAAAACTCCTCTAATGCATGGACTGACCATTTTTAAGCCAATTCTACTGTGGCTACATACCTTACAGGCCCCATGCCCTCATAAAACTGATACTCAGCCTTATCAGTGGATATAATGGTCCAACAGGCTCCGTCGTTGATCATCTCCTTGTTGGGTTCCTTCGGGCAAGGCGTGGCCTGGAACTGTATTATCCTCTCTTGTGATAGGCAAAGATACATTCTTTCGGTGTCTTTCATGTAAAACGCGCATTTGTGAAGCTGCGACACGGGGTCGTCGGCTTCTAGAAGGGCCTGTTGCTTATCGACCTATGAAAATTAACTAAAGTTAAGAGCGAATACCAAACTAAATCTAATAATAATGTTATTCACAACGCACATCTAATCATAATTTTCTGACCACTCTGTACAGGCTCATCTAACCAGGACTGAACAGGGTCCTATTTATGTGGTTTCCTGTATTTTTATTAAATACCAATACAGTCATCTTGTTTAGTTTTTCCTGTAAACTCTAAAATTGCCATTTACAAAGTGGCTAAGCTGAAAACAACACCTTTAAAATAATATGTCAATATGTAAAATATCAGTTTTTATTAGTTAACATGCAATATTCCCTCAAAGAAAGCTTTCGGATTATTACAGGTTTCTATAAAACTGGTGAAAATGCAAGGGAAACTCAGCAGCGAAAGTTAATGGAAACATATCAGTAAACACAACTTTGACTTTAAAACGTTTATACATCGTTTACAGAGATACATGAATCGTCTGCAAACAAGTTCAAAAATGTACTACTATCGAAGCAAGCATTCATGTCAATTATACAGGGTGTCCCATAACTAATGGTACACAGTAAAACTGCAGATTTCTTGGGTAAAAATATTGCGATTTGGCCAAACTTAGCTTAGTTCAAAAGTTGATAATAACCGAGATACAGGGTGTTCAAGTAAAAATTTTATTTTCGATTTTCCTAATTAACTTTTTTTTTAACCAATATTTTAAAATAAAATTTTGTGATTGGGGATTTGTTGCGGCGAGAAATTTAAATTTTTTAAGAATTTTAATGTAGATTGTAGAGGGCGCTCTCTGCGGCACTCTAGGTACATAGAAACAAGTGTAACTTTTTTGCACCTTAGTATATTTATGTTTTTATTAAAAATATCAATTTTCTCATTAATTTTACGCAAAAAAGGTGTACTTTGTAAATGTCGCTCCGAGTAACGGTTTTCGAGATTTATACATTTACAATTGTCCAGTGCGCATTTTAAAATACATATTTAAATAACACATTATTGTGTTAAAAATTAATTATTACATTATTGATAACAGAATCTAATTACAAATAATTCAGCTTATAACAGTAGTTCTAACTTAACCTAGATATTTTAAAATATTATTAATTTATTAATATTCTAAAAATTATGAAAACTCCAGACTACTAAGAAATTAAACGGTCACGAATAAAAATATTACTAATTTAAATAAAAATTTTATTTCTACATAAATAAATACAAAATATATCAATAAAAGAAAAGATTAATTTTTGACAATAATTGCTCAAAGTGATTGCCGTTAACTTCAATGCATTTGGCTACCCGCTTATTGAACGACCGCCTGATTTTAAATAATAAGTGTTCGTTTTGAAACGATTGCGCCGCATTCTCAATTCTTTGCCATAGTTGTTCCCGAGTGTTGATCGTTTCTTCATAAACAAGTGATTTCATGTATCCCCATACACAAAAATCAAGGGGGTTAAAATCGGGGCTTCGGGCAGGCCAAGGCATTTCGCTTCCACGACCTATCCAGCGGTTAGGAAATGTTGTATTTAAGTAGTCTCTGACAAGCCTGGAAAAGTGTGGCGGGGCACCATCTTGCATAGAAAACATATATCTTCTTAGCTCTAACGGTAGGTTATCCAAACAGTCGGTCAGCTGATTTTGCAAAAAATTAAGATAGAGCTGTCCGTTTAAATTGGGTGGTAGCTCGACTGGACCCAACATGTAATTGCCAATAAGTCCACACCAAACATTTATTTTAAACTCATGCTGGAAATGGCGTTCAGTTACTAAATGGGGATTTTCTAAATTTCACGCATGTTTATTTCTAAAATTGAAGACACCTCTTCTTGTGAAAGTCGCTTCATCGGTGAATAAAACTGTATTTAGAAACATTGGGTTGGCGTTTTGCTGGGTACGACAGAAATGGGCAAATTCCAGTCTGGCTGGAAGATCAACATCCAATAAATTCTGAACAGGCGTACAGTTGTATGAATAAAGCCCCTCTTGGTTAAAAGCTCTAGAAACGGATGACTTACTTATTGGAGAAACTGCAGCCATACGTCTTGTGCTATTTTCCGGGTTCTCAGCCACGCGAACTAGTATTTCCTCTTCCTGCTCGGGTGTAATAATCTTTGGACGTCCCCCATTATTACGTTTGGGACGCAACGATCCTGTTTCTCCCAGTCTATCGTAAAGGTTTCTAAAAATTTTAAAATCTGGCTTTCGATTTGGATACATTTCCAAATATCGTCGATGTGCTCTGCGTCCGCTAAAATTTTCTTGTGCGTATAAGCATACCATGTCTCGCATTTCTTCGTTAGAAAACAAATAAATGATGTCGTGGCATTTTTAACTTAACTTTTAATAACAATTTCTTTCAAAACTCTTTAAAAACACCCACAATGCTGACAAATCACAAGGGAGTTTGACAGAAATGAAGTTTCAAAGCGCTTTATTGCACTTATTTTTATCAAAGCCTACTTAAAAAAATTCACACTTGCAAATCAAAATTTAAAAGGATGCATTAGAAATTGTAAATGTATAAATCTCGAAAACCGTTACTCGGAGCGACATTTACAAAGTACACCTTTTTTGCGTAAAATTAGTGAGAAAATTGATATTTTTAATAAAAACATAAATACACTAAGGCGCAAAAAAGTTACACTTGTTTCTATGTACCTAGAGTGCCGCAGAGAGCGCCCTCTACAATCTACAATAAAATTCTTAACAAGTTTAAATTTCTCGCCCCGAAAAACCCCCAATCACAAAATTTTATGTTAAAACATTGGTTAAAAAAAAAGTTAATTAGGAAAATGGAAAATAAAATTTTCACTTGAACACCCTGTATCTCGGTTATTATCAACTTTTGAACTAAGCTAAGTTTGGCCAAATCGCACAACAAGAAACAATAATGGTCCCAGTATTCTTCCCTGTGGCACACCAAAATAAAGTTTTCTTTTTTTAGAAATTTGTTTCTTGTTTGATGGCAAACCAGAAGGAGCTTTGGTTTCAATTGTATAGTTAACAATCGAATAATTGAGCCAATTCTTTTAATGGGGTATTAATTGGTTAATGGTACCTACAATTCCTTTAAAAATCTTTTGGACGAATTAGATACTGCTAATGATCAAAATCTTATGTGGTAACAAGATGGACCTCCACCTCATGCAGCTCCTCATATTGTGGCCATCAAATAGCCCCCATATTACCATAATGGACACATTTAAAAAATGTTGATTACCGTCTCACCTAGAAGTTAAAATATTGAAGAAAATCATATTTTAACAGCAAGTCTCGACCCACTGAAAAGGGGTTACAGGCCTGCTTTGAGCATAATGTAATCTGCAATTATAATGTGTAGTAAATTAGTATTTATCCTTTTTTAACTAATAGTGCCTCCTAAACGTTATTTAAATGCATCACCATTATGGGGTTTTTGTTGCTCAAGTTATTCTAGACGTATTGAATGAATACAGGCTTTTTAAAAATTTGAAAAAAAAAACAGTTTGAGCCTACCTATATAGACAAACTATAATATTCTTAAGGATTCAGAAAAGAAAGACCTTTCATAAAAATACAAGTCGCAATTTACTATAAACAAACATCACATGTGTTTAAGTTACCAAGCCATATGTAAGATGTAGGTACTAAACATTTCTCAGGAATATGTAGGGTGTTCAAAATTCAATTTCTCTCATTATTCTTTTTCACGCTAGTTTTAGGACATTGCGAAAGGTCCCAGTTGTAAAACATAACATTATTATAATATTTTGCTTGAATTATAATAGAAGAAAATCCCAGTGAAAAATAATTTTATAACTTAAAATAATTTTAACTTAATAGCCCGTGTCATGGAATATTTATTTTTTTGGTAGGTATGGTAACTATTATGGCCAGAGGGTCAAACTTTCAAAGAAGTTACAATACAGAGATCCACCCGGACAGTCGGGAAACATAGTTCAACTCGAACATTCGCCAACTACGGCATAGCTTTCAACAGTTTTTTCATTTTACTTTTTCACCCTGTAGGTACTACGGGATACAAATACTTAACAGTTTTTTACATTGTACTCACTGTGCAATCTACACTACTATTTATAGTGTTTCCTTTATCTTTTTACAACTACAACTCAACTTTTCATAAATAACTACAATTTGTTAAAACAATTACTAGTGCCGCGACCCAGGCAACCTTTCGGCAGGTACTCTGTAACAAAATAATTAAGCGACCTTTATTGTTTTTAACATTAACCCTTGTACCATCGTGGGTAGTGAAGATGTTATAAATAAATAATTTATTTACTGTTACTAAACTAAAAGTGTTTTCACTAATATTCCAAACGCTACCCAAAACCTATGGAGATACAATTTTCAACCAATTAAAAAGTTGCTGGTCCTTCGAAATTGAAGATTGCTGCTGGGCATTCCCCATCATAGGGATTTACTTAATTTATAACCCCCGACGGCACGGCCCCCTCGAGTTATTGGAGGATTACCGGTTCTACGCGCTGACAGTACCTAAACATCTGAGATCCCATGTTCTTAATTCAAAATGTTTTTAAGTTGAAAGAAGAAAAGAAAGATTGCGAGAAAGATTGGTATATTTAATTTATTTTTAATGTGAAGTATGCATATTTTGTGTCCAGTTTTGTATGCAAATAAGGAAGCATCCATCAATTCCGAAATCCCTCCCAAATTTTTCATAAATTTCCAAATCCTTATAGAAATGCCAAAATCACTATGATTTCGGAAATACATGGACGCTTTTTTAGATTTGGGAGTGTGACGCCCCTCACTCTTATATTATAATTTATTTTTAACTTATGGTGGCTGGTAATTTAATTTAAGAATATATTATAGCAACTTTAAATAATCCATATTACCATTTTCTGAGAAATTAATAATACAAAGTTTCCCATACGGAGACCAGAGGGAAAGAACCTGTAAATATTTAATTGTAATTAGATATCTACTTAGTACCTCCGTACCTAAAACCCAAAATAAATTTCAAAGAATGTCAGATCTTTAGAATTCGTTTATCATTAGGGTTTTCTTAAGTATAGTCAATGACTTTAACTTCTTTTTCTTTATATTATTGTTCATCAGCGGATCTTCCATAATACTTCGTAAAGATATGAGTAAGTGCCTAAATAGAATACAGGGCCGATTTTATTCATTATATATGCTAATTAAATACCCTACCAAATACTTAATAAAATAGGTAAGTTTTCAAATTTCTAGCCTAGAAATAACTATATCGTTTCCCAAAACAAGAAAAAACGAAAAGCCATTTATGTAGATAGGGTAGATGCACCCTTGATGCCATATAATCATAAAAGGGTTATTATCAGGATTATATTTTGATATTAAAGCGCCCCCTTTGTCTACACTAATAGAGTAGGTAAATAATATACACTTGTAATTTAAGTTATTGATAGCCTGCTAATTTTGTGACACAGTAAAATGGCTGTTTAGTGTGAACACCTGTTAAATTGCTTGTTTTGTTAGCAAATCTGGTAAGAAATACACATTATTTAATTAAGTAACTAACAAAACGTAAAAAGGTATTTAATTTGGTTTTGTGAGATTTATAATGATATGACAAGGATATTGTTTGTGTTTTCAAAGATGTACGTTTTGCTAACCCTAAAATATACTAGAATAATGATGGGGGTGGCTATAACTGGCAAAAGTTTTTAATAGGATTTCGGTGACGGTTATAACTTGTTGTGGGTGAAACCAGTTATGGCCAGTAGTTAAATAATTAAGAAACATGTTTTTATTTTCTGTGGCAGAATCCTAAACCACCTACAAGCAAAGAGAATAATTAAACTAGATCATGAAATCACCACCGAAAACTTTGTTAAAAAATAATTTTACAACCCCTCGGTCAAACCGCGAGCCCACCACAGGTAAAAGGAGAAAAAATGACACACATACAAGCGTCTTCACGGCTGATATATGGTTCCAGTATTACGGTCTTAAAGAAAAAAAAACACAGAAAATGGAAGAACAGAAACAAAAAAGGAACGAAGAAAGCGAATCAAGAAAGAAATCCAAAACCAAAAAAACACGAAAAAGTAAAAAGAAGGTACACTGCTCAGAAGAGGAAGAATAGAAAACAGTGGAAGTAGTATGGAAGATACAGATATAACTACAGAAGAACCAATTGAAATTTTGGCTAAGGAAGATCTAAAGTTTGGAAATTACTCGTTCAATTTAAAAGTAATGGTAAAAGACATTCTGTAACATATAGATGTGTGTTAGATTACAAAAATCGTAAATACTAAAGAAATTGAAGTTACATCTATCAGAAATCCGAACAAAGATAAAGTTGCATTTGTATTTGTGGAAAATGATATTTCGATTATTGTATTTGTTAGTGACCTATTGGGTAAACTATCCAACCCTGAATTTAAAATGAAAGGAAGATTAATAACTTCTGAATTAGGCAAATAGATATTTTTGAAATATGATTTACATTTAGGTATCTATTGTACTATTGTGTAGTTTCAGTAGTAAATTATTTTGTTAATATGCTTTAGTGCTTTTATTAAGGCGTTTATAAAGTAAAAATGTTTTTTTTTGTTCCTTATTCGAATTCTTAAAGTTTGTCTGGAGGCTGGAGGTTATAAGTGGCAAAAAGGTATGGTCATATGTCGGTAAAAAATGGTCATAAGGGGCAAAAATGCCATGGCAGCCTTTATGTGTTTCCTCACTTTCTAACGTGTGACGGCCTTTTAAAGCATTTTGGGATTTTTAGAGGTTACATATTGAAGAACAATCTTAAATACTTACAAATTAATATTTACATTAGCTGGAAAAAGTTCTTAAAGTGGTCATAAAGGGTACCTCTACCTCGACCTCTACCCTACCTACATAATGTGGGTATAGAATGCAGGCGTAAACTAACCTTTGACTTTGACTGATTTAAACTATGTCATTACCTAGGCCCATTTTATCAATGTCCTGTTACCGATAACAGCCACATAACTTCCATGACAACAATTGTTCCAACAATAGTATGTTTGGAAATTATCTCGTAGTTGGCATTAACAGGACATTGAAAAAATTAGCCCTAGTAATGGGTAGGTAGGTACTTACAAACCACCTAAGATACATAAGTAGGTAGGTACCACAACCACAGTATTCTAATTCTAGCTGTTTCCAAGTTTGCATACCCACCTTTCTTATAATAAGCCGTGGTAGTGCCATACCAGTAACTGAACAAACCAACTTTACAGTTGCACCATAATGTATATAACCGTCTCTCACTTGAAATTCCTCACTTTCAGATTCGTTATCATCCAATAAGTGAATTGTAAAAGCACCCCATTGAGTCGAACTTGCATGAAAATGTCCGTTTTCTACATGTAAATACCTAGTTGATACAGTTTGGGACCTTAATCTATTAAACAACGCCACTTTGGTGCCACTTGCTATACACAAATCAGCATTTTTAAGACTTTGCTTTTTTTTTGACGGTTTTGATATAACTTTAATCCTTTTACTATGAAACACACCAATGTCATGCCCCGACCCGTAAAACATTTTCACTGATAACATAAAATGTTTTCTTTTATCCGAGTCTGAAATATAAAGCGTTTTCGCTGCACAGTACTGCTTCCCATTGTTTAAATCCAACTGCTGCATATCCTGATCAGAATTTCCAATTCCTATAAAGGCACATAGTTGGGAAGCTTGTTCAGATTCTCCTTCACGAAGCATCTGTTCCTGGCGTAGCCTCCAACCATCACCAAAGAGGTAAATACAAGGTGGAGGGCAGAAAAAACGTTTTTCGTTACCGTATGATTTCTGAGCAACTTTAGCATGTAAGATAACAATAACCATGTCAGACCTTTCCCGGAGGTACTTCTCCATAGCTTCCCTGGTCAATCTCCTGTCCTCTCCCCTATAACCTCCCGGTACCACGGCCCCGGAGAACCGGGGGTACATAGCCCCATGTTGTGGTGGGGGAGTTGGGGGTGATTGAGCATGAGCTATACCCGGTAGTCCATATTGATGGGGCATTGTATCAAAATACCCTTAGTAGCTTACAGTCTCAGTAGAGTCATGCAGAGAAACCAAGCATGTTGTGGAACACTAGTAGGAATGAAATGTGTATGTAAAAGCCTTGCACTGTAACTTTACCGCAAATACGGAACTTTCTCTCTCAATAAAAGTTGATTTGGTGCATTTTAATAAACAACCTTATTTCACTACAAACACATTGCGTGACTAGAAGACACTCTTCGCAGCTACCGCGGTACGTGAGAACCAAAAGCTGTTTATATCCCCTTCTTTTTCTCTGTCATCATTTTCTCTGTTCCGTTTGTAAAACACCTGTTTACAACTTGATTTTTTCCGACAGTCTGACCAACCTCTTTCTCATATAATTTAATATTTTTTTAACGTTTCGATACCGGAAAACTTTTTTAGGTGGTTAGTAATCATGTAAAATTGTCTTTGTGAGTTTAAATGGACTCAATGAAGACCTGGACCAAAACAAAACACATGTATCTTAACTCTTCAAAATTTTGTCAGGCTGGCAAAACTGCAAAACGAAGTGTCATTTCCATAATATGGGTTATTTGAGTTACCAGGGATGATGTAAAAGTTCTGACAAGAAATAAGAGATGTATATCTATAATGCCGTTTTTTTTTCCTAGCACTTAGAATGGCTTCACAATCAATTTTTAAGATTGGAAAAATTGGATAAAATATGCCACGCCCTCATTTTTCCTTATCGGCCGCGGCCATCACCGAAGTCGGAGGTCGAACTATAACTCCTATTTTTCCGTGGTCGGAGGTTTGTTCGACTTTCAAACTGTCAAAGTTTCAGAATGACGGTGGATAAAATCTTGGCTTGGCTCACCACTCTCACCAGCCACGCAGACGTGAGGTCCAAGTTTAAAGTCAAAATGCGTTTTAAAGTTAAAGATTATGTTATTTGAGGCATGCACCCAGGTCGGTAGTATAAGTGGGAACTAACCAATCTTCCTAATGTGCCAAATGCGGAAAATGCCATAGTTTAGTAATTTGAGGTAGGTACTTAAATTAGACTAATGACCTACATTAAAAAAGAAGTAAAAATCAGTTACAAGTTCGCTGGTTTCTCCGAATTCGGAAGTACCTATAATAATAAAGCCCCATAGATCTGAAATTTGAGAAATTACAATAATTTAGAGAATGTTGTTATTATTTTGAGTATAATATAACTAATATAAGTAATATATAAATAAGAATAAGTAGTAAAATAGGTTAAGTATAGTGTAAAATCAAACTTCCATTATCAATAGGAAATGTAGTTTTTTAACAAAAATCGTAGTCATCAGTGGCGCTTCTAGGATTTAACATCAGGGGGGGCTGAAAGAAATTAAAAAAGTGAGTAACATTTTTTTTGCATTATATTAAAAGTTTACTTAAAGCTGGAAAATATTACTTGTATTAAACTTTTCGTAGAATTGTCATAGGATTAGGATTTCTAAACTTTAAGTACCTAGAATTTATCTTTTTAATACTGTAAGCAGTTTTAAAAAATTTCGTTCGATCGGCCATAAAAATTTCTAGCCTACTTGAGATATGATGAATCCAAACGTTTCTTGTCTTAGAACTTTAGATCATTGGGTTTCGCGGGGGGGGGGGATCCAGCCCCTATAGCCCCCCCCCCCCCGGACCCGCCATTAATCGTAGTGGGTATGTCTAAAAAGATGTCCGCGAATAAGGCCTACAACCTCGTGTGGTTAATTCTCACAACACACATCAGGTGTATCGCTGCCCCTTGCAAGTTGGTAACATTTGCATGTTATTTGCATTTTACTTTACCAAAGAAAATAATGTGTAATTACTCAAAAATCATTCACCGGACGGACTTTCTACAACACCCTCGTACAATTCGTTTCCCACGCTCGTCTTCTATCCGGCTTTTGCCCGTGACCGACGCGACGCCGACGACCGACCGACCATCCAAATGAGATTACCCATTGCCCCCCTCCCGCCCTCACCTCAAGGATGTTAAGGTTATGGCCGGGGCGTGGGAAAATCATGTGGGAAAGAGTGGGTGGCCAGAATTTGATATTTGAGAGACTGCCACTACGGCTCTGCTGACGATGTCTTGGCTTGGCTACACGGTGTACGATCTAATTAGCCGGCAATTAGGTATTATATCTATACCTACATTCTTTGTATACTTTATAGTATAGTCGGCTGTCGGGTGATTTCCCGAATCGTCTGCTTTTTCGTGAGAACTCACGATGTTACATCTATCAGTGTTTAAAAATTTTTATAAAACCATTATTGCAATGCGTGCCAATAATGTACTTATATCTACGCTATATTGTTATATGGATGATCAGGATTAAGAGCGGATCCAGTGGCGTAGCTATAAGGGCATGTGCGCCCCCCCCCGCAAAATTTTGAAAGCGCCCTCTGCTATTTTGCATCTGTCTGAATCCTTCACGCATCACGCATACACTATAGGTAGTAAAAAAAAATTGTCATTTGTAAGCGTTGTTTAATATAGAAGGATATAAAGTATTAGAGAACAAAGAACAATTTTTTCTTTCTAAAAATAATGAAACTATTATTTTCGTCGATTTTCATTTGATTTATATTATTTTTATCAAGCGACCTGAGGGCGCTGCTGCCTTTGCTGCGCCCCCCCCCCCCCCGCAATGCAGGGCCTGCGGGGGCGGTTTTTACGCCACTGAGCGGAGCACATTATTCCTCTAATGAGAGGTTAAAACTCGCATATAACCTGGCGTGTGGGCATGGGGCATGCTACCAATAAATGTACCATATGGCGTGTTGGGTGACGCGCATTAAAATCACCGGCCATCACAACAGATATCCCGGTCCCCACGTCCCCAGTGCAGAAAACGTCATATCCTCCACTTTCCAGTCCCAGTCCCTACAAAAGGGTATCAAAGTGCCCCGTTGGGATCTATGCAATATGCAATAATATACCTACAGATATCTTAACGTAAATAATTATTAAAGATACCAAATTATGAGCATTTGATTTTTATATTTTTAAAAGGCCAAATATAATATGATGCTTATAATCAATATTAAAAGTAATATTTATTACTTATATACCTATATACCCAAATATGGAGTGTTTCATTTGAAAAGTCATATAAGTTTGATGGTTAGGTACCGGTACCTAATTGGGTAGGTACACCTAGGGATTTCTTTAATTTTTAGACATTTTATTGAACCAAATTGTGCAACTTTGCCGCAATTTAAACTTGTTTGTATCTGCTCGAATAGAGTTTCTGAGATCCCAATGGCCACCCTCGAGTTTGGGACACCCTGTACATACAAAATTGTATTAAGATCAGTTTTTAATACATAATGTGTATCGTGTATCGAAAAAGTAAAAACTGATCTTAATACAATTTTCAACGCATAACGGAAATATGAGGCAAGGGCGCATTTATAGGGGGTTATTGATTCGTTTGAGGAATTGAAACTATCAATTTTAAGGTTCTATACTTTCTTCTAGCTAGTATTTTTGTGGTAGACTTATTCTACAATCTACATCTTATTTTGTGGTATTACGATTTAGAAATTTAATTTGTTTTTCGCAGGTACGGGCTTAATGCTCGCCAGTCGTCGAAACGACGATTCGCTGGTTTGCATAATACATATATGCTTAAGACATATTGCATATCGCCACTCAAAAGGGAAGAGAAGAAGAGAGGAAGCGAGGAAGCTTTGTTTTTGTTCATGATTTTTTGTTGAGATGAAGAATAATCTACCTAACCTAGCTTTTTTGTTATTTTATTCAAGGTATTTTTGTATTTGTGTATGTTTCTCTGTACTTTTAAATTTGTCCTTTGGCCCTTCGTTGTTCAGTTTATCTCTTTTCCGTGAATTGTTTTATGGACTTTTAATTTTAGATATAAGGTCATTTTTGGGAGGTGGTTAAATCATGGGAGTTCACGGTTTGTGGAGGCTAATTGAACCTTCTGGAAAACCTGTACCTTTGGAAACTTTGGAAAATAAAGTTTTAGCTGTGGGTATGCTCTTTATAGTACTTATTTAAATACTGTACAGTGTATTTTATATTTATTTGTTTCTCCTACTCTTCAATAACTTAAATCATAATTTCTGTTAAGATTCATTGAACCAGTGAATTAATAAGTAAGTAAAAGGACTTTAAGGAAGGGTCGTTGAACGAGCCGTAGAAAGAATGCATCTGCCTTATTTTTATATAAACTAATTTGTAGTAAAATAGTATGTGAACAACTTGTGTTTAAGGCTAATACACCGGCATGGCAACGGTGGCGGTGGTGGTCATATGAGAAATAAACGAATGAAATCATACCAAGCGCGGACAGGTCTACTTCTACTAGACCAACCAGCAAATAATATGATAGAATTTTTAATGGATAAAGTTAAATTATATCCCTTATAATCCTTAGGTATATTTATTTATTTATTCATTCAATATTCATCTCTCAAAAGTGTACCTACACTTTTATAGATACGTCTAACTAATAACTAGGATAAAAAATATAAAAAACAAGATAAAATATAGAAGTAAATGAAACAAAGTGAGACATACAATGTATAAATGATTATACTTTATGATTTATGTCATCCAAATTACAAAAATATAAAAGCTAAAAACAAAGTGTGGTACAAAATAGCTGCTTAAATAAAAATAAAATCTCTTCTTTCACATCGTTTATCATAATAACAAGTAATAGAAATAAAAATGAAACCTGAACATTGAAAATATATTTTATTATTATTATTATTATTTATTCATTTACGTATCTACATTTACAAGATAAATATTTGAAATTTTACTGGTGCTAACCTAAAATAACCCTTTTAGCAGAGGATTTAAAGTTATTGACAGGTACATAAAACCAGTCTAGCCTGTTATAAAATTTATTAACAGTGGTAGAAACCCTATTTATTGGACTGTGCAATAAATACGACGTTCGACAGTAGGGGACATGCAGGAGGGATTGGTTACGAGTTTGATACGAAGGGACGTGAAATGAAAATAAGCTAAGACGTTCTGGACTTTTAATGATATTGTTTAAGACTTTAAAAGCAAAGCAAACGTCGTAAAACTCCCTTCTGCAAGCAAGAGTATTTAGATTCAGGTATAACATAGTTTGATCACAACTTAAATTTATACCTGTTTTTTTTTTTGTGCTACAATAAAGATTTTTATTTATTATTTATTTATTATTTATAAATAAATGGTATCTAGAAAATTTTATGAATTTATGTTGGACATTTTCCAATCTATTTACATGAGCTAGATAATACGGTGACCAAACTATGTTTGAAAACTCCAAAATTGATCTCACATAAGAAATATATAGCAGCCGAAGTGATTTTGATTACATACATAAAATATGTAAACAGCAACTACCTCACAGCTCCACTCACCACTTTGGTGTGAATACGTCTGACTGCAGCGCCACCGCGGCCGCCACCATAGCCGCAGCCGCGTCCGTATGTGTATGCCTTTATGGTATGTTTTAGAATACTGCAGAGGTCTACACAAGGTCAAGGTATTTTTTCTGTAACTTTTACCACAGAACAAACGATGGAGCGCAAGGTTTGTCAACAACGTTAATGTTAATCAAGCGTTTACCATAACTACTTACGTGACATAGATATATTTAGACATAACCTGGCAGTTTTTTAGGGTAAAATTAAAGAGGTTCTCTTTTAAACTGATGTTTTGGTGTTATACTTAGTGTATTAGTGTATTGGCTACTGTGTACTGTTAGTGGTTAATTATTTTATTTTGCTGTACTATTTGGAGTTTTGTCCTCTATAAGTGCATGTATTAAATAAATAAATAGACTTGTGCTTTGCATCAAATGACTGGTTAGGCACAACTTTAGTTTATAACTAATATTTCCATCATTTTATTTAGGTAGGTACTTTTTTATTGCACAATATTATGGTAGTCAAGTAACTATACTTCGTCGTTTTAGGCAGTATCGGCAAGAGGAGAGGGAATCATGTTGCTGTTGTTCTTGGAAGGATGCCCATATTTTATAAAAAATAACAAATAGAAGCCAGAGAACCAAAATTAATTCTAATTCTTCTGGAGAGATTGAAAACGGGTACTGTGTAGGTACCACAAGGGCGCGTGTTAGGCCCCCTTCTATTTATAATCTACATAAATGATATTAACTATTTCATTAGGCCTGATTTTCTTAATTTATTTGCTGATGACTCCTTATTTTCATGTAATCACAAAAATGTACAGATTGCCCTTCAAAACATAAATGGCGAACTTATTAAAATAGAAAATACTTGAATATTAATAAATTAAAATTAAATGTAAATAAAACAAAGGCAATGATTCTTTCAACAAAATTTAAATATTCTATGCTAGGCAAAGTAAACTAAACTGGAATTAGTAAAAGAAATAAAATATTTAGGATTCCTCATTGACAATTTCTTAACTTTCAAAAGTCATTTTATATGTATACATTGAAAAGAAAATAACAAAAAAACATTTCTTTTTCTCAAGAATGGCAAAAAATCTCAGCATTAACTCTAGAATAATAGTATACAACACAATAATTCAACCACATTTTACCTATTACCCTAGACAACGACAGTAAATATTTTTAACAAAAATTGCAAAAGAGGGGAATGAGAATTGTACTTTCAAGAGAATTAAATTTTTGGCTATGGTTTTTATATATAAATTGTTAAATGGTCTCCTCCCATCTTACTTTAGTCGATTTATTGCCTATACCAGGTATGTGAATAATTACCCTACTCGAAATAGGAATGATTTTTATATCAAGAGGACTAATTTCAAGAGAGCTATATGAATTCCTTATTTTTCAAGGTCTTAAAGAGTACAATGATCTACGGGGATATGTCAAGGGGTGTACATCGTTAATGGGCTTAGAAGAGAGCTTGGGGCATTTTTAAGAATCTATATTAGCGTCGCGAACAGCTATTATTTTTTTTTGTTTTTTTATGTTAATATTTGTAGGATTAAGGTTAGTTTAGTTAATTTATAGGAATATGTATTGTAATATATTAGCTAATTTGTATTAGGCTTGCCTATTGAAATATATGTCATTATTATAAAAAAGAAGATGCCGTTTTTAAGCCGAGTTAGTTATTCCAATTTACTTCTTATACACTAAATGTATACCTAATGTGTTTTGGAATTGACAGGTAAAATTACCAGAGTAGCCAACTGTATACAAAAGTAGAGTATGTACGCACTTTACTTTATGTCTATTGAGCTAGCAGAGCCACGTCTTCTTTTATTTTTTCTCATACCATAATTTTTTGCTATTCTATTGCTACTTTATGACCCTATTTTAGATTTTTGCTTCTCGTGTTTTTATAAGAATTGTGTGTCTCCTAGCTCCGGTTCAAGCTAGCAGACACTCACTGTATATTTCTATAAATATTTTTGCCCCTAAAATAAGAAACCAGAATACACAGGCTTGGGCAAATGTTCCGGAACGGCTTAATTACAGGAGAACGAAAAGTGATACCGGATTCGCGTTTTGGGCAATCTGTAGGACTAACATTTTTCTATTTGACTGTGGATACCATATGTCAGTAACGTCATCGACTATCAAGATATGATGGTATTTTTCTTTAATTGGAACACCGTGTATATAAGATATTCTAAATTCTTAATAAATTTAAAGCATTTTTCTTATAGCATACCATATGTCTAAATTTAACTTTCGGAAATACAGACAAATGAATGTAGGAACTCCATAATACACATAAACTACTACTATACCTCATAAAATATAGTTCAGCTACATGAACAAGAACGCATCACTTTCCTGATGATGATAGGTTTTGGGGAAGAATGCAGGAAGAACCACAGACCTCAGTTCCAAAACTTGCCCTCATACATGATAGCAGCGAGAAATCCATTAGAAGAATTCATAAAGAAAATAAAATGTTTCCTTGTAAAGCCAGGTTGCTTCAAGAGCTATCAGAGGACGATCCTGATAGGCGTATGCAATTTTGTCAAGAAATAATGGACTACATAGTAGTACATAGTCATAACAACCTAACTTTGCAAGTTATATTTTATTTTTTGACGAGGCCACATTCTATCTTAATGGCTTCGTCAATAGGCACAACTGTCGGTACTAGTCAGATCATAATCCTCATTGGATGGGGCACCGTAGGCAACATCCCCAAAACCAAAATGTTTGGGCAGGTATAATTATTATTAGGATATGTAAGAGTATTAAAATATAGGTATATTACAAAATTATTTTAAATTTTTATCAGGTCAATCTATTATTTCATGAATTAATTATGGTTTTGTTATGTAATATCTTAATAAATTATAATTTAATTTAATTATCCAAACAGGTCAATACGACGAGTTTAAGGCAGTGGACCATAAAAAGTACTTTGACACAGATCAAAAAATATTTGGTGTGCTGTGCATCTGAGAAGCGTCTGGCTTCTAGGCGTGCACTGATTATTCGCCATTAGCGTAGCATTGTAAATCCGATTTTTAAGATGTTTAACGTTAAGCTTTGTAATTGTTTTCATGTTTGTTAATTTAGAGGCGTCTTAAATGAGCTGTTGCGTTTAGTTTATTATATTTTCATATAATTGTGTATTTTCTTTTAATAAAACCTAAATTTATAATAAAAAAAATCAAATTCAGAGAAGTTGTACGCGCGTCTATGAAACTCCATATTTATGGTTTTTATTTCCCCTTTCTCTTCATACGTGTTTATTTATTTACGGTATACACCATTTACAAAGGGAAATAACAATGTAACTTATATACAATAGTGTAGTGCTAGCCTCGTGCGAGGGACTATAAATCGTAACAAAAACCTTGCTACTGATGTTAAATATTTTTTAATATTAAAATAAATTAATTACCATCGACTCATCCCGTACATAATGTTGCCAAAATAATTTGTTATCAGTGTAGTTTTTATTTAATTATGTATTTATTCAGCACTCGGCTAGTAAGTACTTCTTACTCGACTATAAATGGACCGCCCATCTATGTGAGTAATTTCATGAGTTACATGAAAAATGTAAATATAGTTGTAGTTTTTTTTATAATTTGTTTTATGGTGTTAAACAAAAATCCATCGAGCATCACATTTGTGATATATGACATAAATATATTAGTTTTTAAATGGAAATTGTTTTTTAGTTTTATAAAACTTTTAATTCTCTATTCAGCTATATATAGTTTTATGGCGCTTTCTGTTAAATAAAAGACATACAAGCGCGTTTAGATTAATTTAGTAATGTTAATTTTACAATACAAAACTTGCTCAGTGTGTGCACCATTTTGATCGATACATTTTCTGTATATTTTATTCATTTCTGTATTTTATGACAGCTAAAATGATGCATTGGCCATCATTATTTAATTTGTCTTTTAAATAGCCATAAAAAAATAAGTAATAATGTTAAGTTTCGTTGAGAAAGGTAGTTACTGTTACAATGTTGTGTGGTGGAGCACCGTCCTGCTGGCCAATGAGTTTCCTATGATTTTGTATCCAATTTTCGATTATTGCATTATTATTGTTGCCAAATATAGTTCGTCATCAATCAAAAAATGTTGGCCCTATGACTCTATTGTTTAAAATTCCACACCACCCCTTTACTGATTGACGGTCAGAATGTTTAATTTTTCGAGTTGTTCGAGAATTTTTGTTGGCACAAAAATGAACGTTTCTTCTATTATAAACTTTGACTGCCGAAAATGTTGACTCATCCGTTCAAGAAATTTTATTAAATAATTGTGCACTTTCCTCGATACGTTCGATTATCTCTTGACAAAAGCGTAAATGAGACTTTGTTTTCTTTGGGTTAATTTTTGTACGGGTAATATTATTTTATACGGGTGATAACCATATTTATGCGAAGTATTTTTAATCTTTTAGTGTGATTTAGGGATTTTAAACGATATAGCTATAGGACCAATATTTTTTGATCGAAACCTAAATGGCGAACTATACTTGGTGACAATGAGGGCATTAATCGAAAATTGAATACAAAATTGTAGGGAAATGATTTGACAGCAGGACGGTGCTTCACCACACAATATTGTAGCAGTAACTGCCTTTTTCAATGAAACTCTTCATGGATTAGCAGATATATCACATTGAGGTGGCCGCCAAATAGCCCAGATTTAACACTAAGTATTAGATACTTTTTATATAAAAGACATATTGAATAATGAAGTAAATTCAGCTGTTAATATAATAAGAGAAATATTTGAGGAAATTGAATTTCCAAATAATGATGAGTACAGCATTATTTTAGCTGCCATAGAAAGACAGAAAAGAATATACAGAAAATGTATCGAACAAAATGGTGCACACGTTGAGCATTTACTATAATAGTTACTTAAATTGTTAATTAAGTTTTGTAGTTAACATTACTAAATTAAATCAAATATATTTCAAATATAATCAACTTTTATTAAAAGCTAGGTAACGTGAAAATTTCTAATATAAAGAGGCGTCATTTTTATTTTGCAGTGCGTGCATTGCCAACTTTATCAAAATTTAAAAAACGCTTGTATGTCCTTAATTTTACACAATACGTCATAAAACTATATAGAATAGAGAATTAAAAGTTTTATAAAACTATAAAACAATATACAAGCGGGTTCCATTTAAAAACTAACATCTTTTTTTAGGTCATATGTCACAAATGTGATGCTCGATGGTTTTTTGTTTGACACCATAAAACAAAGTATTAACAAAAACTACAACTTTTATTTTTACATTTTTCATGTAACTCATCAAATTACTCATAGATGGGCGGTCCACTTATAATCAATATCCCAGTACATACAAAGATAACAACATAATACAGTGAGTTAGTTAGAGTCTTCCAAATATCTAAAACACGCTTTATTAAAAGTTTAAAAGTAGGTGTGTACTGTGAGTAATGTGAATGTGAGTACTAACATAGTGCAAAAAAATTCCCTTTCCATATCATCAAGGCTTGTTCCATAGTTTGTTCTGTGCAATATAATTTGACTGTTGAAATTATTCTTTGAGGTCTGGCATGATTGCATGAACATAATAATTTCAATTATTTTAGTATAAACCTGAAAATAAAAATTATTTTCCTGTTTTTCTTTCAGACATATCGATATGGCTTCATCAAGCAGTAAAAGGGTTTCAAGATTCAAAAGGAGCAGCCGTACCGAATGCACATTTACTTGGAATATATCACAGAGTTTGCAAATTGTTATATTTTCGGATTAAGCCTATATTTGTCTTTGATGGTGGAGTGCCTGCCTTAAAAAAACAAACCATAGTAAGTACAGTGTCGACCACAAATCTTGCAACTGTATCCATATTATATTATTTTTATAAATTGCCTTATAGAAACGCAGTTTAGGTAATTAAACCTTACACTGGAATAAATAGATTTGCTGTTTATTACAACACCCTTAAACAATGGGTTAAACGTTATTTTTTTCTAATATCAATGTCTCGCCTATAAAAAGGTAGTCACTGGCGCAGGTGACTTCTCCACTCAGAATCGTTTAAAACAGAAAATCAAAAATATTATAAGTATTTTAAGCGTTTATGTAGCGGGCGAAGGGCAATAAATGAAACAATTTCAAAAATTACAGAATAGCCGACGTTTCGAGCCTTCCATCTTAGTACGCCACTGGATTTTACGTCACGGATACTCTGTACAGGGTATGTTTCCACTTTTATTTTCAGTTTTTGGAAAAAAGTCTTGCTTGTTCTACAAATACGATTGACGTTGAGAAATTTTGATTTAATAACCCTCTTGGTTTTTGATATAATCTAGAGCGAAAATCCCCCCCTCCCCCCATTTTGGTGTAAACTTATATCTTACCTAACCTACAGACTCGTCATAAAAGTATTACTTTTATTCCTAATGGAATAATATGTTATTGCACTGCTGTTTTAGGCAAAACGAACACAGTCTAAGTTGAGAAACGTGGCTCAGGCAGACAAGATCCAAAGGCAGCTTTTAAACACTCTATTAAAACATACCGCCGTCAGCAAAGTACTGACCGAAAAGATAGAAGCTTCCATTGGTACTGTAACTAAAGTTTCAACTAAACAAACTAAGGATGATTTATATGTGCTGCCGCCTACTGGCGAAATGGATAGTACGTTTTCCAGTTCGGAAGACGAATCGCAGACGGAATACACTACGGATTCTAGCCCGAGTAAAAATTGGGATCTACACACTATCGACATGGACAGTGTCCATTTCAAGTCGCTACCTGTGGATGTGCGTCATGAAATATTGACCGATTTAAAGGAGACCAGGAAACAGTCTTCATGGGGTAAGGGTTTAATTAATTATTTTATCTTATTATACATTTAGTAGGTAATTATTTGAACCCAACCGCAAGCGTATTTTCAAAATTATCGCCAATGGGGATGTTGCGAAGGTGGTCTGTAGGTTGAGCCATTCCTAAAAATCTGTTAATGGACGCAGATTTTCATCGTTTATTAACCCAGATATTACTGAAACCATTTTTTTCTTTAAAGTCGCAATCTATTAAATAAAACTAATAAATTATAGTATAAGAAAACGAGTTTTAGGCTAAATTTTATTATTTTTCTATTTATTACCGAAAAAAATGGTGTCCTTTTAAAAGGACGGTAGTAATATAGGGATCATAAATACTGCAAACTAAAAAATCTTCTAAAGCTGTTAACAAACTTATATAACGTATTTAAAAAAACTTATTATGTGTGATAAGTTTTAAAACAGTACTTGGGATGTAATGGAACCTCACATTTCTCGCATCGGAATTGAACCTTTTTGTGGCAAAAACCGCATCTTGCCTGTAATTCCTGATATATCACTAGATGGTTTAATACATCATATCTTGAATGAATGTTTGCTAACGAGTTTCGTTTTGTTGGTCCTCGCCTTTGATTGCTTTGGTTTGATTCAAGAAGATTTGTAGCAACTGCTCGTCTAAAATGTACTTAGTTTATTTTGCCTCCTTCTAGTCTATGAATCTGCCATGCATTTTGCACTGACATATCCAGACAATGGGCAAATAATGGGAAGTACCATTTTTCCCCTGATTGAAACACGGTACAAGCTAATATTTTGATCACTGCGATCAACACCGCCCATGTATGTGTTGTAACTCTTGATGACTTTTGGCTGATCAATATTTACGTGTCTCTTTTCTTTTTGGCTGAAACGTTTAACTTGTGACACTGGTAACACTGTTGTATAATTCGATACAACAGTTACAACGCTGTTATCATTCCAACGACATACTACAATACCAGTATCTTGATCTAATTTATACTCATATTTTCCCCTAATTGTCTTCTTCATTGCCGCAACGGATGTGAAAGGACAGTTCAATAAACGGTTGTCTCTTATTGTTCCTGTTCCGAAAAGATTACGCTTTTTGAGTTCATTTACTAAATGAAGGGATGCAAAGAAGTTATCAAAGTACAGATGAAAACCCCTGCCTGGCCATTGATTTTGAAGGACATCTGCGTAACTTAGTATCACCGAGGATCCAAGACCTAGTTCCTTGTATTTATTTGGTAGTGTATTACTTGCTCCTTGGTAAGGGGAAAACCATACAATATACCCTAATCTTAGAGTCCCAACCCAAAATTTGTATGCCCATCTGATAGGCTTTCCCCTAATGAATTGTTTACATGGGTGCCTACCGTAGTACGGTATCATCGCCTCATCAATGCTATGATTTTCTTCGATATTAGCAAAATCAATAAATTTCGTATTTAGGAGAGAAAACAATGGCCTCAATTTGGCATATTTATCTTTCTCCTCTAAACTAGTATTGTCACAAACGTGTAATACTTTCATTATGTATGGGAAGCGATCCCTTGATATAGCATCTACTATTATCTTATTCTGGGTATCATTTCTATTTTCCCATATGTATCTATATGGATGAACTACGTAACCACTTACTTTCTTTGGTTGTTATATCAGCGGGCAAATTTTTATAAGCTGCGTAAATATTTGAATAAGTAACTATCAAATTAATTACTTCTTCATCAAAGAAATTTTCAAATAACTGAAGAGGTGTACTCATATTGAATGGACCATTTTGTTCTCTCCACTCTGAGATTTCAGGTTCCAGATCACTTTGTATCCAGAGCAAGACCTTAATTTTTTTGGTATATGCAGTAGCTGCGCCAAAGGGATGTTGTCTTTTTCATCACTAGTATCATCTTGAAATTGGTAACTAATTTCCGCCTCAGTTCTCAGATGGCTACCAGGTAAATTATTAGGGGAAACAAAATCCTCCTCTCCAGAATCGTCGTCAGTCACATCTTCATTGGCATTTTCCGGGGGCAGTAGGACAATACCAATGGGTGGGTTCGGTACATCATCGATGTTCTCAATTTCTTCTAAAACTTCATGTAGTTTTAATGGTCGCCTGAAAAAATAAATAAAATTAGCAAGTATACTCAAATTACTACCGTCCTTTTAAAAGGACGGTAATATTTGGCGACCCCCCGTAGCAAAACCAAAACATTTCGGCCACTTCACGCGTACAAATATATATTATACACCTGAATACGACCCAGAAACTTTATTTTTATAAAGATAATATAATAAACTTGCACTTTGTACCTACCTCCAATTATTATTATACATTGAGCTGATAAAAAAAAAACAATATACAAAACACTAAATTCTCCTAAAACTGGCGCTAACTCACAGGAGCACGTGCTAACTTTTACTTTAGTACAATATTCTGAAAGTAAAACAAGTGGCGCTATCTATTGAATAAATCCACAGCTACCAATCTAGCGCGAAATTTGAATGTGCCTTTTAAAAGGACGGTAGTAATGACTGGGTTAAGTCAGTATTTAAAAAACAAGAAGAGCCAAACCCACAGCCTTTAGCCATTTTGATAATTACCCTCGATTTTTTTTCACCATATGTTCGGAAATAATATGTATGGATTACGAAAGGTTTGCTAAAAATGTAACAAATCACTAAATTACATTTTGCCTTGTGATGAAAATTTAACACTTCAAAAGTGAAAAAAAAACTTTTTGGCAAACGTTTTTGGCTTCATCTGATCATAGTTTATAAAATAGAATATAAGATTTAAAAAAATCACTCCCGTTAATACTTTCGAATATATCAAAAGTTATGGAGAAGGCTATTAATCAAAAATTGTTGGAATGTTTCAACATTATCAGCAACCGCATGGATTTCGTAAATCTAAACGTTCTCCATCTTTGGAATAATGCAATATAACATCATGGGGAGTCCCCAGTGGTACCACTGGACATTTTCAAAGCATTTGCTCGAGTATGGCAATTAAAGTTAGAACAGAGAGAGGTATGCAGATTCAATTTTGTTTATAGTTGCCGCGCTTTCGTAAAAACCGTTCGCTGCGAGTGGCGATGAACACATTTACCATCAATGCCGGAGACCCGCAAGTTTCCATACAAAAAAAAAACAGGCGGCAGTTTTTCTAAAAATCAAAAAGAGACAAGAAACTGTCAGTCGAACCTAGGTTTATACAACAATAATAAATTATTACACCTATTTCGCCCGTACGGGTGGTTAATGGCTTTAAACAAAAATAACAAAGAAAATCGTACCACATATTATGTTTATAATAATCCTATGTATTATTAAATAAGAAAATTGTTCCACACATCTTAGGTAAAGTCGGCACGGTGGATCTTTGCCGGTGCGTCATGAATCAACGACCAAGAGACAACGTAATTTACAACTCCCCATCTTTATTTATTATAGCCTTTAAAATGAATAAGAATATAACAGAGCGTCTCCGGGGTTGCGCAATACATTTCGAATTCAAAGTAATGTGCTAGACAAAGACAAAAGATATTTGGAGAGTTTGTTACGGTTCGAAAATTGCATTTTCATAGTTTAATTATCTATGTTAAGTTTTCGGTTTTAAATGGTTAAAGTACCTATGTAGACTCTCACCTTAGATATTAATTAATAATTTAATTACCTGTTTATAGTCAATAGTTCCACTTAAATCAGTTTGAAACCTTTGTTGATTATGTTTATATTCCAGGAATGTGTTGTATCTTGTAAGACACAGCCAAGTGGATTGATTTCTTCTGTTCTTTGTTTCATACTACTTGTGGACAGGTCTTATTTCAAATTCTTGTTTTAATTGATTAGTAATTAGTGAACTTTCAAGTTATCAATACAAATAACTTTTTAACCTTGTATATAAGATGTAGGTCAAATGTTTTGACTGCTGTGATTCAGTGTCAGACTGACAGTTCTGTGGATTTTCACGGCTACGTCTGGTTAATTTTTGCGGTTGCGCTGGTTGATGCAGGTTGTCAAGGTTTTGTTATTAAAAGTGGTTATAGTTTTTCATAGATAGGTATGACTAATTTGTCGACGATTGTTTTGGTAACTATGTATGTTGAAGAGGGAATGTTATCGCCCCTTTCGACAATAGACACTTGAAGGGAAAGCACGTTAGTGGATGTAGCTCCCGAATTTTAGTTTTCTTGGGCAGGGAAGGCCATGTGGTGCCGATAAAACATCCACACATGTATTAAAAATAGGTATGGCTTTGTAGTTTGCCTATTCTTTGGGCGGAATGACGATTTAAAATGCTTTGCCGTGAACTTCAACAAGCGGTTCTAGACGTCATTTGGTAGATTGGAACCCTCGTTAGTTATTTGAGGTTTTTTGGTAGGGGCTAAAAGGTCGAGTTCAAACTGGAGTACTAGTTTTCCTATTGGAGTTGCCTGGACGCGTCAGATGCCATGTATTATTTGAATTTTTGAAGACTAGCCGTGTAGCAGTATCCACGTTAGCTGTTTTAGGGACCATGTGTGTGTGTTGTATTGAAGATCGAGTCTTCATGAACTTTGGGTAGCGCATAAAGTTTCAGCTAAGTACCATTTTGCTTGAGTATGTTGTAACATAGTAACAACTTAAAATCTTAATATTTTGTATTTGCGTATGGTTCTATATACAGTGTTTTGATAAAGTTCTGCGCCCATGTTATGTACAGAACTTGTGCATTGTAAACGTGTAGCGTCTGTCGACGTAGCGTTAAGACGTCACAAGAGTCTCTAGTAGTTCAGAACGTTAGGTAGTCTGTTACAGCTAATTTCGTTGTAAATATAGTTACAATTTATTATTATAAAGTAAATATTTTTGTTTCCTGGCTAAAGGCCATTTGTTTCTTCAAATTTTAATGCTTGTAACTTTAACATTTTAACTTATCTATGCCCGAGTGGCTAGTATGCTTATCGAATAACCACAGGTACTCATAAGATTTTGTATTGTACTTTAAGAATGTTTTTATGGTAAATTTAGTTAGTTGTAGACCTTGCGGAAATTCCAAGTCTGAGGCAATGTCCTAGATGTAGATCTATGTGGCTGCCAGATCAGACTAAACCGAGGTCTAAACATTCGTTTTTTTACAGTGTGGGTCTGACAGTTGCCGTCTTGTGCAAGACCCTGCCAAACAGGGTTTGACTTTTACTTATTATAGTAATTAGTGAACTTTCAAGTTATCAATAGAAATAACTTTTTAACCTTGTATATATAAGATGTAGGTCAAATGTTTTGACTGCTGTGATTCAGTGTCAGACTGATTGTGGATTTTCACGGCTATTCTTTTGATGACAAAATGTCAAACCTAATACTACCACTTTGTTATTACATTTTCACTTATCTACCTTTAACTTTAAGTACCACCAAAGTAAGAGGAGCTTGCATTTATAAATCCAAGTAGCCAAGAGCCTAACACGACTTTAAGAATAAATATTTGTATTGGCCTCTGCTAAAATTTGACTTTTATTTGAAAGACAGCGACTTTGAGGGACTTGAGTGAATGAGAGCTTTATTTTTCCCTGAGGCCAAACACTAGAACATTTAAAGGCTTTTAAGTAAAATAAAACTAACGTAGCGCCTTTAGGATTTGACTTTAACTTGCTTATATAAGAGTGCTAAACCTCTCAATCTAGAAGCAAGATAGCTAACCTACCCGGAGTTGAGCTAGCTAGGGGATGAGTTTTCAGGCAGCACAACATAGGTAATTTTTAGGAACTGTTGTCTGAAGTACATCCTCCAGGACGTAGGGTTGCCAGAGTAAGGGTGGATAGGTTGCCTTGTCGCAGTTTCTTTTAGGTTATCCTAAGGTGAATACTGGCACCCACGCATTATAGTGATAATATAGTAGCACCGCGGATTTTTATGGGAAAACGTTACACTGGCACCATTTATTTTGAAAAGTATAACAAGTTGTCCATTGATTTCAAAGTCATCGTTTTTATCTGTCAGCTTTAATTTGTTTTTAAACGTTTTTGTGCCGTGAAATTCAATATAATCCCAAAAACTGTTATTTTCAGAGCTATTTTTATCGTACTTTCTTGTTGGCGATAAGTATTTATGAATATTTGTTATTCCTTATTCATTTTAAACGTTAGCCCAGAACAATTAGACTTTGCTTTATCTTTTTAAATCTCGTAATTTTGATTAGATTCATATGGTTTTAGTCTCATGCAAGTAATGACGCACCGGCAAAGATCCACCGCCGACTATATATCTACATATATCAAAAAGTAAAGTGGCCTATTAGAAGTATCTCGAAAACTAAATGAGATTTTATTTAAAAATTTGGCTGTGCCTATAAGGTTTTACGCTTTTAAAATATTTTGGATGATACGGTGTTGCCGGATCATATCGAACTTGGCAGTAACTTCGGAATTTTAAGTAAATTACCCTGTCTCTTTTAGTTTTTAAACAACTTCCCTTATTATATTATTTTCCTGTACCATATGTAACCGTTTTCGAGATATTAATTAATTTCTATTTTTTTCCAAAATATTTTTAAAATCTGACATAATAAGGCATTGAAATTTGGTTGGGGTTTAGGCAATACTTGGAGGTTTTTTACGCCATGGCCAAATCTAAGTTGCAATATACCTAAGGGTCTAAACATTAGGTATTTTGGGTTAGGTACTTAAAAAAAAATTCTAAAAGTAGATTTTTTTGAAATGTAACAGCCTGTATATTTCTACTGATTTTAAATACCGCTAAAATGTTTTTCTTTATTTATGTGTACCATACCTATACCTAACTAGTCAAGTTTCTGATTTTCTTGCCAACTTGTGAGCTGGACGCTCCAATTTTTTTTTGTATGCAAACGAACATGCTCTACACAGCTAAAATATTTTCAACAGTGCGGTGTTGTCACTTCCACTAGAAATTAGTTACAACTTGGATATTTATTATATTTTAAACGAAACACCCTGTTAGTTTTTCTTCATTTTGAAAAAAAGTAAGTTAATTAATATCTCGAAAATGGTAACAGATAGATATAGAACAGATATATTTTAGTTTTTTTTTTTTATTTCAATGCTCAGTTTGATTTTTTGGTGCACGAACCCTCGATAATTTTTTTACAAAGCTCTCCTACATTGTTTAGTTTGCGTCATTTGCGAGGATACGGAGTAGCCCTAAAGGCGATTTATCAGGGTTTCGCGCTAACCCAATACGGTCAATCCATCGTCCTGGAAACGTGATATTCAAAAACTCGATGGCAGCTGCTGCATTATGAGCGGGAGCTCCATCCAGTTGCAAAATTGTCCTGCCATTTTTCAAACTCAAACTCAAAATGCTTTATCGTTCAAAATTCTTATTCTAATACCTCACTGTAAAATTCCGCAATAAGGCAACCAACAGATTTGATTGATTAACACTACCCAACGTTTCAAGGACATGGTAAATATTTTTTAGTATTCAGGTTACCCTCTATGAAAAATGGTTCAATTATTCTATCTCCAAGTATTTTCATCAGAGAATAATATTTTATTTGTTATGGTTTGGTCGTTGTCGACTTCTTATTGTGCTGATATCTCTTTGATGAAGTGTAAGGCCATTTGAATACGTTCATCTGTAGTGTAAATTAATGTTTTGAAGAGATTTTGGACACTTTTGCTGCACCAATTAAGAATTTTCTGAAAAATGCAGTACGTCATCTCTACCTGCTCCGAAGTGGATTTTCAAGATATTTCTTTTGGCGTAAAAATAAACTTTTCTTAAACCCGAGACCCTAAACTTCACCTGTTTCATGTTTCAGCTATGTTACTGTGAGTGAAACGGGCTCGAGTGTAGAGACAAAAGTTAAGTAGAATCCCATAACTCGGGATAAAAAACGGACTGTATATTAGAAAATAAATATTTATATCTAAAAATTAGAATTTTCTGTACAAATAAATTTATTATTAATAATATATTTCAGGTAGGCTGCATGAACTTCCAAAAGTAAGCGATGATTTCTCGGTTTATCAGCTGAATAGATTGCGTAAAAGGCAGGCAGTTCAAACGGCATTGGAGGAGGCTGAAAAAGAAATGGGCGGAAAATCGTTAAGTTTAGCAGAGTTGGAGTCGATACTGAAAGATCAAGGCGTTTTAAAGAACCAACAGCTTGGAACTAGAATTGCATCGGATGAAACCACAAAGTATGTTTTTGTCTTGTTATTCTTTACCTAGATTAGGGATCGTCGCTCAAACATTACAGGGATTTTTTTACCTTAAGTCTATTACAATTTTAAAGAGAAAGCTCTCCCTTTGCATACGAATCACTTAAGAGATTTTCCCTGCGCTGCTTGTGTGCCATAAAAAAACTAAAGGTTGGATCATTTTGTATAGTGTAGGGTTTTATATGTATAGCGTGTCCCCGGATGAGTTCCCGTACTCTAGTAAACTTAATTATTATTTATATTTGTTGAGAAAGAATCACTTCAGATAAATAGTTTTGCTTATCTTCATTGAATTTAGGTTTGTTCATTAGGCCAGGTAGGGTTTAATTAATGCATATTTTTTTTTAGTTTCAAAACATCAATACTAGAAATTTCTTTATGTTTAAAGAAAACACGTTTATTTTTATTTCGTTCAATATATGCGTTTTATATTTATCCGCATTAAATCAGGCACAAAATTATCATAGTCTAGGCAGCAATTAAACCATTACCAGCACAAATTTAAATTCAGAGTTAGTAATCATACTTAAAATCACAGATATTGAACTTTAAGTAAAATGATTTTAAAAGTAACCAGCCTTAAATGTAAAAGAGACTAAAATTCTTCTTCTAGGGACGATAAATCCGAGGATGTATTAACATTCATAAACACCCAAAGAATTTCAACATAGAAACGGTTATGGTTTGCATCACAAGTGGAAGTTAATTCTGACAATAGGTTACGGTACAGGTTACATACCTGTCTCACTGCAGCGTAAACCATTTAGTGTGTAACTCATACAGAGCAAAGATCCCTGTGCAATCAAAGGTAGAACGTCGGAAAAATATTCCAATTTGACACGGTTAAATTCCAAGAACCATAGTTTTCAAATAATTTACTAAGTTTTGAACGCTTCTCGTGCTTTATTGTGACTTTGGTCAGTGATTGTAACTAGGGATCAGATTTTAAACTTTTTTGCTCCCTTAACATTGATTTTGTTATGAATGAAAACAACAGTAATTTGTGGCATTTTTAAATTTTCTACTTATTTGCCTAAGTTGTGCTTATTTTAGGTATTTAAACCTATTTTGAGCTTTTTTTTACTCTATATATTATTCAAGAAACAGTTTTAAAACTTTAATCTATGTTCAAAAGTAATCATATTTTTCTCTATAAAAACATTTATATCGAGAAATGCCTTCTAAGGGGTGTTCTTTAATTGTCGACGTAGAACTTGAATTTTTGGTATAACTGTCAGCTTTATGTGCTTAATCTAATTCTAAACTCAAAATTCTTAAAATGTATTCAGGGACGCAACGTTCGAGGGTATAGAGAGAATAAACTAGTCATAACTTTTTTGTGTATAGATTCAAAAATTTTTTTCAAACAAATTTGAAAACTTTGATATTATTGAATAAAAAAATACTTTTGGTCCATGTCGCTAGGATACACCGATGAGAGAAAAATGGATTAAAGATTGCGCTGCATACCAGAAGATGTCAAATATTCATTTTGTATGCAAATTAGGCCAAGAATAAAAACTTTTCTTGCCCTTGTCACATTTTCAGTCATATTTGTTATGCAGCGTGGTTTTCAAATCCATTTTTCTCGAAGACCCTAGCGACAACATGGTCCCATAGTACCTTTTTTATTTAAAAGTATCAAATGTTTCAGCTTTCAACAAACCGTTTATTAGATTAAGCACATAAAGTTGACTATAATACTAGAATTTCAAATTTCTACCTTGAATAGTTTCATAGTAGAGGAAATTAAAGTAGTACTTGTTATATTTCACAATATATTTCAGTTTCCTGACATGTGTTTCAACCTTTGCTGGTCATCACAGAACAATAAAGGTTAGCTGGTCATTATCAAAGGCATTGTAAGACAGTTAAAAATTCTACATGTCACTAAAATAATTAAAATAAAAATTGACAGATGAGATAGGTTATTTTGGTCCTTAATTTACAGGTATTGGCCAAAGGTACAACTAAATTACAGGTGTGATTAAAGGGTATTTACATCTAAGTAATAAAATTAAGAAAATGATACCGTGTATAATAATTATAGGTTTTTTCGTTGGTAATTATAGACAGTGTTTATTGCATATTTATCTTAAGTAATTAGGCTATTAAGTATTAAATTGAAAAAGTAGTCCATACTTGCAGTGGAGTTTACGTAATGTAAATAAAACGACAATGTCTTCCTCCACAAATTTAATAAAAGTAAAATTCTTGTTCCCTACATGTTTCGGGCGTCTAGACGTCCATCTTCAGGGGATACTAGAAAGAATTTCATCTTTACAAAACTAGTTAGAATCATGGTGAACATTGACTTACCTATAATCGAGTTGACTATAAAAACTTTAAATGGTTGCCTCAAATTAATGAGTACAGCCAAAATTGAGTAGGAACCTCAGAAATTGGGTGGACATGTGAAAAATTATAATTTGTATATTTATAGAATGAAAATTTTTGTGAAAATATAAGAATTGAATAGCAAATATATTATTTTAAAAGGTGCATTTTATTTTTGATGATGATTTTCTAGAAAAACATTGTAGTTGTGAAGAAAGAAATTTAAAATAAAATTTTTGGAGGCATGCCCCGTGTTAATTTTTAAAAAATTGAAATTTTTTTATACCAGAGGGGCTGTGCCCAATTTTTTAAAAATTAACACGGAGCATGCCTCCAAAAATTTTATTTTAAATTTCTTTCTTCACAACTACAATGTTTTTCTAGAAAATCATCATCAAAAATAAAATGCACCTTTTAAAATAATATATTTGCTATTCAATTCTTATATTTTCACAAAAATTTTCATTCTATAAATATACAAATTATAATTTTTCACATGTCCACCCAATTTCTGAGGTTCCTACTCAATTTTGGCTGTACTCATTAATTTGAGGCAACCATTTAAAGTTTTTATAGTCAACTCGATTATAGGTAAGTCAATGTTCACCATGATTCTAACTAGTTTTGTAAAGATGAAATTCCTTCTAGTATCCCCTGAAGATGGACGTCTAGACGCCCGAAACATGTAGGGAACAAGAATTTTACTTTTATTAAATTTGTGGAGGAAGACATTGTCGTTTTATTTACATTTATATTAAGTATTAGATTAGCACCTGAAGGTATTTCAATTTAATTGTTAACAACATTACATCGATTTTTTAAAGTTTTTTTGATTGCTAATGTCTCTAATAGGTTGAGTTTTCTACCCTTGTGTTTAATATATATCGGTTTTATTTTGTTGGATATTGAGTGGTTATTTATTATACAGTGGTCCGCTATTCCTGTTTTATTTTGTTTTTTTAAAATGGATGTTTTATGTTCTTTAAGTCTAGTATAAAAGTTTTTACCTGTTTGACCTATATAGATTGCATCACAGTAATCACATTGTATTTGGTAGACCTCGCTATGTGTTAATTTGTATTTACTTTCAATTTTTGAATTAGCTATGTATTTACCTAGGTTATTTTTATTGACTTGTATGGGGATAAGTTTATGGTTTTTGAGTTTTTTCGAGATTTTTTGGCTTGTGTGACCTGTATATCTGATTGAACTGTATTTCGCGTTTGATGGAAGGGGACGACCTCGGTAGAGTAGTTTTTGTGTTTTTTGTCTGAGTTTTTTCTTTAGTATTTTGTTTATGAATGTTGTTGAATAGCCGTTGTTTAAGGCTATAGTTTGTATTATGTCTAATTCTTTATTATATGAAGTTTCTGAAAGTGGAATGTTGACTAATCTGTGGATCATGCTATTGAATGCAGCTAGTTTGGTTTGTTGGGGATGTTTTGAGTCTGATGGTATAACTATATCGGTTGTCGTTGGTTTTCTATAGATTTGGTAGGTTAATTGGTTGTTTTGATTTATTATTGTAAGGTCCAATAAATTGATTGAGTGGTCAGTTTCCCTTTCTATGGTAAATTGAATTTTAGTGTTTAAGCCATTTAGAACGTTTAGAAATTGTTCTAGTTGTCGCTCTGTTCCTGTAAATACCTCTATAATCACACCTGTAATTTAGTTGTACCTTCGGCCAATACCTGTAAATTAAGGACCAAAATAACCTATCTCATCTGTCAATTTTTATTTTAATGACATGTAGAATTTTTAACTGTCTTACAATGCCTTTGATAATGACCCACAAGGGTTGAAACACGTGTCAGGAAACTGAAATATATTGTGAAATATAACAAGTACTACTTTAATTTCCTCTACTATGGAATATCCATTTCACCAAGCATGTAGCCCATCACATACCAATTGAATAGTTTCTTCGTTAAAACAGAAATTTATTTTGTGGAGCTAGCTCTGACCGTGCGACCTGACACCACAAAGGTAAAAAAAAATAAGGGTGGAGCTATATAAATAAAACGCAGTAGATTTAACAAATACAATGTTTGCTTTATTAAAAACAAAGACCGATGTTGTTAATACTTAAACCTAAACTTATCTGATAGGGTTTACCTTGCTCGTTATTGACTCTGAGTAAGATGAGTAGATTCCATTTATGTTTCTTGTTTATATTACATACAGTGTGGTCGATTAAGTGTGCAACAAATGGGAAACTTCTTTATTATTGGTTTCTCAAAAAATTGTATTCTTGATAAAACTTGGTGCATGTCCGATAACCATTTCAGGTGCACTTAGAATGGCTTTAAGTCAAATAGGCTACATGTTAAGGCAAAAATATGAAAATTATTCAAGAGTAAAGTATGTCGAAAAATAAATAAAAACTAACTAAATAAAAAGTTATAGGCTTCTATCAAAAAATTTTTTTTCTCGAACTTTAAAATATCCTCCTATAATGTTTTTTTTTTATATTTAGGTATATTACCTTCCTAAATTAACCACAATCAAATCACTTCTGGATAGCTTTCATTAAATTGAAGTAAACTTGTAAAATTTGTTTAGATTTATATTTTTTAAACAACCAAAAACTTCATGTTTGTTGCAAGGACACTACAAACAAATTTCGAATTTCGCAAATATTCCTAAACATATTATTAATATACCTACATAGTAAAAAACTAAAGACCAAGATCCGTATGAAATAATGAAAAAATACAAATATTAATTTAAATTGTTCAAAAAAAATTGTTTTTAACGCTTTTATTAAGGGGTAAGGATACTTTACTCTTGAACGATTTTCAAATTTTTTGCCCTACCCGGTAACCTTTTTGATTTGAAGTGATTTTAAGTGCACCTGAGATGGTTATCGGATATGCAGATATCAAAAATATAATTTTCTAAGAAACCAGTGATAAAGGAGCTTCCTATTTGTTGCACACTTAATCGATCACACTGTATATATTTAGATCGTTTTAGGAAGAAATTATATTTTGTAATGAAAATAATTTTTCTCTACCTATACTATTTATTTGTACAGTTTTTGTGCTTATAACCTGGTTTCTAATTATAATATCTGAAGAAACGTAAAAGTGGTTATCAGTATTGACCTTTTTCTCAACAAATTAGAAATAAGTTAGTATATTAGATACAGTTTTTGATTGGGCCTAAATGCTTATGAGAATTATTTACCTATAGGTATCTTCTCGTAAAAGATGTCAAAAGAGCTATGGAAGAAGCAAAGAAAAACGAGTCGGAATCTAAACAAGAAACCCTTAAAAGCTCAAAAAACTCTCTTTCTGATGGGGGAAAAGAAGAAGAATCAGGTGAGAAGACAAAGGCCGACCTTGAATACGAAGAAGATTTAGAAAAAGCCATCGCATTATCGTTAGAATGCGAACCGTCAACGTCTAAAACATCTGTTGCCTCGTCCACCACCAAAGCAACAACGAATCCTGCAGAGTTCAGTTTTTTAGAAAACTTTACAGATAGAGATTTCGTTTCGAGTTCTAGCGATGACGAACCACTCGCCGTAAAAGTTAGAAGAAACAAAATGTCCTCGGCGGAAAGTTACATGCTAGAATTCAGCGGCCTCACTCCCAGTGAAATAGGCAGAATAATAAATGAAGCAGATTCAAAAAGGCTCAAGCCGAAAAAACAAGTAATATCAGTGATTTCTGAAAACATAGTGGGAATTAAAGGAGGACAGTTTGCTGCTCTAGATACAGTAAAGGAGCATGAAGATGAGGTGGAGATGATTTCATCAAATACCTTGAAAGTTGCAGAATATAAGGGTCTTATTGCAAATGCCAAGGCCTCAGATTTGAAAAAGGAAGACTTACAGATATTATTTGAGAATAAGGAAGTAAAAGGGAGAGAGTTAAATGCCCCAGATACAAAAGTTAAAGAGGATGCATGTAAGGAGCATCATAATAATTTTGTGGAGATAATGTCATCAGCGGGGTCCAGCGATTCTGAAATTGAGGAAAAAATTGACACCAAACAAGGATTAGATATTGTCATCGATCCAAATCAGCATTTTGAAGACGATGATTTATTTAGTGACGTATTTCAAGCCGCCGGCGGTGAACCTTCCTCAGTTGAAACTAGCGAAGGTTCTCGGATATCTGCCAGTGTTTCTCAAAAAGCCATTAATATTGTTATAAATCCCAATAAAGAAGTAGGAAAGGATGATCTTTTTAGTAGTATTTTCGGTGTGGATCATTCCAAGGGGCAACTTAATGAACATAAGAACGGAAAGGAAGGCGGTGTATTAGAAAGAGACGAAAATGCGATTGGTCATGGTACCGAAATGAAAAGTGATGATACAGAGAGCCAGAGAAGCAGCCATGATGTAGCTGCATCTGAAGATATACAGGGTGAGTGATTTTATAGGTCACAAGGCAATATCTCGACAACCGAATTAAATTGTTTTCTTGCTCTATATGGAAACTTAAACTCCACCAGGACCAGCGTACAAAATAAACGCGTCACATTCTAGATATTTTTTTAAAGATTTTCATTTGAAATAACATACAGTATTGCTTAATTAAAATAGAACATCCTTAATATATAAGTGCCAATAAAAATCAAACTAAAATAAACGGTAAATAATTAAATTATTAAAACAGGTTCCTGAAGTTGTGACCCTTGTGAGGTGGTGTTTCCCTATGTAGCTCTTAAAATAATAATATAAAAAAGGAGTTTGCGTTGAATATAGTATGTTGTTAAGAGATCGAGGTAGCTTTTCCCGCGATAATGTGCCCTTTTTTAAATACAGTCATACAGTTGCACTCTGATTGCCGTATTTGATCGCCGACATCAACGCCTTTTTAACGTGAAGATATCACCTCCAACAATATTTACCAATAGTGTAACTGAGGTGCAACGAAAACTATGCCCGATCTGAGTTTATTGGCACTGGTTTAAACCAACTGGCCAGCTTTGAAAACTATGCCCATAATGGTTTTCTCCATCTTCTACCTTTAATAATTTTGCTATTTTGTATGGAAATTTAGCAATGTTTTTGTCGATTATCTGTTTTGTACATTTTCCCTCATGTGGGATCTGCTTTTGATGATCGACATCAGGTCGTGTATTTTTTATATAAATTCAAGACAGATACTCCGTTTAATACTTCATTTGTAAAAATAAAGGTTCTCTTGATCTTGGTGTTTGGGTAGAAAATTTGAACCAACAAAATGTCACCCTTGCCACATATTTGCAGTACCGTTTTAACCGGTTCATCACAAACGGCAGGCTTCCGCAATAGAGTAGTTGACTGTATATATATATTTATTAACGGGCAATGTCAAATTTTACATGAAATACAAGTAGGTAATCTGGTAATATTACATCTTTCGCAGTTATATAATTTTGCAATTTACAATTTATTCATTATTAGTGAGGAAAAAAAAACAAAGTATCAACATCAGTAATGAACAGTATGTTTGTCAGACTAGAGATTTCAAATTATGATGCCAGCTGTCTTATAAAAACTGAGCCATCTGGAAAAAGGGTAGTGACAAAAAAATTAATAACTTCGATAGATAGGCAAGATAGCAAGAACACACAAATAAAGCCATATTATTAAAAACAATACTATAATGAAGTAATACTATTTTAGTATGTCACGTGACCGGGAACTCATATCACAACGTTTGACGCAATTATACACGATAACTTGTTAAAAACGACGTATTATCATAAAAAACTTTAGTTAAATTATTTTTCTGTAACTGCCAAACTCTGTGTAAACTTCTCTTTTGTTGTCTTTGTGAAATTTAGTAATTATTCGCAAAAAAGCGGGTAAGCCAAGAAGATTGAGAAATGGCAAAAAGTTACGTTCACAACAAGACATAAAGTACTGATAAATTGAAACTTGTACAGGGTGTTCCACTATAAATGGACCCCCCCCCCCCCCCCCTTTAACTTTATTATCCGATGGTATCAGCAAAAATGGTAAATACAAAAGTTTTAGAGTACAATGTAAGCTTTTTATGAAATATTTTTAATATATATAATACAATTATAGGGTCTTGCAGATGGGTGTGTAAAAAAAAATTTTTTTCTTACGGAACACCCTATATCTTAGAATATTTTTTTGATTCTGCATAAAATTATTATTATAAGTCTAACCTTGATTCCGAGATAGCGACTTTTGAAAAATGACAACTTTGACAGTTTCTAGCTTTCTAGTGGTACGTCTTAGGGCAAAACAGCTTACATGTCCATATCTTACATTTTTATTATTTTCCCAAAAGTGTCAACTTTCGGTTAAACTAGATGTAACTCGAAGGCCGGAAATATAGAAATTAGGTATGCAGACCTCTTTTTCACGGCGACATCGCGAGTAACTGTAAAAGCATATGAAAACCAGGTTAAAGTTAACGTAGTATAACAATAAACAATTTTGATATAGAAATATTACGATTTACAAGCATTTTGAGAGGAAAAAAGATCGTTTGAAGAACCAATTTTACCATACACAATATCCAAAATAAGAAAACAAATGACCAGATAGCTTGCATTGCCCTTACACACACATATTTAAACCTTAAAATAATTTGCATTTTATCATCCAAAATTGGATTTATTTAAATAAAAATTAAAATTCATTAATTTCTAATGAATTTTTAACATTTAACTTATTTACTAAAATGTGAATGTTCAAAGTTATTGTAGGGTATCTTTCTTAAAGTAATTGGAGATGCGGTTTTCACGACACTATGGGTACTACTATTTTGAGAAACATGTAGCTAACGAAATTTCTTTAGCTACCTCTAGGCTTTAACCTTTTAACCCTACGCTAGAGCCTGTTCTCCTGAAGCAATACAGCTGAAACTTGGAACAGGTTAAGTTTAGTAAAACGCTGAAAAACTGCAAGAAATATTTTTAAAATCTATTTTTCCAATTATGAAATGGTACTTTTTGTGCACCTCGCAACCTTTGTATCCCTCTCTTCAAAATGTCGATTTACACTACAAAGAAACGTATTCAGTTGGTCTTAAACATAATCAGAGGAATGTAGGTAAAAGAAGCGAGCGTTGTCTGCACTTCAAAAAGCTATCCCAATTAGGTCCATAGTAAACCTGTAAACGTAGTTTTTTTAAGAAAACTGCATATCATTATTGTTACTAATAAGGGAGATACTCAACGAAAACTACACACTGAACACTCTGTATATGTACAAAAATTCCTCCTGTAGATTCAAAAGACATGGAAGGCCGAGATGACAATCAGCTAATTAACAAACACGACTCGATGAATAATATGACAGTCACCCAAGTCACCGTAACGGACGAGGTAGTCGAGTCCAGAAAAAATGAAATTGGGTATAGCGGCAGACTTGATATAAGTAAATTACAGAAGGCAGAAAAGAAAAGTATGACACAACAGGAACTCGTAAACTTAAAAAACGAACTGCAAAAAGAAAAAGTGGATTTGTTGAATGAAAAGTCGTCGAAAGAGAGAATAGCAGGCAACATTACCGACCAAATGTATCAAGAAGCCCAAGTAAGTTTTCTTATAACAATCTTATAAACGTCGGGTGGTATGGGGTGATATATCTTTTGCTGTTAAACAAACAAATACTATTTGCCTACAATGCTCTTGATTTAATCCGAACACGTATAACCAAAACATAATATATTTTCTTCCTTCTCTGAGACATTTACACTTTAATATCTTGTTCCCTTCATAGGCAAATCACAGCAATACAACAATAAGAATAAGGACTGTTCGGTAGGTCAAAAACACTTTGTTTCCCACTTTAAACCAGCAGTTGGGTGCATTTCTATTTATTTATTTATTTATTACCAAACAAATTTGATTGAATTGATAGTTTAATTTTAACAACATCTGTTGTCCACTTTATTAGGTAACTAAATATCGTTCAATGTTCATTTAAGGAACTATTGGAACTGTTCGGAGTTCCCTACATCATAGCGCCCATGGAAGCCGAGGCTCAGTGCGCCTTTCTCGACGAAATCGACTTGACTGACGGTACCATCACGGACGATAGCGACATCTGGTTGTTCGGCGGCAAAACCGTCTACAAAAACTTTTTCAACCAAAGCAAACACGTGATGGAGTTCAGGGCGGACAGTATAGAGCACCATTTCAAATTGACAAGGGAACAGATGATCTTATTGGCATTGTTGGTCGGCAGCGATTATACCAGCGGATTGCAAGGCGTCGGTCCCGTAACGGCCGTGGAAATTTTAGCCGCTTTTCCTGCTTCAAGGGGCCAGCTAAACGAGTTCAGTTTGTCGCATGCAGATTTGCTTTCAGGTAAATATGGTCACGGCTTGATAAATCAACTTACAATCTACACGCAACACAAAAAACTTGAACAATGCTCTCCTCAATTCAAATTTTATTTTTTTAAAATCAACATAGAATGTGGCAAGTTGTGACCAATAAAAAAAAATCCTGTTTATTCTTGTATGTTTGATTGCATAAATACAACAGACAATAAAATTATTTGTTGACAGAACACCAGAGATTTCCTAGTATTACCAAATTTATGTTATACAAATTTTGTACAAAATTTTTAACATCTGACACAACAACCAAGCAACAAAAGGTAAACAAAAACTGAACATATTTGTCCGCAGGCAGACAAATAAACATGATGCGAAGTGTTCTTTTTGTAACGAGGTTTTAAAAATCGAACACGCATAAGAAAATTGAATCAGCTGGCCATATAAACAAAATGATATTACACGTTAACGAGCAAATTATTGTTATGTCAAAGTTAATGTTTCAATTTGAGGTGTATAAAAAAAGATGCGTTGTGATAAACATCAATAATATCAATGAAAGTATAATCGTTCACACAGACCCCATTGCATTTTTTGACGTTATATATTTTTTAAAGCGAAGCAGTTTAAACAATTTACTTTTTTCTTAATTGGATTTATCCATTTTCTAATGTTGCAAAGCATATAGTTTTTCCTCGATAAATTCTATTTCATGTGACATGTCCTATTATACCTATCTTGAGCTGTTTCTGACATATTGACATTTGAAAACCACACTTAAATTCAACGCGATGACCAAATATCTGTTTGAGACATTTCATAGCCTACTTATTAACTTCAGTCTCTTATATTGGCTTAATTCAATATCTTATATGTATTATAAAAAAAAATTAAAATACAACAATATTAAATTTATGAAAATTAAGAAAACCTTATTTTATTAAGTGTTCAAACGGACTCCATCACCTAGGTTATCTGCTTTGAAGTTAAATACTATTGTTTAAAGATGTCTCCGAAAATGAAATGAAGTAGATTCAAATCTGGCGATCAAGGAGGCCATAAATAATTCCTAGCGGTGTCTTGGCCGTATTTACACCAACGATATTTTTTTTTTAAAGTTTGAGTACGGTGAACTGTTTTCAGGATTCAGCCACATAGTTGGCCATTCTGTCAATTTTTGATTTGGATATTTTTTGAAGGATTAAAAGAATTTCGGTCCTGGTTTTCTAAAGGCAAGTCCGCGGGACCCGGTCGCAACGCATTGAAAAGTAAACTGAAAAATCTGAACTTTACCGAAAATTTTCCCAGCTTACAAGTGGTCGAAGCCTATCTAGAACCAAAAGTAGAAACGAGCAGAGAAGCGTTCTCTTGGAGCAAACCCAACGCTCTGGCTTTGATCGAGTTTGCGCGAGAAAAGTTCGGATGGACCAGAAATAAAACCGAAGATATTTTAAATCCAGTGATAAAACGATTGGAAGAAAGCAGACATCAGAAATCGATAAGGGACTATTTCAAGACGCGGTTTAAACATCATTCAGGTAAGATTAAGTAAATTAGACACCTATTGTATTGTAAATTAATGGGGTTGCTTGGCGCTTTAGCCCTTCGCCACTTCGACCTACAGAGATCTTTTGTGGATGGTTGGTTGGTTAAAGGCGGGGGTCAGGTTAACCCGATCTTGCATTGCAGTCTTACGTCTTATTGTTTTCCTCTGTCTTGTTAAAAAAGTCCGGTTCCTTGGGTTAGATCCAGTTCTTTCATGTGAGAGAGTGGCCCCATGTTGAATTGCTCAAAATATGTTTAGTCTTCTGCAAGCCAATACATCGCAGTTTGCTCGCAGGATAATGGTCTGTTAGTAAACCTATATACTTGCTCTATCTGAGTGCGTGTTAAATGCAGCCGGTCAGTTGTTAATTTCTTTGAGGGGTTTCCTATTGTAGCCCTTGAATATCTTTGACCAGATATAGCGGTCCATCGGTTCAGATGTTGTAGGACCAATCTGTTTATTGTTGACTACTCCACCTGTTTGGACACGGGTTCAGGACCCCTGAAGTTCTGGGCAGTCCTGACTAGTCTGTCTGCTTTTTCATTGTCCGCTATCCCCAAGTGACCAGGAACCCATATGGGTTCGATTTTGTTATTTCTGGCTAATAGGTCTTTTAGGTCGTGCAGGCACTTCATCCTGATCTTAGATGTGAATTAATGGGGTTTTAGTGCCTTAAGAGCAACTTAGCTGTCTGACAGAAGGTATATATAGGGTGTCCCAAAAACATACCGACAAACTTTAAACGGTGATAATTGAAATTTGGTCATGGGAGATCAGGATACGTTGTGTGCCACCCCTAATCTTATTTATTTTTTCCGGAAGAAGAACCTTGTTTGTCCTTTGATTTGGCATACGTTATACATGGCCTAATCATCTTGATTCCTAAATCCTGACAACGTTCTGATACTTGCGTATACTTTTACAAATTATTTAACTTTATGTTTGTTCTCCTTCAGTATCGCTAACTTTGTGTATCACTTATAATTAGGTTTTTTAGTGTATATTGCCCCTACTTTTTATTTGCATTTTTCTTATTCAGCATCCCTAGTTCACACACGTACAACGCGGAATCGTTGACTACTGTTCTATATATTCCCAACGTTGTATTTCTATTCAATAATTTGATTCTGATTACATCATTACTGCTCCCATAGCTTTACTACCTTTTGACATTTCCTCTGTTTCAATACTTTCCTGGTTATTGTTTGCTACTTTCAACGTCATTGTCTTGTTTGGTGTCTTCTCCGTTACTTTTATTTTTATATATTTGGGGAGTTCCCTTTAGCCGTTAGCGGCTCAGTACTTGTGAAGTGTGTACAGTGAAGAGATGTGAGGTGCGCATGAGGTTGGTATGTGCAGTGTGTACTATGAATTTATATGCAATGACGCACACAGAAGCCGCACGGCATGTGTGCTGAAAAATATAACCTGTTCTATTTTCACTTACGCGCGCTGAATGATTATAACTTTTCAGGTTATATCTTGCAGTGTTCCGTATTGATTGACATTGATATTTCCAGCGCGGTTTACTCCTCGATAATTTTTTTAGTTTTTACAATTTTAATAAAAATGCGTGATGTTTAACAATTTAATATTGAATTCGTACAGCATGTAGGATGTAGAATGCTAAAACATCTTCATCATCGGACTATAACATTTTGACAATGGCAATTAACCTTTGCTCTTCTATGCACTGCATGCACTTCGTACACTGTTTTGATGTGCGCGTACTTCAAGCACCCATGTTGTACACATGACGTGCGTTTCAGGACAATTCACCTCATGCAATTCACTGCTCTGCTGGGCGCTCTCCCTAGGTACGCTCGTGTATTGCACTTCATTGGAATTTATTGGTCAAGAAGAGCCAACAACGGGAAGCGACAAAATCCCGAGTTTAGCATTGATTAAATAGGGACCAAATTATATGTCCTTAACCTTGAAATTTTGACAGTTGGCCGGGTTATTACACTGAAAGAAGCACTAAAACGATGAAGAAAATGTTTTACCCTGAAATAAAAATGTGGGTACCTAGTAAGAAGTAATTTTTTCATGAATATCTTCTGTGTTTCATGTAATTGGCTTTCCAGCAAATTTCGTAAAATAAAAAAGAAATTAAATAAAATAAAAATATTTTTGAAATGTTTTATTGATTGTGCGTTACTTAGTGATAGTACATTTTAAAAAGGAAATGGAATAGTTTATTACATACCAAGAGTGGTAAAAAGCCTATTACACACGATTTCGAAAATTACCGTACGAGCGTTAGCGAAAATTGCCCTTGTTAATGCATACATAATATTATTACGTAACTGGTCTTACGCATAGCTTGGCTTCTTACAATATAGTGTGTGTAATTAGAGTTTTACGGATAAAGTAGACAGTGCGTAAGTAGGTTCTTACTAATATAGAAGTAGAAAAACAGTAATATGTATGTTTAATATTTGTAAAAATCTTAAATTACTGGGGTCCTTAATTACTCTAGTGGGTAAACCTACCTAGAAAAAGGGTCAGTATACCTACATTCTGAACCATTATGCGACTTTAATTTGATATGTATGCAGGTTGCAAATTGTTTCTTAGCCCACTCCTATAATGCTACAAACCATTTTTTTTTGTAGAGTATGTTGAATATTTTTTACAGATAGATCTGCTATTTTTCAATTCTTCGATAGGTACATGGACAATAATTATAGGTACTTAGAATTTAAACGGTGGGTAGATATAGAATATGCTATTTTATTTGGTTAAACAAAATAATTTGTAAATTTCGGAAAACCCTATGATTTTTTTTATAATGTATTTATTACTACTTACTCTTTACTTATGTTACCTGATCTACGCGTAGAAATATGATATTATTCAATAAAAACTACTAAATGAGAATAAGTACTAGTGCTTTCAGGAATATTTTTCAAAACAACACAAGATCTGTTAGGAAAATAAAAACATGTTCTTTTAGATTAGTTAGGACTAACGGGCCGGCTTAAACTTATGACAGTTGTCCGGGTTACCTCCCACTACATTGATTTTGCCAAATGTCATATTGTCGCTTCTCGTTTGGCTCTTTTCGGTCATTGGTTTCATTACGACGCGCGATACGCGGTACATCGTGCGCCGGTCTATTACCAGCACGGTTCAGTCTGCGTTGGATAACCCTGTATAACGCTACTCATAGTACTTACCTTACCTCATCGGTGAGAAACTGTAGTTTGTGCCAACAACTTCAACTGAATAAAAGCTACATATTTTTCTTCTCTATTAATGTAGGCGTAGCTGAAAGTAAAATGAGCAAAAGGGTGAAATCAGCAATTACGAATATGGGAAGGGATCCTTCCGAAATAATTGCCGAGGAATTGGAAGAAGAGTTGAAGAAAGAACCGAAAAAGAAACGCGCGCCCAGGAAAAAAAAAGACGGCGTCCAGGCCCCCGAATTCGGCACGAAAGAAACAAACTCAGATCAAAAAGGCGATGACGGTGCATCCCAGAACGACTTTGCAGAAAGCACCAAAGCTAAAGTAAACTTAAGAAAATTAAAACCAAAAATCACAAATAAAGACGATCACCAATCTAAACCTTGCACCACGACTAGTCCAACAACAAAGACTGAAGAAAGTAAATCGGAAGATGTAGAAGAAGACATTTCCGAAAAAATAGACCTCATTAGAAAAAGAAGAAAACTAAAAGAAGCGAAGGCGGCCGTGGATATTAAGAAGCCCAAGATGCAAAAGGAAAAAACTAAAACAGCTTTCTCGAGTCAGTTCGAAGAAGTTATTCCGGAAAGTCTGCAAGCGGACGATGAAGTTAATTTGTTGTCGCAAACTGCGATACAGTCCGGTCTAAAAGTCGTCGAGATTAATAAGAGCTTGCAAGATCAGCTTGACAATTTAACGTCCAAATCTATTCAGGTATGTAACAGTTGTTTCTCCTATGATGACGTACTCTTGCGGCTATTACATTTCGGACATTGTTATGTCGTAAATATTTCTTTTTTAGTTTTAATGCTTTAACGTAAAATTAATAATTTTTTTAGGATTATCTGTATATTATTGTGCCATAACCCTTTTCTAATAATTGCAAGTGCCTCGTTCCTAAATAGTTTGTTAATATTAGTTTAACGTTTCATTAAATCTCATATATTGTCCGAATAATAATTGCTGTAACTGTACCTAAACTCCAATAAATTACGTTTTCTACTGATTTCTATGTCAAGAGACTGAAACGAATATGCCTATAAGCCACCTACCATGATTCATGATTGTGTAGGTTATAAACTAAACACTAGAAAATATTTATAGTTAGATTAAAAATACAAATGAACAAAGGAGATTTTGGGTGAAGATAATTAAGTTAGTTGTTGCTTATTTTTCTTGGTAGCCTCTTGTATACAGTTCTTACTTATAGTTTCTCACCCATCGTTAATCGTTCTCGACTTACTCGCGTGGACCGATCGTTCTTAGCGAGCTAGCTCAGTCTATGCTTGCGAATTAGTTCGTATAGGTCACTTTAAAGCATAGTTTGTTTAAGTAGTTCGTTCCATCTCTAGGCATAACATTTTTTCAGTAAAATATTTAATTAACCTTGTTAGAAGCTACTTAGAAAGCAGGAGACAAATGGTTGTTCTAAATGGAAATACATCGGGGTTGAGGGACTTGAGGTTTAGTGTTCCGCAGGGATCGATACAAGGATCATTGTTTTTTACTCTGTATACATCACAACTTATAACACGAATCAAGCACTGTAGAACCCACTTTTACGAGGATGATACACAGATCTACATTTCCTTTAAACCTAGTGAAATTGTTAATGCCAATAACAAGATCAATGAGGATCATTTTACAGGTATCTCAAGTACACTGTTTAAGTATAAACCTCAGTAAATCACAGGGACTTCTTTTTGGTAGGAAAAAAGATCAATTGTTATGTCAAAAACATGTTAAAATAATTGTAAATAACGATACGCTTAAGTTGGTAAATTCTGCAAGGAATCCGGGCCTAGTACTCGATAATGGTCTTAGATTTTCTGAACATGTCGGTATGTGCATAAAAAGGGCTTTTACAAATCTGAAATTAATATTCAATTACAGAAGAATTCCATCTGAAAAGCTTAAAAAAATGCTATGTGACTCCATAGTTTTATCGCACTTTAATTACGCGAACGTAGTATATAGTCTTTGTCTGCTAAGTGTTGATGCTCGGCGTATCCAATTAATTCAGAATTCTTGCGTGCGTCTGATAGGGGGTATTAGGAAGCGTGAAAGGGGAGTGTCGGCGAAACTAAACGAAATAAAATGGTTACGAATGAACGAAAGAGGAGTCCTACACTTTGTAGTTCTATACAACAGTATAATCTCTAGAAGGTGTCCGGATTACTTATACGAGAACATTAAATTTCGCAGTGACATGCACAATTTGGAACTTCGCCATAAATATACTATAACTACTCCGGCACACATGTCTAGTAATTTTGAGAAATCATTAAGTCATAATGAGGCAAAAGTATATAATAAAATACCCCTCCACATAAGGCAACTTACGGGCATAAGATTTAAAATAGGAGTTAAAGAAGTCGTAAAACTTATTATCTAGTTTATTGTTATTGTGATTGATTTATATAATACCCTAATAGGGTTCAACCTACAGTACAGAATGTTTTAACTTTTTTTGCTAAATAATGGATAAATAAAAAATGTATATATTTTCTTTAGGTTAAGTGAGGAAGCTTGCTTCAACTTCGCCTTTTGTAATAAATGTTTAAAAATTACAATAAAGACTTGATTTATTTATTTATTTATTGCGGGACTTAGTTTGTTTGTATACAGAGTGATTTACGATGGATTGATTCGGATGGAACATTAGATCAGCCAACGGGAAGCCAACAATTTTTTTTACTATGCTTTAACCCAACTCAATTGTAACAACAAGAAACAGTCGGCAACACACTCCTTGTAGCAAGACACCATAAATTATGTTGATGGTTTTGACGCTTTCAGACTAAGCAGGTATAATCCAAGGGCAATTCCCCCCATGCATTGCTCTGAAGGCGGCCTTACAAAGCGAATTTGCCGAACGTTTTTTTTTGTTTCTGTTTCAATCTATTCTGGATAAAGTACGTAAGCGTGTGAAATTCGCAAATTTGTTCTCTCTTACTTAGATACCAAAACCAAGCACTTTTCGCCAAATCCCAAGCGGATCGCAACCAATACCGACCGTACGAAGACCAGTATCCAGACCGACCAGGGTTCCCAGAAAAGAAACGATACCGCAGAAAGAAAAAGATAAAAGCGCCCAGCTTAGAAATAAGTTGAAGGCCATCGAGGTGTTCAGAAAGGGAAAACATGGACCGGGATATGTTCCTAAAAAGGACAGGAAAAAGAGATTACCTAAAAACGAAGCCCAATTGTCGGAGAGCAGCGATGAGTGATCGAGTATTTTTTTAAAATAAAAAAAACTTCTGTGTGGACAAACTCACGCACGTTTAGAAGATTTGCCGTAGGATTAATGTAAAAATATGTCGCAGTAAGTAAATATCACCGAAATTCAGTAGAACTACAACTATCACCAAAGCATCACCTAACATGATTTGTCAAACTTTGAAGTCAGCATTCAGAACATTTATCGTTTGTTATTTTAAATAAAATTATTTTATATATTATGTACTTAATTCTTTTTTATTTGAAACTTTACTGAAAGTAAGATGGCTGAACTGAAAGTCAACTTAAAGAGGCTTATACCAAAATAGTAAATAGGGGAGACGTTGCCGTTAAATTTAAAACGACTGTATTTTTGACAAAAAAACTCTTGCTAAAAATACAGAGATTTAATTTAAATAAACATTTAAACTAAATCTCGTTCCCCAATTTCTTGCTTTAACGTGGTCTGGCATTTCTTCATTAACTTTAACTTATTCCTTATATGTGGATATAAAAATAAAATACAACTGTTAAGAAACCTATGTTTTTTCCCAAGTGTGTAGCTTTGGGCAAGCGTTGGTGTTCTTTGTGACATTAGACTATTCTAAATAAATGATAGATTCAGCCGATACTAGGTGGAAATCCATAACTATAGATTTATGAAGTACAGTAAAACACACTTGAACTGTAAATTTCCACTATATTTAACTATGAAATTTATAACATGTTTCAACAATTTATAACATGTTCAAACAGCTATAGATATTAAAAATAAATCTAGTAATATAGTTTTTACTAAAGCAGACAAGGGAAACACAGTAGTAGCAATTAACAAAACTAGTTATATTCAAAAAACTATTGAATTTTTAAATCCTAGTAATTATCAAATTTTAAAACGCGATCCTACTGCTGTTTTCCAAAAATCTATAAAAACAGTGTTACTTAATTGTAAAAGTTTGTTTTCTGACATGGATTCTAGTAGATTAACAATCATGAACCCTCAACCTCCCAAAATGTATTCGCTAATTAAACTTCATAAAGAGGGATACCCTATTAGACCTGTAGTCTCATTTTTCACAGCACCGTCTTACAAACTTTCCAAAAAATTAATTGACATAATCAAAAGTAACACGCATTTTACAGCTAAATTCGCAATAAAAAATTCTTTGGAGTTAGTAAATAAAATCAAAAATATTCATTTACCTAATAATGCCAAGTTAATTTCGTTTGATGTGACAAATTTATTCCCAAGCATACCTATAGATGAAACAATCACTTTGGTTAATCAACTATTAGACTTAAAAAATATTAATGTTGTTAAAAAACAAGAAATCTTAGATTCACTATCTGTATGTCTCGAACAAAATTATTTTGAGTTTAATGATCAAATATACACTAGTAAAAATGGCCTAATAATGGGCAACCCTCTTAGCCCTTTATTGGCTGAAATATTCATGGATTTTTTAGAAGGAAAGATCAGCAAACACCCTCTTTTCAAACATTTTCTTTACTGGCACAGGTACGTTGACGACGTCTTGGCCTGTTTTCTTGGAACTGATAGACAATTAAATATATTTTTAGAGTATATTAATAGTTTACACAAAAATATAAAATTCACAATCGAACAAGAATTGGATAAATCTATTAATTTTCTTGATTTAAATATTAAAAGAGAAAATGATCAACACAGTTTCTCGGTCTTTCATAAACCTTCTCATACTGACACCGTCATACCTAACTCTTCTTGCCATCCTACTCAACACAAATTAGCTGCCTTTCACAGTATGATCCATAGATTAGTAACTCTCCCTCTTAACAAGATAAATTTTCAAAAAGAATTAAACTATATTAAACAAATAGCCGTAAACAATGGTTATAAAGCTAATTTAATTAATAACATCTTAAAAAAGAAGACGTATAAAAAGACCATTGACTTAGTATTTCCAAGAGTGAAAACGTCATCAGACAAATTTAAAACTGTTTCTTTCATTGGACAACCTAGCAAAATAATTGGTAACTTTCTCAATAAACTGGATATAAATGTATCTTACAAAACAAATAACTCTTTAGGCAGGTTCATTAAAAATAATAAAACTAAAAGCGACATTAATAAAAAATCTGGAGTCTATAAGTTGAAATGTATGGATTGTCCGAAAACTTACATTGGCCAAACAGGTAGATATTTTAAGAAAAGAGTACAAGAACATTATAATAGTTTTGCTAAAAATAAAAGTGATTCGAACTATGCTAATCATTTACTTGATAGCCAACATAATTTTGACCCTTCTTTCAAAATTCTACATACCGAAAATAAAGGTTTTAAACTTAATCTGTTAGAATCTATGGAAATAAACAAACTTAAAAATACGGACCTGTTATTAAATGATCAATTAGATTTAAATAGTTCACCTTTATTAAATTTATTCTGTTGACCACTATCTACACCTTTAGGGCTCTGTAATAAACACATTACCTACTTTATTATAATTACAACCACCACTTATTGGTTTTCCCCAAAATTATAACCCTTCCCTCTATTTCTAGTTTTATTGTTATTTGTAATTATCTGAACCTTATTGTACATCAATTATTTTTAACAATCATTATACCTGTGTCATCTGATGAAGCTACAGTGTTAGCGAAACATGTTATAAATTTCATAGTTAAATATAGTGGAAATTTACAGTTCAAGTGTGTTTTACTGTACTTCATAAATCTATATTCTAAATTATATTTAAAAAAAAATTACGGAAAAGTGTATTTGGCTCTGTTTGTGTTAAGGAGTCAAATAATAACTACATCCAATTGAAATTTTATAAACTGTTTCACCGTGCAGTACGAACTTATTTCCAACTATCTTTTTTACAGTATGTATTTAATACTTCGCAACAAAATATTTTTTATTATAATTTTTACCAGCGTGATCAGGGCTAACACATTTACTTTTATTTCATCTTCACCTTCTTGCTTGCCTTACTGTCACGTCACTCATGTTGACAAATAATAATAATAATAATAATAAGTTTATTTCAAATAGTTACAATATAATCAACATGTTAATATGTTATTTTTCACTAAACTTATTCATAAATTCCCCAGAAGACGTGCTTGTTAGGGGCAAATCTTATTTATTTAAAAGTATTTAAAATTATAAATATTTAAGAATATTTCTATAAAAAGGTGCAAGTATTCAATAAACGCTACTTTCTTGATGATAGATTATTAAATTTCTGAAAAAAAATAATTATATAATTGATTCACAATAATATTAAATAGCAAGGTAAAGTTTAATGTCAAAACCAAGTTCAAAGTCACTTGCCAAAAATTTGGATTTGACCTTGCATGTGACCTTGAACCTTCAAGTCACGGACAAGGTCAAGCTCAATGCGAAAACAAAGTTCAAAGTCACTTGACCAAAATTTGGATTTGACCTTGCATGTGACCTTAAACTTTCAAGGTCACGGACAAGGTCAAGTTCAATGTCAAAACCAAGTTTAAAGTCACTTGCCCAAAATTTGGATTTGACCTTGCATGTGACCTTGAACTTTCAAGGTCACGGACAGGGTCAAGTTCAATGTCAAGACCAAGTTTAAAGTCCTGGACTAAAATTTGGATTTGACCTTGCATGTGACTTTGAACTTTCAAGGTCACGGACAAGGTCAAATTCAATGTCAAAACCACGTTTAAAGTCACTTGTCAAAATTTCGATTTGACCTTGCATGTGACCTTAAACTTTCAAGGTCACGGACAAGGTCAAATCGAAATTGACTTTAAACTTGACCTTGTCCGTGACCTTGAAAGTTCAAGGTCACATGCAAGGTCAAATCCAAATTTTAGTCCAGGACTTTCAGCTTGGTTTTGACATTGAACTTGACCTTGTCCGTGACCTTGAAAGTTCAAGGTCACATGCAAGGTCAAATCCAAATTTTTGGCAAGTGACTTTAAACTTGGTTTTCGAATTGAACTTTATCTTGTCCGTGACCTTAAAGGTTCAAGGTCACATGCAAGGTCAAATCCAAGTTTTGGTCAAGTGACTTTGAACTTTGTTTTCGCATTGAACTTTACCTTGTCCGTGACCTTGAAAGTTCAAGGTCACATGCAAGGTCAAATCCAAATGTTGGGCAAGTGACAATGAACTTTGTTTTCACATTAAACTTGACCTTGTCCGTGACCTTGAAAGTTCAAGGTCACATGCAAGGTCAAATCCAAATTTTGGCCAAGTGATTTAACTTTGTTTTGACATTGAACGTGACCTTGAAAGTTCAAGGTCACGGACAAGGTCAAATCCAAATTTTGGTCAAGTGACTTTAAACTTGGTTTTGACATTGAACTTGACCTTGTCCGTGACCTTGTAAGTTCAAGGTCACGGACAAGGTCATATCGAAATTTTGGGCAAGCGACTTTGAACTTTGTTTTCACATTAAACTTGACCTTGTCCGTGACCTTGAAAGTTCAAGGTCACGGACAAGGTCAAATCCAAATTTTGGGCAAGTGACTTTGAACTTGGTTTTGACATCGAACTTGACCTTGTCCGTGATCTTGTAAGTTTAAGGTCACGGACAATATCAAATCCAAATTTTGGGCAAGTGACTTTAAACTTGGCTTTGACATTGAACTTGACCTTGTTCGTGCCCTTGAAAGTTCGAGGTCACATGCAAGGTCAAATCCAAATTTTGAGCAAGTGACTTTAAACTTGGTTTTGACATTGAACTTGACCTTGTCCGTGACCTTGAAAGTTCAAGGTCACATGCAAGGTCAAATCCAAATTTAAGTCAAGGTGTTCAACCTTGGTTTTGACATCGAACTTGACCTTGTTCGTGACCTTGTAAGTTTAAGGTCACGGACAAGGTCAAATCCAAATTTTGGGCAAGTGACTTTGAACTTTGTTTTCACATTAAACTTGACCTTGTCCGTGACCTTGAAAGGTCAAGGTCGCATGCAAGGTCAAATTCAAATTTTGGGGGCATAGAGAAGAGGTCAAAATAACCCCAATTTGTCATAGAAAAAATCCTGAAGTGCCCCTTAACTGAGATACAGAGCCCCAAGGGGTACCCAGCGATTTGCTTTTTTGGCTCTAACTTTTAAACAGACTTCTATAATTTAATGAAATTTTAATATTTTATAGAGGCCATTAGGAGTCATTAAACCATACTACGGTAGATGTTTTACGTTGCTTCCTTAGCCAGATATAGGGAATGAAGCAAAATGTTTGTGTCTGCTTCCTCGTGATCGCAAATTAAATCAGAGTATTTTTCCTCAAAAGATGATAAAACTTTTTCTTTTAGAGAAACAACTACTCTAAAACCGTCTTCTTTCGCAAAGAAAATTATTTTCTTTGCCATATATGAGGTCGGTTTTTACTTCATTGTGTGACAAAAGGTTTTTCTTTGGAATCTTTTTTATTTTCATCGAAGTTGTTATGTTTTATCGCACTTTCGTTGCATTTCTGTTGTGTTTGGTCAGATTTTTAAAGGAATCTTTCTTATAAGTATCAAATACAACATGCAATTTTAAAAACTCTTTATATTTGCTGGCATCGTTGCAATTGAAGAGCGTTTATAGACGTCATTAAAACAATTTTCACCAAGCTGCGCTTTCTCTTGTATACAGTTCAATAACTTATCATAAGACGCACAAGATCTTGGAGAGATTAATTTTTTTTTTGAGTACTTCTGACAAACTACACAGAATTTAGAATTAGTCTCACATGAAATGAGGAAGGAAGCTGAAATTGAGCAATACTTTTCATTTCAATTTTCACGGAGCGATCATAGGTCATACGGATTAATAATTTAATACACTTCCAACTCGTCCGATTACCTTAAAACAAACGCGGCGCTTCTTCCCCACCATAACCACCCATACATACATACGTCTAGTGTATCAGTGCAATGACAGTTCCATAGGCGTTGCTTTTTGAACGTGAAAAAATATTAGTAATGCAATTATTCGCATAAAATTATATTTTTTATGCAATATATAGCTGATCGTTATATTAAGTTCTTTAACGACCAGAAATTAATTAAAACATTTATAAATTAAAGAAATAGTTCGTACTTTCAGTGGAGTCAAAGTTGTTAATAAAACATTCCGGTCTTTCTCCACAATTTAATATACAGTGTGTGTATAAAGTCTGGAAACGGCTTAATAACATCACAATTTATTGGCCGATTTAAACCAAATTTGCAAAGCTGGTTATTTTGGTCAAACCTTGACATCATAATATCACACAATTTAATTCTTCGCTCATAATCATCTTCTGATAACTCTTGAACTACATGTATTTTGAAGGGCAGATATTTATGTTTTATTAAAACATTATGGACGGATTTGAAGCAGACGTCACTTACTTGAGAAATTTTTCTTAATGAAGAAACAACATGTTGTAAAATTTCTAAACTTTTCTCTTCATCTACTACTGCTAGTCGTCCTGATCGTCGCCTATCTTTACAATTTCCAGTCTCTTAGAACCGTCGGACAGTTTTTAGAAAAGTGGCTTTTGAAATTGGATTTCGGTTTGGAAATGCGTCATTAAATAGATTTTTAACCTCTTCGTAATATCTTCTCATCATAAGAAATGTAATTCTTTCACTTTCAGTTAAAGACATTTTTGCATGTAAAAATGACAGCTTTTATGCCTTTACATAAAAACTGAACTGGTGTTTTATTTAAATAAATAAAACACAATTGGTTGATATTTTCAAAACACGTCGTTTTTTTCGAAAACTATTGATATTAGGAACAAAGTATGTTATACCAAAAATGTAACAAATTTAAAGTAAAAACTATGAATGAAAAAATAAACAGGGTATTACATTTAAAAATATAAAATTCGTTCGAATTCCAGACAAACTAAAAAGCTGGTAACAACGCCAATATCGTCATTTGGTGCGTCAAATCCTCTTACACAACTGAACCAAATTTGGTTTAAATCGGCAATAAATTGTGATGTTATTAAGCCGTTTCCAGACTTTCTACACACACTGTATGTAAAATATAGTTCCCTACATTTTTATTTTAAAGCTATAACACGCCTATGGTTCGGATTTGGTAAGTCTATCTGGACATGTATAATCTACAATACCTTACTAACAATTTAAGATATAAAACTCTCTTTCTTCACCAAAATGGCCACGCGACGGAGTTTTTAAACACAAGCCACCAGATTAATGTTACAGGTTGGGATCAATCAGTACACATTTGAAATTTAAACTTCTTTATTATATAATTTATTATTACAATTTTTTCTTGCCTACGGATTATGAAATAAATAAGTCGTCGTCCACATGTCACCATTTTAAAGTGCGATTTTACCGTTACGATATTGTGTTATATTCAAATTAATCTATATTATAATTGATCGCCGTAAGTCGTATTCTTAATGACACCTTTTTTACCCACTTACTTGCCTGCGAAATTAATTTCTGAATGAAAAGGTCATTTATATACATACATATACAAATATTCATAAGGGCAAGTTGCATAAATGAAAATGTAATATTTTTTTTACTTATTTAAAAAATGTTCTGGTTAGAAAAGTTTTTTAAACAATATATTGCGAGTTTGAATTAATGCCTATTTTTTTTTAATGCTAACAATATGACTTACTTATTTTGCTCTAAAATGAAAATGACAAGTATTTCTCGTTTAGGTGAATAATTCTGAACTATTCTATAATGACCACGTAAAACTCCCCAAGCAAATGTTTTGGCATTGGTTTCTTACTTGAAAAAACATTAACAATATTTCTTTTCCCAAGGCATTCTAAACGTATACTAGAATGAATACAACTTTTTAAAATACAGACAAACTATACCCAAAATCCACAAATTCTGTCAGCGACTCATTTAAAACCTATGAAGCGGCAGAATAAAAATATTGTAACAGTAAATGACGAGGCGACTTGTCATACAAGCCGCAATCAGCTAAATGCATTTAAAATAGCACGGCGATATCGATACTGGGATTTTGATGACAAAGAAAATTAATGCGGCAACACACAGAGGCCGAGTTCACGACTTCAAATATTTGAAAATAAGCGTGCCGGCAGGGCTTTCGCACTGTTTGATTTATTTGTGTTTTTATTATTAATTTATCGATATATTTTGTAGTTTGCTTAGTACCTATAGGTATGGGTCGTTCACATAGATATTGTTTTGTGTAAATATATAATTATTTCACTTTATTTAGTGTTGTAAACTGCTTTTAATTAACTCAACTATAGATATTAAAAAATAACACATTTGATGCTGCAGAAATATGTGGCACTTTACCGAAACTTTTCTCGCGCACTGTGTTCAGAGTTTTGATAGGCCTTCATCAAGAAAATGACGAAAAAGAAAATAGTCGAGGAGCCCCGACAAGAGGACGGAAAAAGACAATCCTGGACGATGCCCAAAATACACCATTCGTCGCAAAATCCATGGATTTTTTTTTCCTAAATGAAATATCCATAATAAAAAAAAATGATGGCTGCAATTAGGAACAGAGAATTTTGGGTATATTAAACGCAATCGAAAAAGTCTACTAATACTAATTGAAAAAAATGAAATTATTTTATGGCGGCGAAAATATTTGGAAAAAATACGTGGGTTTTAAGAAAAAGGGAAAAAATTGTTTTACACCGACAAAACATGGCTCAGTTGGATATGGCAAGATCTAAATATTAAAAGTTCAAGGTAGGCATTTAGGGATGGATTTTCGTAAGAACTAAGAAATTCTGGTGGAAAAGGTCGTCGTCTTATAGGATCAGGTTTTAAAAGGGTTAATGAAATAAATTTATAAAAAATTATATGACGTTCCGACGAAATTTCATCATTCATTATTTTTTGAAATGCACACGCCACTGGAATTCATTCCTCTGACGTCGCACAACCTGGAGCTATCTATATGCTAGTGATGAGTCACTGACAGAAATTTTGAGCTTTGCGTATATAATAATATATTTTTTTGGAATCAAATCAAGTTTCATTTGTGAAAAAATTTACCCTTTTAATGAGAGTTTTAATTTTGTTTTGCGATTAAAAATAAAGAAGTTAAGGGGGTGGTCTTGACACTTGGTATAAAATAAGGTAAAAAATATTCAAGGAAATCAGGTAGCGTTCCAAAATAATATTGTTTAAAAAAAGCTTTACAATTTGGTATGCTGGGAAGTTTTAATTGGCGGACCCTGTATATGCTATGTCACGCTTGAATAGTTTCGTATTATTTTCCTAAAAAGCAGAACTTCTCTTAACTTTTTCTCGTATTATGTATGGTAAAAAAGCATGTTTTCGACTATATAGCGGCCAAAAAATCGCACAATAAATCAATGTATAAGTGGTCAAAGCCTAAATTACTCGATACAAAATTTGTTTAAACAATTTGTTTGAGGTTTCAAGTCATTTATCTGACACCGGGTTTGCGGTCAACGTTAGACGGATCACGCGCAGTTTAGGTTAGCTACGGAGCTCTTACAGTTGTAAGGATAGGACCGTGTCAGTCCGTATGTAATGATATGCTAATATTTCAGGGTGTGATTATAGGGATCATTTTAAGAGAATAACTTCTTCAAATTACATCTTAACTTTTGAGCTAAAGGGTGTTAATAAAAACAATAATAATCTATTGGCTAACAGAAATTGAATTACAATAATTATTATAAGACAGACAATGTGACTTAATAATATAGATATAAATGACTAAAAAATATATAAATCAATAAAAAACACTATCAAATCAATTTCAATTGAAATTAGTTAAGGTTTTAAGAAAAAAAATCCTATTTTATAACTTTGATACTAGTTGGTACCCTAGATATTTTTGTGAAAGTTGGTATACATATTGCATGCATTAAGAAATATTTTGTGATGTAAAAACCCCATAAATATCGTGCGCTGGATAGAAACAAATCAAGAGACGATATTTGCTCACGATACATGCTTGCGAACTAAAAAGTTTATTTTAATTTTAATTAAAAGCAATGGCACACCATTTATTCCTTCAAAAGTATTTCGCACAAACCTCGCATGAGGCTACTAATAGAAATAAAAAATTTGCTGTATATCGAAAAATGCATCTTGATGCATGGAAGGTGTGTACCAAATTTCACAAAAATATCTAGGGTGGTATCAAAGTTAATATAAAAAAAGATTTGTATTCTTAAAATAGGCGCAATAATTACAGCCTAAAATATTAGCATATAATTAAATAACACCCTGTATATGTACATACGGCTTGTCAAATAATATAGGAATATATACGTCATAGAATACGCGAATTTTTCTATATGCTCCTGTAAGCTACGGTTTCCTCGAAAGCGGCACCGTCATGATCCGGTGAATTACGCCATACAGCGGGAAAAATGCGGCAAGCATAGTCGCTGGCGTCAGGAAGGCGACGAAAGTTGTGAAACGGTGCCATTTTTTTAAAACATGATAATATGAATGACATCGATCTCCCGCTTGTAATAGTTTAAGAAAGACGAAGAGTGCAAAAAAAGGCGCATATGAATTTACCTGATTAAACGTTATTATTATAAAAAATGTTCGCCGCTACGGTCAACCTAGATCAAAAAACGTTGAGCCAACTGTCACACTGACACCGCTTTAAATATGACGGCGGCGCTATCTTATCTTAAGGTGTCGAGTAACGCTCTGTTGGAAACCACTTGCACCTTTATCGCACAGCAGCTTTTTTTGTGACGTAATTTGCCGGATTTTTACTCTACTATATGACGGTGCCGCTTTTGATGAAACCGCAGCTTTAGTGAGCAGCAGAAAGCGGCTAAATTTGACACTTGCCGGTTGTAAAATTATCGGGTTTATAAAAATGCTACCGCAGCGCGTATCTATCTACGTCTCTTTTACTCTGGTTGTGTTCTATCTTGTATGCAACCTACAAAACACACGTATCTACGTATTCTTATACAGAGTGATTCATGACGAGAGTGCATCAGAACTTTTGGGCGAACTACCAAAAATATTTTTTGAAACTTTGTAGATTTGTCTATATGCTCTATTTTACTAAAATATTGAAAAAATTGACATGTTTCTGTCACGTCCTTATACCCGAAGTAGCTGGCAACTTTAGTTTTTTTTTAAATACAACATGGTATTTTTTTATTATATTTTTGAATTTTCAATTAAATTGTAAGTAAATTTTAAAGAACATTATTTTTGTCCAATTATACTAGTGTTTGAGATAACTGCAATTTCTGTAATTATTTCGCAAATGCATGGCGATAAATAATTAATCCGTATACATTTTAATTACCTTAGCTCCTGAAATAAAAATGTTGTGTTATCATATAGCATACGGATCAGAAGTTCTCAGAAAATCTCCCATATGTTCTAATGCACGATCGTCGTTAATCACCCTGTATTTGACAAGCACGGTACAGCTTTGCTAACGTTATCCACTACGGCTGACAGTCCAACACTGGGTACGTTTAGAATTTATTTTGAGATTTCCGCCACGTACGTATCGTTGAACATTTCAGCGGCTTCAAAATTCTCTATTAAGAAAAACAATGGTTACAAAGCGTTTTTTGAAACTTGAAATTAAGATTAATAAAAATATTTTAAATATCAATTACATCTTACAGTCTGTGTAAACCTGCGACGAGAGATGCGACAAAATAATAGTTTCCTTTGTGCTCTGCCGAAAAAATAAAAAAACTGAAAGTAAAGTTCATTTCTCTTTGACTAAAAAAATTAACAGTACAGAGTTTTCGTTTATATTTTGACCCCTATATAGAGCGAAAACTAAAAAGTTATTAGTTTTACACTAAACCATCAGAATCCTCAAAAAATAACACAATATCGGAGAAAAAGGGACAACTCTCTGCACATATCTTTATTAAAATTATACATCGTACTTTTCTGAGTCCAAAAATGTATAGTTTGTCTATATTAGCGTTAAAAAAAATATTAGTTTTCGTTTATTACGTGCCTTGGAAAACAAGGGCCCCATAATGACGATGCTGGATGTTGTGATTACTACTAAAATAAGGTCCATGAGGTGTTAAAAATAAATGCTACGAGTTTCAAAACCTCTAGAATGCATTGGAGAACAAAAATGTTAATGTCATTACGGCTTGCTTGATTATTTGTTTTATCCAAATTTGGATATTCTACAGGAGAAACTTCCATATTAGATAAATCCATATACATTGTTCAAATAACAGGGATTAATCTAGAACTCGTAATGAATATCATAGGATGCTTCCTGATAGATTTTTTCTACGACTACATAGTAATAGCTATATTTCTAACTTAATATTAAATATACAATACCACTCATTTACTACTATTAATTTCTATCGTCTCGCCGATGTGGAAATGAACCAAAATTGTACTGGATTCATTTCGATACTGCTTTAAAAGGCGTAGCAGGCCACTTGAAAGTAAAATTATCTTTGCCCATGACAATCGGGAGCAAATTGGGTGATTTGACTTGACAGGTCGTATTTTAAAACGTTGAGTCGTTGTTTCATGAAGTCTTTTCTCCACCGAAATATTTTAAAATTTTATTTACTCTTAAAAAAAAAAAATAGAGCACGGAATGCTCACACTTGTAGACCCTTATACTGCGTTAAAAGTAAGTATCATTCCGTGTTCGTTGTACAATGTACTACTTACCTTCCAAAAGCACTTAACAAAGAAGAGGACAGTAATGAGAGATGAGGTTTTCTAAATAGTAAGAGAAGCATCACTGTTATGAAGGTTTTGTTCCCAAGTCGTATTAGACGAGAATTATTACAGATTTTAAAAAATTTTATCACCTATCTTATATCTTAAATACGTTTTCAGCTAATATAAACAAACCTATATTTTTGTAATGAGAAAAAAGGATCTGTCATTGTAATAAAAAAATATACATGATATTAATTATCAGCCAAGATTCTGACAATTCATTCCAAAACTGAAAACTTCATATTTTTTTTTAATTAAATATAAACGAACACCCTATACTTAAAGAACTATTTGAAGTCAGTGTTCAGCTTAGCATTGTACAGAGTGTCCATTTAGTGTGTAATTTTTCTTTGATATCCCGTAAGCTTTAATGGGTAAAGAAAAACTTTACATATAAAATCTAGTGGTATATCCAAGGTGCACACTTTAATAGTTAGTTATGTAACAGGTACCAAAAGTGCTAATTTCGAGTCCTGGAATCTTCAAGATCAATAAACTCACTTTCGTATACATACACTATTTTTTCTGGAACCGTCGTTTTCCAACTTCGTATGACTCCAAAAGCTGTGGTTTTTTTGGGCTTTGAAGCAAAACTGCACAAGCACGAAAAATACCAGCTTGACAGTGACAGATTCAAATCGAGAAGGAATATCGAAATAGTATATTATGTTATCGGGACGAAAAATGTAATATTTCGGATGTATCCGGGAGATTACTATTAGCCTGAAAATAATTTTTCGTCCGTATGACATACGTTATTTTTGATCCAATTGCCAGTTATAAAATAATGTAAAAATAAAGTAAACCGATATATTTCTTCTTGCATGGTAATTTGTCGCTCTTAATGTTTGTCAGTTAACAGTAAAACATGTAATAGCGTCCGAAAAATATTTTGTGGACTAGGGGAAGTGTTTAGCTGTTTTTCGTAATCAGTATATTTTATATGAAGTTAATTGGGGGTCCGATCAACTTATTAACACCACAGCATAAGAGGACCAGTAGGCGCTCTCTTATAAGTGCGCCCACAGCATCCTAAGCAGGTTATTCAGGATGCAGACCCCCAGTCTCGCTGTAGGGAGAACGATTTTTGCGCGCTCTTTCGTTTGCGGGCGTATGCACCCAGAAATATGATGGAAGTGGACGAATTGGGACGAAACCTTACTCATTAACTTCCAAAGGATTTCTTATCGAGAGCGCCTGCTGGTCTCCTTATGCTGTGCTAGCACCTTGCATGGGTATACCGTCCGTATACGCAGAACTCTTATTGACTGGAGTCAACGTGGACGTATTTGTGGGCGGGATTAGAATCCTAGGGTATTTTATTGGTTACTGCCGAAATTTAATGTATAAAAAGGGTTGCATATAGGGGATTCGATCCCGGGATCCCGATCGTTTTCCAGTCCCGAAATCTTCGGGATTGACATCGTTTTTAAAAAGTTGCAAAATAGACTGCGTAAAGCGAAACGCTCAGTGTCAGTGCTCTAGACGGAATTGATTGCCTATCATTTTAATATAAAATACAAGAAGTTTTATTTCAAGCAACCAGCACAAATTAACACAGCGGGCTTGCGATGCTTCTTTGGAATACAACTTCTTGTATTTTGAACTAATCCCAAAATTGTTGGGAAGGAAATGAACCTATGTAGTCTTTAAATTCTATTCGGAGCTATAACCTACAGCGGACTAATAAGTATTTACTAACGATGCCTTCAACTTCTAGACAGCCAGATATACAGTGTGTATGTATAAAGTGTATAAACGGCTTAATAACATCACAATTTATTGGCCGATTTAAACCAAATTTGGTACAGTTGTATAAGAGGATCTGACGCACCGAATGACGATATTGGAGTTGTTGCCAGTTTTTTAGTTTGTCTGGAATTTGAACGAATTTTATATTTTTAAATGTAACACCCTGTATATTTTTTCATTTATAGTTTTTACTTTATATATGTTACACTTTTGTTATAACATACTTTGTTCCTATTATCAGTAGTTTTCGAAATAACGACGTGTTTTGAAAATATCAACAAATTGTGTTTTATTTATTAATAAATAAAACACCAGTTCTGTTTTGATGTAAAGTCATAAAAGCTGTAATTTTTACATGCAAAAATGTCTTAACTGAAAGTGAAATAATTACAATTCTTATGATGAGGATATGGCGATAGGGTCAGGTCTTACGAAGCGGTTAAAAATATATTTAATGACGCATTTCCAAACCGAAATCCAATTTCAAAAGCAACTGTTCTAAAAACTGTCCGACGGTTCGAAGAAACTGGAAGTTGTAGAGATAGGCGACGATCAGGACGACCAGCAGTAGTAGATTAAGAGAAAAGTTTAGAAATGTTAACAACATGTTGTTGAAACCCCTGTTTCTTCATTAAGAAAAATTTCTCAAGTAAGTGACGTCAATAGACACAACTGTAGGTTTTGGGCAAATGAAAATCCCCACTGGATGAGAGAAGGTCATACACAACGCCCTGGAAAACTGAATGTGTGGGCTGGGCTTCTGGGTAACCACAAGATCGGTCCATTTTTTATTGATGGAAATTTGACATCACAACTTTACCTTGAGCAAATAGTGTCTACTATACGAAATGTGATGGGTCCAAATTATGCAAGTACATTCTTCCAACAGGACGGAGCGCCTCCCCATTTTGGTCGAAACGTGCGCGAATTTTTGAACAACACTATTCCGAATAGGTGGATCGGTAGAGGGGGTACAATCAAGTGGCCACCTAGGTCCCCTGATTTGTCGCCTAACGACTACTTTTTATGGGGACAGTTGAAGAACAGAGTTTATACCACAAAACCTCAAGATTTGACAGATTTGCAGCGTCGATTTTGGACGAATTTGAATTAATAACGCCAGAAATGATTTACAACCCAATTGAAAAATTTTATTTTCAATTAGCACACTGTCAAGCTGTACAGGAAAAACAGTTTGAACATTTAATATAAAAAATATATTTTTTCTAAATTGTACTCGTTATTTCGAAAACTACTAGTACTTAGGAACAAAGTATGTTATACCAAAAGTGTAACAAATTTAAAGTAAAAACTATAAATGAAAAAATATACAGGGTGTTACATTTAAAAATATAAAATTCGTTCGAATTCCAGACAAACTAAAAAGCTGGCAACAACGCCAATCGTCATTCGGTGCGTCAGATCCTCTTACACAACTGTACCAAATTTGGTTTAAATCGGCTAATAAATTGTGATGTTATTAAGCCGTTTATACCTTTATACATACGCACTGTATATCTGGCTGTCTAGAAGTTGGAGGCATCGGCATCGTTAGTAAATACTTATTAGCCCGTTGTAGGTTATAGCTCCGAATAGAATTTAAAGACTACATAGGTTCATTTCCAGACTTTATACACACACTGTATGTACAACAAATTGAGAAGCAGGCTTGGTGATGAGACACTGGTCGCGTTGTTATTTCTTAAGATCATATTCTTGCAATTCGAATTAGAATGTTCCTCTTAGATTAGTTTTCATTATGTTTATGTGACTGATTAATATTATTTTTAAATATTTTTGCTAAAAAACTTACTAGGTTGTTACTTGTTACATGAAAGTTTACATTTTCCATATTCCACATAGTAAAAAAGTCGATGTTAAGAGAGATTCTTGTTAAGTTTATTTGCATAACTTGCTACATAAAGACATAAAGGTTTTTTCAAACAATAAACATTTTGGAAAAATTAGTTTCAGTCTTATATGGGTTAAAGAGCTGATTTCTGTAAGATTTTTTATTATTTATTTGTGTAACTCTCAATACCCAAATAATCTCGGGATTACTAAGTATAATCCCGAAATCCCGGGAATAGAAATAAGGGCAGGGATCGAATTCCTTAGTTGCATACCACAGGAGGATTTAGGTCCTACGATTTTCACGCGACTGACAGTGCGGTACAGGATGTTTTCGACTTTGACTTGATTAAAATTCAAAAATAATTAGTCTTAAATCCGCGTTCTTGGAAAGTTTACGTAGTGTTAAACTCAGACTTTGGTCGGCTGACGTGTTTTACTTTGTTGTCGTAGCGTGCGACTTTGTTTTTATTATTTAACTGTGTTGTTGATGTTTTTGAAAGTGCGCCCATGTTTTATAAAGAAGATGTCGCTTAGAAGCCAACTCAATTGACTTCGCATACACTATACAGTAATAGCTTATCTGCAACTTTACCGTGCACAAATGAAAAGTATTTGAAGTTATTCAAATCTGCCATCGTCAATTTAGTACTTCTGTTACTAATGCGTTTTTGCATTAAAAGTCATAAAGAAAAATCTTCTAGAGCCGTATAAAGTTAGTAAACGACGGTTGTAGAAAAAAGAGTGTTCGTAACAACGCCCGAAAGTGATTCACTGATCTCGAAATTCGAAATGGAATTTCCCAGTAAAATAGCACTTTCGGAACTTGCACGTATTATCAACCTACCTAGGGTATCAACTACTTGTCACTTCCGGTGAATTGTCGGACAAAAGTATTATCAAGACGAAAACCGGCTGCTTTCGGAATGAGAAATTGTACCGAAAACAGCTATATTCTCGGGACGAATGAAAAAAAAAATATTTTACACAATACTTTTAGGTCGCGTTTCTACAAGCGAGAAGCAATTTGCCTGTATGTAAAATTCTCGCCGCGACCAAGTCTAAGCGTATTCGCGTCCCTCTGCAGTAGATATCGCGCGCAATAGGAGTTGTTTCAAATATCACGCACTCGCAGTGATCGTTTGTCGGATATTTTTACTGTTTCCTTTTTCTCAATGAACAAACAGAAAGCGAGATAATTCCCCGGTGACGATTTCATCAAGTTCAACAGAACTTTAAGAATGCGATTCTTGCTTATGGCATGCCGGGACGTTGATTACAAAAATAGAGTAAATAAATATGGGAAAATTTCTTCCCGCCCATAGGTCTCCTCGTCATTATCACTTTCTTCTTTCGATACACACTTAGCCTGATCCAATTTTTTTGTTTTCCAATATCATTAATAGAGAGTTAAACAACATTTACTGTAACCCTGCATTATCTGTTTCGTCGTCATTTTACAATCTTTCTTGAGCTTCCTTCTCACGATAGCGGAGCCTGATCTAATTTGAAAACTGGAGTTGTGGTAACTCTTGCGATATCTCGAACTATTATGTGCATACAGTATTGCGAGAGCGGCAATATTGCAGGAATTTATACACAAGTATTGCAAATGACTTTTGCAAGACCTCCTGGGGGTTTCTCGCCTGTGGAAACGTGGCCTTAAATAGGCCGGACAACAATACTTAACTTTTTTTTAACGGAACAACCTGTATATTATGCAAAGCCTGTCATCGCCTCCAAACAGTTAAATCAGTACTTAAATACTTCCCTTCTGCTCAAAAAGTTGACTTAATTTTTTCTTATTATTTAGTTTTGGCGAGAGTCTGTTTGTCACATCCTCGATGGCTGCTTATCTCGGGCGTAAACGTCCCGTGTTCACATAAATAACCTCAATTAATGTCTTCACGATAATTTCTTATGTTTTACTAAATCAATCACTTATTGAATAAAGTTAGCCGATACTTGATGGAGATCCATATTAAATTTATAGAATGAAACACTTGTTTCTAGATTTCCAGTAACTTCCACTAACACTAAGTTAGTGGAAATCTAGAAACAAGTGTTTCATTCTATAAATTTAAAAAAATCAATCACTAATGGAATAACGAAATTTACGGACAAACAAAACGAGAAATTAAAAAATAACCACTGTTCCTTAAATTCACTTTATCAAAAATTCCCCGGTCATTATTTCTACAACCATTTTTTTCCTAAAATAGGGCATATCTTCTTGTTTAAACGTAATCTTCGCGTTTCTAGTTAAAAATTCAGCAAAGGTACACGCGAACATGCCGCAATCACTGCCGTTCATTTGTTGCGGAATGTTTTCCATATTTTCCAATATGAACTCATCGGTGTCGTATCGTGTTCCCTTTTTATCCAGGTGTTCGGTTTCTAAATAGTTCCTGAGTGCCTCTAAACATCTGTTGTTTGGACTTCCCATGCTATCATAGTATCTAAAAAATACAATTTGTTTTAATAAGCATTGTAAAAAGCTGCAATTTTAGGAAAAGTAATAATATACAGTGCGTTATTTTTAACCCGGATGATACGTGTTACATCTCTCAACTCTATGCTATTTTAATGAAGCAATATTGCGGAACAGGTAAAGTTTAGGAAAAGTATATTTTGGCGCCAAAAAACTCTTTAAAATCTATTTCTGCGATAAAGAAAATGGTATTTTTTTGTGCACCTCATTGTCTCTCCGCTTCAGAGCATGCAGAGGCGGCGTACTGTTACAAAATACTATGTAAATTGGTGTACGTCGATTTACATTACAGAAGAACGTATTCAGATATCAGAGAGATGCCGGCACAAGTGATCCATAACTTTGCCGCTTCTAATCCTCATCCTCCAGAACAATAGTACGATGGTTTCATAAAAAATTTGTAACTACAGGATGTTTCGTGAGCGACAAGGAAGCGCAACTGTAGTAAACGAAGGATTTAAAATGGAAGGATGCTTGGCCGTTGGAGAGAATGCAACAACTAGGATACTCTGCTTGATGATTTGAAAATACATTTTTGATTTTTTTACTTTTATGGATATTATTTGTGTGATAATGGTTCAGTGTATAAAAAATTCAAAGTCAAAAGTCAAACTCAAAATATGCTTTATCATCCGACATAATAAACATCACAGGAACAAAAAAGGAGGATCAACAAAAAAAAACACGCTTCTACATAAAAAAAGAGACGAGAAAAATAATGACAAACGCATTAATAAAAATAACAATATTGACACCAATAGACTACGCAAAATGTAACAGTACAACAGTATCCATCCAAACTTTTTTCTCTTTACATACTATAAATCATCTCTGTAATACTCATTTAGAGTGTAATAAGCCTTACCAACCAAAAGAGCCTTCATCTTCCCCCGAAATATAGGAAGGGATGCCTCCTCTCTAATAGCCACGGGCAATAGTAAGTCTACTGTCGCTACATCCAGTTCCTTGATAACGGTTCTTACTCCATAACAGCCGGAAGCAATTTTCCGGCCTAATGCAGCTACATGGGGACCAAATTTTAGATCACTGTCGATATTAAAACCCAGAAACTTTGCACCTGGCAGGTTGAGCAATGAGCCATCGCCAATTCTCATTCCGCTCATATCACACTTAAAGCCCAGAATATGAGTTTTAACGACGTTTAGAGTAAGTAAGTAAGAGTTAAACCACTTCTTAACCTTAAGTAAGTCGGACGATGCCAAATCCATCAATGAGTCGGTATTATGCTACATAATTGTAGTATCGTCTGCAAATAGGGTGAATTCACCACTTATGTCGACATATGCCAAGTCATTAATGTAAAATAAGAACAAAACAGGCTCCAGCACCGAACACCATACTTTACTGATCCACTATCAGACTGAAGTAAGCCTATCTGCACCCTCTGGCTTCTGTCTTTAAAATATGAACGAAGCCAGTCCAGCACTGTCTCCCTAAACCCATACTGATGAAGCTTGCGCAGCAGTATCCCGTGCTGACACAATCAAACGCCCTTGAGAAGTAACAAAACACTGCCGCGGAAGCACCAAGCCGGTTCAAATCTCCATAAACCCCCTCCAAAAAAGCAAACATAGCGTCGTTGGTTCTTTTATTGTTTTGAAACCCGAACTGGTTTGGGTTTAAAATATTGTGCTGTTCAAGAAATGAGACGATCCTGCTCTTAGCAAGCTTCTCAATGATTTTGGAAAGGGTAGAAAGCAAGGATATCGGCCGAAAGTTAGATATAGTTTCAGGATCACCCCAAGAGAGGAATAATTCTGGCCATCTTTAGACCAGGAGGGAAGGTACCATAGCAATTAATCGCCTCACTCAGCGTCGCCAGGGCAGTCAGGCAAATATTTTAAACGATAATCCATCTTCGCCAGATGAATTCTTGTTCCTAATTGTTAAAAATACTTCTTTTAGGTCATGAATATATGTCGGATAAAAGTGAAATTAATTTAATGTTGATATATGATTTACATAATTGATTGGGTTGGTGCAGGGATATATTTTGTCAGTCAGTCTCCGGACTATTAAACAATAATAGTTATCTCAGTTGGCCTCGGGTCAGACCCCGCAGAGCATCCTTTCCTCCCTTGAACAAGATTGTTAACGATGCGCCAGCTTTTCCGTGGTGTATTGTTAGACCGTTCAAGTCTATTAGAATAATATATTTGTTTGGCAGATTTAACTACTCTCTGGTATATGCTCTTGTATCCATTGAAGTAATCATGGTAGGATTCGTTACATATAAATCTTCTAATTAAATGAAGGGAACGTAAGTTAGTCGCCGAAGTTTTTTGATCCTTAGTAAACCATGGCTTCTTTCGTTTGTTTTATACGTCATAGGAGAAAGGCAGTATTAAGCATTTTGACGAGCATGCCATGAAAAGCCTCCAGAGGATCCGTCTCCATAAACACAGTATACCAGTCAACTTCGGCACACAATCGACAAAATTTATTATAATTAGGCACACTATAAATTCTACCCAGTCTCGGTTTACGTTGATAAGGCCTAAGGTCGACGGAAATATTATACAATACTGCCTTATGGTCTGAAAGGCCCGCAGTTAAAATTTGAACAAATATAGTCAATTTTTGTTGATGAGTATTGCGAGAATCGAGTAGGGCTATCAATATGCATCACCAGGTGATACAACTTAGGTAGACTTCGCAATTGCAAAGTAAGAACTGAACCATTATCATCAAAGTTGATGGTAAAGTCTCCGGCTAATATTATATTAAAATTAAGGGAAATCCTGAAAATTAGAGGATGGAGGACGATAGATACATACAATATACAACTTGTTACTTTTGGATAAGACAACGGTAAATTCAAAACTTTGCTCGCTACATAATTTATTGTATTTGGTATCAGGTATAAAAATATTATTCATAAGAAAATCTTCTTTTATACAAATTAGTGTTCCTCCATGAATAGGTTTAGTCCTACAGTATGCTAAATAATCACATAGTAGAACAAAATCCGGATAATTCTGGCTTAAATAAAAATATTTGTAATTCATCACATTTATTTCTTAAGGATTGAATTTCTTAACTAGGTATTTATTGTCCATATAATTTACTAACAACTGTTCCATTTTCATAATTTTATTTCCATTATTATTTAATTATTTCCATAACCCATTTTGCTTGCTTTGCTGAAAAATAAACTAAAATTTTTTTTAAACTTGGTCTTCTGCTACGTTTACGTCAATGCGGGATTTTCGTATTTCGTTTTTATAAATTTCTGTTCGCATTGCTCTTCTTAGGCCTTTTTTTATATCGCTGAATAATCATCTAGGCTATTCCCAAAACAACCAGAGCCACCAAAACCATTAAAGGCCAATCCGATAATGTTATTCCTTTGCTTAAACTGCTAGTACCATCTCCGCTTGCCGTTTGGGCGATTATTACTTCTTCTTTAGAATTTTTTTAGCCCATTTCTATTACTGTCTGCCACGTAGCACTTTTAATAATCTTCTTTTTCTTGCTGTCGCAGGATCGCCATGTAAAGATCTTACCTTCTCATATCCTTGTATATCTTAATTATTTTCTAATTAAAACGCTGTTGACTTTAACACATATCTATATTCAAGTAAAAACAATTCCAGTTGCCCGGTGAACTGATATCACACATCAGCACTGTTATTGCCTGTCTTGTTGTAACCTACTTATTATTGCTAAACAATGTCTACTATAATTTATGCACAGGGTGTACTCCTACCATACTACAATTTGAGAGGAGCATTGTCAAAGTAGGCCTAATTCTAGAGCTAACATTGATATTATCATTGCCTGTACTACTATAGTCTTACCGACGAGTTTTGAGAGAAAAAATTGCGCCATAACTTTATTTTGACCATCTGAATTATTAGTCATGAGAAAAAAAATTATTATCAGCGAGACTACTCTCATCCATGGCCACCTTATGGTGAATGAAACCAGGGTTGATGCTCGATTCAGTGCTGTTGGGGAAAGATCAGTTATCTAGTGCATAATCCAATAACAAAAAAAACAAGTATCAATTCAAAGTAGAAGAAGTACGGCAACGCGGCTGTCTGCAGTTGTTCCGAGAATATTCGCCGTATACAAAAACAACGTGGTTCAGCGTACGTGACAAAAAGCAAGGTTAGAGTAGCACAACCGCGGTAAAGGTTTTATTGGTAGGCAACTAGATATACTTACGTGTAAATTGAAATCCGACGTTCTCAAAAGCTCTAGACTGGAAAACGGATAGGGGTTCGAGATTATTGAATTCGGTTTCATAGCTACATTTCCTTTGTTTTAGACAGAATCGTGTTTTAAGCCTACGTGACTGGAAGCAGTCAGTAGAGGTTCTTATAAAGCCTTATGGGAAGCAGACGGTTTCTCTCGCGGTGATTAGAGCGAGGTTCGTTGATTTTATGGTATCCAAGCCATGAAATAAGTTGGTAAATTCGCGGAGTTCTATGCCGAAGGTGTAATAATGTGATTACTACATCCCAACTCGAGTCCCGTTTGTCTATTGAAGTAAGTTCGGTCAATCCGCGGAGGTACATCCCGGAGATATAATAATGTAATTGTTATATCACCACACGATTCCCGTTTATCTATTGTAAAAAGCAGTCGCAAGTTCGTGGAATTTATGCGATAAATTTTTCGAAGGTTTAAGAAGTAGTATTGTATCACAATATTATAGTTTGTAAATAGTGAAGTAGAATGTGTAGCTGATTTAATGACGTAAGTAGTTACCAAGCTAAGTTGTAACAGTAAAACCGTACTTGCTGCTACGCAGACCACATGTGAAAGTTAGTAACCAATATAACAGAAGTAAACAAATATATTTCGTGTGAGAAAAAGCATTTTATTTCAACTGACATATTTTGGACCACGCAACCTATGGAGAAATACAAGTAAACAATTTATGTTTGACCAACGCAAATAAAGGCAGCGGCCAACAAGTGCTTAACAACAAGTCTTAAATTGGTCCAGTAAGGCAATATTGTCAAGACACGCGCTGGGTTTATAAATACTCTCAATTTTCAGGTTCATTACCTGTGAAGCTATATGTTTTCCAAAAGTGACGTATAAATTCTTTCCAGTATCATCATTTAGCATAAGCAATTTTGATTTAACTTTTTGTGATTGGGGTAAAATAGTCGTATTGATACTTTGAGGTTCTGGTGTTGTTAATCAAACTGTGCTACCGAAAACAAAATTAAAAAGTCCAAGAAAGAGATTTTATACGCTTTGTATAAACGTCAGAAAGTTTGATATTTATGTACCTGCTCGTTGTTGCAGGGTTTATTGAAATATACTCTTAATCAAGAAGTAATCCTGGTTTTCAGTTATCCTCGTAGATATTATTGAACTAACCTAGTGTAAGAATCCTGAACGTAGTTTCAGCTGTACTTGACGATATATTTAACGCAAACTTATAAAACGTGCATAAAAGCTACTTTTCAAATGTACAAGTTTGAAAATAAGACTTACCTTATGGACGTGTCTCTAAAATCAATAATCGCCATACACCAGTGCATACCAAGGTGAATGGGCACACATATCATATCGTGCTCAAAGATATCGACTCGCTTTGTCCATCTCCTCAACGACTGAGGCCCATCCTTTAACAATTTCGTATAGAAAAATGTGTTGAACGCGTAACTCTTTGGCCACTTGGCGTCGTTACCCCGTTCGATTATAAGATTCATATAAAAGTTAATCACTTCATCATTCAACCAATTGAGACCGGCCAGGGTCATCAAGTCCCGCCTGGTTATATTCAGATTAAATTTCCTCGCCAAAATTTCACCTTGGTTTCCTCTGAACGCTCTTCGAACCATGAGGTTGTGCTCTTCAGTGAGCTCGGGCAATTCCGTTTCTGGCTCCAACACTATTTCCGGCAGTATTACTTCTTTCAATTGTAAACAGTCGTTTACTTTTCGCCTTAAAAGCTCTATGTTTATATCTCTGTTTATCTCTTCCGATTTTTGCGAACATTGTAGTAAATTGTCGATTTCTCGCTGCCGTTCTCCAACGTTTTGTTTGTGCCTTTCGACGCTGTAAATATAACAAATTTATTGTAATAACGGTGTCGAAATAGAATTTTTTTTTAAGGAGGTCAAAAGGTAACAAAATTGTTGTAACATTAACAAATTTTTATTCGATTTTGACGAAATTTACAGTATCTATCTCTATTTTAACGTAATAAAATTTGAAAAAGAACTGATGCAAATTGTCTGTTAGAGTTAGTTGGAAACACTTATAGGTGTTCGAAAATTCATAATATTATGCAGTATAAGGGTTGAAAATATATCCGTTCTTTGCCTTGCCCAATATGCATGCCGGATTTGTTAAAAAATGCTATCCAACTCCAAACGTGAAAACGAATTTCTCAACAATTGTTGGCACGTTTTAAAAAGGATCCAACCGATTGAGTGCGCCGATTTGTCTCTATGGATAAAGCGGGGGTCCACCACTATAGGCCAGAAATGAAACAGCAATAAAAGCAGTGGGCGATTAAACCAGTGCACGGAAACAGGCGAAGTTGATTTCAGCTGCCAGTTTTTCTAGGGTGTAGGGTGCGAGCCCTAGCTACGTAGTTTTTCATTTCTTTTATTTGGCACAGTTAAACAAGCACTATGGATATTTATTTCCGCAATGGCTTCTGAAATCAATGCAAAAGCCATGTTAGAGTAAGAACTGGCGAACACTACACATGCTTTCTTGAACAAACTGAATGAGAAAATTCGTGAGAGGCTTTGATGACGAAAACAAAATCATGAGGTACCTGCTTACAACAGCTCTGGCAATGGGAAAAATAAGGGGTTTGAAGTAAACATTAGAGGTAATAAGGGAGAAAATCAAAATATTTTCGACCCGTTTTGGTTTGTATTACTTGAACCATATGCAAGAATATATAATCACAAACATTAAATCATAAACCGAAATGCATCGAACAATAATAAATATGTGCGAAGAATTTTGGTTTTTATTTCCCTTATGAATAATCTTCAACACACATTAGAGTTTTTAAGGTAGCAAAATGTCTCCCGACTTGCACATATTCCCGAATCTAAAGAAAATGGTGGCTGAAAAACGTTTGCAATCAAATGGAGAGCTAATATAGCAGGATTTAAGGAAATATATTTTTCCAAAAAAAAAATTGAAACTGGCAAGACTGGAAAAAATGTAGTTCTTAAAATTTCTTAGTACGGCTATTCTCTAAAATGTCGCTTTTGGAAGTATAAGTTTTTCTATTCAAATAACACGGACGTTTGTAACGTCCAAAAATTGCTAATTTTTTCTAGAAAGGCTGCAAACTTAATGCAATTCCAAACACTTGATATGTAATCAGAATCATCCAAAATATGTCTATGGCATTATTCTTAATGGGACATTTGCAATAATGGGCCTATTAAAAAAGATACAATAAATTGTACAAACCTGTACACAAGTCTAACCAACAAAACGGCAAAAGAAACAAATATATTGCCCATTGTAATATTTGCAATGTCGGATTCTACCTATATCATATTATATTCATAATTTTGACTTTAAACAAACACTGTCATCGGCGTCATTCTGTCGCTTTAATTACCGTTTAAATCAGACCAGTTGCTAAAAACACGGTTCACAAAATATGAGGGCGATTTGATAAGTAACTTGGTTCAAATCAAATCAAAATATGCTTTATTGTCTAAAAAGTAAACTTTCGTTGACAAAGCCTAGAAGAAACAGTAAATAAATGATACAAAACAAAGGTACAATTACACTATAAATACTATGATAACCAACATCAACAATTAAAAATCTCAGCATTACACAAACAAAAAAAAAAAAGAGGATGAAAGAATTAAAAAAAGGTTCGCATCCTAAGAGAGCACAGCACGATGGCGATATCTGTGCATCTTCTCCCTATGGGTTAAAACTGTATAGTTTGCACTGAGGCTGGGGGTGTTTAAAACACGTTTTATATTTTTCATCATTTTATTCAAAAGATGAAAATTCAGACTAGAGTTTAAGAGTAACGTGACCTTAACACATTTTAAGGAAAATTTAGAGTTAAAATAAAACATATTGGAATATACCCAAAATGCATGTCTTACCCATATACACGATCAGGCAACTGAGTTAAAAAACAAAAGGTTGCTAAACCTCTAGAAGTTCGGGTTAGTTTTGGCTTTTACGTTTCAACCATGAGAAAACGAGATCGTATTCCTCTAACTCTAACCAATAGCAATGGATCTACGCACAGGTGACTCGAGAGTCGACGTAGGATTAAAGGTCCACTGCGCCGCTATGGGCGTAGGTAAAAGGGTTTGTTACAAGTCATTCTGACACTAACACTAGTTTGGCAGTTAGTTGTTTGAATACAAGCGTTTCGAGTGAAGGTAAAAAGGCGAAGAATATCTATGAGAAGATTGCGACTACATTACGTGGGCACTCATGCCCTGCCAACGAGACAGTGAAGTTAGCAGAAGTTAAAATTTTTTTCACTGACCGGAACAATTGCATCATGAATTGCACAGCGCAAAATGGTTACCGCGCTTGCTCACTCCGGAGCAGAAACACAAAACATTTTACGACTTTTTGTAACAATGCACGAAACTTGGATTCATCACTATACAGGATGGACGTAAAGTAAGGAATAAATTCATTATCTCGGAAACTACAATTTTTTAAAAAAATCGCTGGACCCGTCGATTTTTTTTTTCGATCGCGCATTTTCTGACATAAAATGTAGATATACAGGGTGTTCCAAATAAGAGTGCCAGAAAAAATATTTTTTTCTTAAATGGAACCCCCCTGTATATTATTGCATGTTCGGATTCTTCGGAAAATTCTAAACATTTTTCATGTAGCATGTGTGCTATACCTTAGCCCAAGCGTTTTGGAGTTATTCTCATTCAAAATTTGAAAAGTGGAAAATAGTCATGGAGAAAACAAAGAATACAATTATTTTAAAAATGTTTTATTTATCGAAAAAACAGTTTGGTGAACTTAAAAATAATTTTACTTAAGTAAATCTTCGAAGTGTCTTCCGTTGGTCAACTGACAATAGCCTAACCGATCTTCAAATTCTTGCTGAACATTTCGAACCATTTGGGGTGTAATTTGCCGAATTTGTTGCCGGATGCGATGTTTTAAATTATCTAAATTTGCAGGCTGGCTTTTGAATACTCTTTTCCTAAGGTATCCTCATAAAAAAAAATCGAGTGGTGTTAAATCGGGTGACCTAGGCGGCTACTCAATAGAACCACCTCTTCCAATCCACCTGTTTGGAAAAGTATCGTCCAAATCAGTACGAACTCCCACAGTGAAATGTGGGGGAGCACCATCTTGTTGCAACCAGATATTATGATGTGGCAAATCGGGACGTTCTAACTCAGGAAAAAGGGTGGCCAGGGCTGGAACAAGTTCTTGTTCTAAAAAACTCAAGTATCTCTCGCCTGTTAAATTTTGTCAAAAAAGAAAGGCCCTATAACAGTGTCATCAACAACGCCAGCCCACACATTGATTTTTTTGATTATATTGTGTGTGTCCTTCCCTCATCCAGTGTGGATTTACATCGGACCAATATCGATAATTTTGGGTATTTACGTCACCATTCAAGCAAAAAGTGGACTAATCGGAAAAAATTATATTTTTTACAAAATTTCTGTTTTTGAAACATATATCCTGTAACCGCTCACAAAATTCAAGGCGCCTCTCAAAGTCCCCTTCCAAAAGTTCTTGGAGAACTTGCATTTTATAAGGATGGTATTTATTTCTATGCAGTATTTTAAGAACTGTTGTTTTTCCAATATCCACGTCACTTGCTACCTGCCTAGACACTACATGCTGGTTATCTTGAACTGCCAGTAAGACTTCTAATTGTTGATTTTCATCAACTTGATTACGACCACATCTAGGGACATCTCTTACATGACCGAATTGCCTAAACTTGTACTCAATTTTGCTTACTGTTGATTGTGATATTGGCGGACGATTGGGGTATTTTTGATTAAACAACTCACAAACTTCTTGCTGCTTTCTAACTCTATCACCGTAGCCCATCATCATCAAAACCTCTATGCGCTGTTTCTCAGTGAGCCGCATTTTAATGTAATTTAGTTATGTAAAAACGAAATGAGTCTTTTGAAAACTAGTAAAACGTTAGGAAAATACACATAAAACTGACAATAACAATAACTATTGACATTAATTCTTTTGATTCTTGCGTCATAAATCCAAAGCCTACTTGACTTTTTTTGCGCTTCACGCATGCTGACTACAAGTTTTGAATGAGAATAATTCCAAAACGCTTGGGCTAAGGTATAGCACATGCTACATGAAAAATGTTTAGAATTTTCCGAAGAATCCGAACATGTAATAATATACATACCATTTAAGAAAAAAATATTTTTTCTGGCACTCTTATTTGGAACACCCTGTATATCTACATTTTATGTCAGAATATGCGCGATCGAAAAACAAAATCGACGGGTCCGAGCGATTTTTTTAAAAAATTGTAGTTTCCGAGATAATGAATTTATTCCTTACTTTACGTCCACCCTGTATGCCGGAAGCGAAACTATTTAACGCTTTAAAAGAATTTATTTACAATTTTAGAAATTACAGTTAAAATCAAAGTTTTAAAAATATCTTATAAAATTAACATGAATGTTTTCTTTAAAAACGTCCTATATATTTTCCTAACTCTGTCAGGTGGAGGCTCATGTTTTGTACAGACCTTTTAGAGACACCCTGTATATTTTTGGAATCAGGAAACAAATACCTTCTATAGAAATAAGAAATATACAGGGTGTTAAAAAACAACTTTCTGCCAGAGTTCCTTTGTTTTAAGCTGTCATTTTGATGGTGCTTCCAATACCTTAATTTAGGTTTCAAAGGACCGGTTCCCTTTGGAATATTTCTTAATTGTTTTTGGCCTTTCATTGCCATACTAAGTTACATAAACACCAAAAAACATTCGCGCGTTGCGGGTTCTTGCAGGTCTCCATTCATCGAAGAGAGCAAAGTCTTACAGTGTTGCTACTTTGTACACTTCTTTCGTAGACCGGATTTAAACTTAACACGTCTTTTAAATGGCCTTTTTAGAGTCTACGGGAAAACATAAACAAGATGGCTATTGGTTTTTAATAGAAATACAGGCAAACTCAAAAAAAGGCCCCTGTTTAAATATCTCTGAAAACCCTGTACAATGTTTTCGTAACATAATTGGTTTTGTAATATTTATAAAATGGGGAATACTGTATAAATAAATCAACTTACATTTCGTCCAGCCAATCCTTTCTAGAGACCTTGGATGTCTCCACGATCGTTCTAAAACTATTCACAGGATCAACTTTAATGTCCGGTTTGGGAGACGGTGGGTTAATCATGACGACGCTGTCCTCCGAATCCGAATCCCTCACGACCATCGGCTCCGACTCTATTACTTTTATAATCGTTTCCCTGACAGTAGGTTTGTCTTGAGACCTGTCCGCAGCAAAAAGCTGTGATCGTGCCGCCTTTTTGCCGCTGCTGACACCGTTGTAGGATTCGAAGATTTTCCCCATTGGAGTTTGGTAAACCGACGAGTTTCTAGACGACGCCGATGTATTAGCCGCTTGTTCCAACAGTTTTTTGTATTGCATTTTGTCGTCCAGTCTGTAGGAATAGTCTAGGCTACAGTGACCTCGTGATTGTGTGCTGCTGTTTAGAGGTGATCTCAGCTGGTTTAGTTTGCTGCGGTCTTTGGGTTTGAAGCCGTTTTGAAAATTTCCCGTTCCTAAAAGTCAAAGGGTACGTAGTAATTAAAGAGAGGGGCGATTGATAGGGGGGGGGGGGCGGATATTTTTGTATGTTGTCCCGTATTTACCGGAACCGCAGTGATTCACCCATTCAACGCGAGTTCTTATGGCAAATTTCGCCTTGTTCGTTCACTGTGTTTAAGCAAAGCGAGAAAAACGTGTCACTTTTCATTGCTTCACGAGGTATGATAATAATTAAGTGTTTTATTCAAAATTCAAATTCAAAATATATTTATTCACCATTAAAGTTGCAGAAAATACAATTTTTATGAGGCTAGTCGGTAAAGTACCGGGTATTTATTAAACATACGGCAAAAATTGTAAGGGGTATTCCCTGAACTATTCTAAAAATATTTGCTCTTTGATGATTTTTGAAAAGCCGCTTTGTTTCGAAGATACAGGGCTAGAAAAATTTTCGACATTAACAACATTTTATTACCAAAAAGTTTTTTAATCTATAAGAACTGTTAAAAATGACCTTCAACTAGAAAGCAAGAATTCAATATTCTCCTCATTGACTGCCGAACTCTTTCAAAAACACCAGGGTGTTTCTTATTGAGCTACACCCAGCAATTATGCGATTTCTTAAATCCTCCACCTTCTCCACCGGAGTAGTATAAACTAATGACTTTAAATGGCCCCATAGGAAATAATCCAGAAAGTTTAAGTCCGGGGATCGAGCAGGCCATAAGTGAGGTCCACCTCGACCAATCCAGCGATCTCCGTATGTTACTGTTAAAAACTAAAATGCGCTGGTGTATAAACCACATTGCATTTCTTGTTGCCAATGGTACATCCTCCGGAAACTGAGGTGTAACGTTTGTTCCAAAAAGTTGCGATACACCTTGCCGGTAAGTTTTCTTGGTAGAAATACTGGTCCAATTAGCCAGTCACCCACAATTCCAACCCAAACGTTCAACGAGAACTGATGTTGAAAACGATCTTCAAGTACCTCATGTAGATTTTCTTGAGCTTACACATGGTTGTTGTGAAAATTCCTCATTGCATTTATTGAGAAATTCGATTTATCGGATAAAATAATCAGCGTCAGAAGTTGAGGGATTTGAACCGAATGTGTGCAAACGTCATTGACAGATTAAAATCCGTAGAGTAAAATCAACAGCAAGAAGTGCCTAAACGCATTGTATGTGGGTATGGATACAACAAATAGTAACTAAGAATTAGACTAGACCTTCCTCTGTCATGTCCAGCATATTCTTTTCCACTTTTCAATTTGCCTGTTTCATAAAGATGTTGATGAATACTTCGGAAGGTTTTTCTATTGAGAACATCACGGTCAGGAAATCGTTCAATGTAGATGTCTAGTTTGTAATGAATTGCCATTAGCAAATTCAAAAATAAAATGCATGTCGGTCATCTCGGCGTTCTTATAGCGAATCATGATAGAGGACTTCACTAACAAAAGTTTAACTATTGACAAAAAATACACGCCGAACAACAAAACGTCAATCAGTCTCAACAAATTCGACACATACAAAATGATCAATTACCAGACGTATTCAAATGAAATCACGTTTAAACGGATTTGCATAAGAGATAACGAAATTTTTCAAAAAAATTATACTTGGTAGGCCCAGTGTAGTACACCATACTTTTATTTCCACAACATTAATAACTGGAAAAATATCAAAATTGGCTTTGTCGAAAATTCTTCTCGCCCTGTACCTTCGAAACAAAGCGGTTTTTTAAAAATCATCAAAGGACAAAATATCCTTAGAATAGTCCAGAGAATCACCCCTTTAATTTTTCAACACCTGTATTATAGGCATGAAAACAATCACAATTATTACAGCATAAAAATTGTCGCCAAGATCCAAGAATTCAGATACTCTTCTACCGAGTAGAACACCCTTTCCCTCAGTTACAATTTTAATTTATTTCGCAAAACATTGTTATTACTTTCAGTGTCATTCAGTGTCCTAATCTTGCTAAAAAATTTAAATTCATGTATACTGGAGTTTTGAGAAATTTCCAGTCTTAAATAGGGTATGCATAGATTAAGACGATTTCGCGTATTGTTTGCGTGCATATCACATTTTTTTTCATATTTGTAATGATTTTCTTTAATACAGGGTGTTTCAGAATAAGATGCTGATCCTTAACAGTGTGAATCCTTAGGTGATTTTAAGAAGAAAAGTTCAAATTAACATATATCCTTAACCTATCAACTTTCGAACTACAGGGCGTTAAAGTTTTAAGAAAAAAATCGTTTTTCTATCATAACTTTAACAACTTTCTAGCTATTTTTATGAATTTTTCACACATGCCCTCTAAGCATCAATTGCCATTTTTTGGTGTAGAAAAATTTTAAAAATTTTTAACCAGTGGCGTCTTAAAAGGGTTTGGACTAGACATTTTGGAAAAATATTATGTACGCCACTGCTTTTTCTCAAGATAAAAATTATTTTTAAAATACTCATTCATTTTAGGCCAAATTTAATATCTTGCCTTTTTATCGTCCGACAGTTTCCGACAAAAAAAAAAAAAAGTATTAAATGCGCATTCGCTATGTGCCTATGGTTTCTGACAAGTAGGCTATGAACTTTGTTGAGGAAACAATGACAATAACGAAATATTTAATGCCAAATAGTTTTGACAGCTATTTATTTATGTACACGGCTTTCCACTTAACTTACATTTTAAAAACGTAATACTTTTTTAACGTATAAGTATCATGGTAAATTTTACAAATGTCGAGTTTGCGGATATGCATTACCTGTACGGGCTTGCTGACGGCAATGCATTCGAAGCCAGACGATTATACCAAGAGCGTTACCCAAATAGAATAGTTCCGGATGCATGAACGATTTCAGGAACTCACAGAAAGTTATGTGAAACGGGATCTTTTGAAACAAAAAACTACTTAAAAGGGGCACACCAAACTACACGAACACCGGAAACCGAAGAAGCTGTTTTAAATTTAGTGGAACAAAACCCTAATATAAGTACCAGAAAAATTGGGAATATTTTAAATATTACTCATGTCCTAGTCTGGAGAATTCTTCAAAGTTATTTGTTATATCCGTACCAAATTCAACGGGTCCAGGCCCTACTTCCTAGGAATTTTCCATTACGCATCAATTTCTGCCAATGGTTTATTTAAATGGTTACCGAAAATCCCCAATTTGATGGCAGAATTTTGTTCACGGACGAAGCTAATTTTTCCAGGAACGCCATACAAAATTTTCATAACAATCACTTCTGGGCAGAAGAAAACCCACATGCCATTACGGAATCCCACCACCAAGAGCAATTTTCTGTAAATGTTTGGGCTGGAATTATTGGTGATTATTTAATTGGGCCTTATTTTTTACCAGCCAGATTGAACGGAATCAATTATCGCCAATTTCTTGAACACACTTTACCAAATTTGCTAGACGACGCCCCTATTTTAACCCGACATCGTATGTGGTTTATGAACGATGGTGCACCTGCCCATTTCAGTCTCTTAGCACGAGAGTTTTTAAATCAACATTATAGTAATCGATGGATAGGTCGCAGAGGAACACAATCGTGGCCACCTAGATCCCCTGATCTAAACAGTCTAGATTTTTTCCTGTGGGGACATCTGAAAACGTTGGTTTACAGCATCCCAATAAATACTGAAGAGGAGTTGAGAAACCGCATAATAGTTTGTTTCGACACTATCAGGAATACTCCAGGAATTTTTCAAAGGGTACGAGACTCAATGAGGAGAAGAGCTGAAGCATGCATTCTTGCAGGTGGTGGCCACTTTCAACAGCTAATCTAAATTATTTTCGTTTTTGTTCACACGTTATTTAATGTTAGTTGTTTTAATTTAATGTTAAAAAATAAACAATAGGCAGTATAGGCACATAGCGAATGCGCATTTAATGCTTTTTATTTTTTTTGTCGGACGATAAAAAGGCAAGATATTAAATTTGGTCTAAAATGAATGAGTATTTTAAAAATAATTTTTATCTTGAGAAAAAGCAGTGGCGTACATAATATTTTTCCAAAATGTCCAGTCCAAACCCTTTCAGGACGCCACTGGTTAAAAAATTTTAAAATTTTTCTACGCCAAAAAATGGCTATTGATGCTTAGAGGGCATGTGTGAAAAATTCATAAAAATAGCTAGAAAGTTGTTAAAGTTATGATAGAAAAACGATTTTTTTCTTAAAACTTTAACGCCCTGTAGTTCGAAAGTTGATAGATTAAGGATATACATATGTTAATTTGAACTTTTTTTCTTAAAATCACCTAAGGATTCACACCGTCAAGGATAAGCATCTTATTCTGAAACACCCTGTATATATAATAAAGTAATACATTGTAAAGGTAACATTCTGTATTTAATAGAGGCTTGTACGAGGCTCTTTTAGCAGGCAATATTGAATGTGGGAAGCTGTTATTACATAACGCGAAATTTTCCATAAGAACACTCGATAAATGTCAACTGGCCATTAACCTGATCGTCGTTCTGCAGGTAAACATTATGTTATAGAGGTTGTCCACTAGTTAATGGTATATATAAAAAAACCATAGATTTCTTATGTAAAAATATTAGTATTTATCCAAAAGTTCACAATAACCGAGAAAAAATTTAAAATTATTTTTTGATTATTGGAAAAACTTTGGAAAGTTTGGTATTCCAGGGATTTTAGGATGAAAAAATGTAATTTCTTAAAAACTTTGATGTGGCTTTATGATTACGTTTAAAAGGTTATACAGATATTGCGCCTTAACGTATTATTAACGGGCTGGATTAACTACTTTTTTTTAAAATCTTTATAGTAAGTACATGTTTTTTTTTTAGTCACTAAAATGAAATATGTGGAGTAAAAATATTTTTGATAATGAGGCATTTAGTAAATAAGAGAACACATTTTTATTCTAAATTATTTGTAATAAATCCCTACAAACACCAATCGGTAGTTCATTTTTGTGGAATGGAATTTCCATTATTTATCTTTTTAACTAGGGCACTGATTAATTTAAACGTAACATCTCGAGAACAGATTCTCGGAGTGACATCTACAAAGTACAAAGTGGTTCACCTTTCTTATGTAATATAGATTTTAAAAATAAATATGTTTATTTAAAACGTAAATACACTAAGCCGCAAAAGAGTTGTGAATTTCAATGTATATCATAGGTTTTATATGACCTTAATGGATTTATTTAATAAAATTTTTCCAATAGTTCCAATTTTTCCAATGCTTGCCGATGATACCACCATCTTGTGGCGAGGGCGGAATTCTGATGAATGAAAACTTGTTGTACAGAGTAATCTCTTCTGTTATGCGGTGGTGTGACTCTAATCTTTTGTGTTTTTATATTAATAAGACCAGCATTCTTTCATTTAAATTTTCCATTTAGTTTTAGAGAATAACTTTGTAAGGAACGCAAAAGTTGCAAAATTCTTGGGGATTTTAATTGATGACAAACTTAAAAATAAGGATCAAATTCTTGCATTGAGTGGGAGATTGGTGTCGGGTCGTTTTGCGGTGAGAGTCGTCGTAAATGAACTGAGGGCACACATGGGACGAACTGTTTTTCTTTGTTTCATAGCCACCTGCGGTATGGAATCGCCTTTTGGGGCTCTTTAGGTCAAGAGTCATTAAGGCCTATACTAATTATACAAAAAAGAGCTCTAAGATACCTTTGTAGTGCAAGCAATAGATCATTGTAAGCCACTTTTCACCAAGGAAAAAAATTCTAACGGTTGTTGGCCTTTTAATTAGAGATAGTTTGCCTTACTCACAAGAAATATAAGTTATACAATTAAGAATACATATAACATGCGTAACAGTACTTATATAGCCCCTCCTATTCCAAGGAGAGCTCTGACAAATAACTGCTTAATTTTTGAAAGTATTAAAATCTGCAATCATACAGACTGATACTGCACAACAAGACATTTAAAAGATCCATAAAGAAGCTACTTAGTAATAGACCATACTATTCCCTTATTGAGTTCTATGAAGACATGTTCTAGTCGCTGGACTCTCACACAAATAATATTAATAAAAGTTTAAAAAAATATTTCATGATCACCAGCCCAGCTGTTCAATGTTGTTTTTACTCTTTTCACTTACCCATTAATTTGTACCTTATGTGTTGATAAATATGTGTTCTATCTCATTTTATATTTCATGTGACACTGTGATTTCAAATTTGACTTTTCTTAAGTCTTCCCAAAGCATGTTCTGTTATATAATTAAGTTCTAATCTGTGACATGTTGATTTGTTTTGTGTATTAGTATTATGTGTTTTCATTGTGGAGATGGTTTTTACATTTATGAATATTATTTTACATTGTGTTCTTAACGCGCGTAACAATAATTTATACATTAGATTAACTTTGCTAACTATGTTAATGAGAATCAAAATATTCTTTCAACAATAAGTATATTTGAATTTAAATTAAAATCAAAATATACCTTTAAACTTTTGACACCCTGTATCTGGGTTATTGTGAAGTTTTGGACTAAGGTAAGTTTGGATAAATACTAACATTTTTACATAGGGAATCCGTGGTGTACCATAACAGGCACCCTGTATTAGATTATTTTTTTAACCATACGAAAATATCCTACATTTGAAATGATCACATTATCATACTTAATTTCCAAAAATTTACATGGCATTAATATCCTACCTTGATGAAACAAAGGCTTCTCCGACGGACTCGATTTCGGTTTAATATAATTAAAACCAGCCAACTTGGCTTCCTCCTTTTTCTCTTTCGGCGATTTTTCAGCTTTGACCAAAATAACATCGTTGTCGCCATTTTCACAGCCCGCATCGTTGGAAGAAAAACGAAAGTCCGTCGGGGTCGACGTGAAGCTTTTCAATTTCCCTCTGCTTTCTAGTTTGAAGGGCTTTCTCACTTCGATGACGTCGTCGTCATTATCGTCTTCATCGAGAACGACTGTACTGTCTAACCAGATCGGTTTCATGGGAGTCCGGTACTGTTTGCGAAGCGGCGACTTTTTGTATGTTTCGGCTTGGCGGGAAAACCAAGGTTGATTATCTGGAAAACAAACATTGGGATTGTAGCGGATGCTACAAATGCTAGCGGTTACCGAGTGCAGGGATGGGTAGGTAGAAAATTATACATATTCCACTGTATTTTACTCCTAGAAAATTATTTTTCTACACTAACCAATTTTCTACATCTTGAGATGTAGAAAATGAGTTATTTATATTATCGGCCATTATTTTTGTATAAATGTTTACTGAAATAATAAAAATATATCATTATAAACTACTAACTCTCTTATTACAGATTACACAGGGACTAGAATAATAAAACAGATCAACTAACCTGAACTGAAACAATAAAACCATTGCTTAAGTAACAATTAAGAAAACACTCATTAAGTAACTGTTAAGCAAAATAAAAAGAGTAAGAATTCGTCGGATTTGTTATGGTCTCTAATCTTCAAATTGTAATAGATATAAGTCAGCATCTTTGAATTTTCAGAAGTGAGCCTGTTATGAACAGGGGAAGGAACAAACGACTAATATGAAAATAGCCTTTCTAGTTGTGCTGATGACGTAGGAATTGTGTTCAGCTTAATCGCTAGACGAGATAATGTGATATGGAGCTTTTCAGCTAATTCCCAAAAAGTTCGAACTCTTGTAATTTTTTTGTCGCTGAGTTAGCGGCCACGGAAAAGATTTAAAGCGTTCTTTTGGCGTTTTTCTACATATGGAATGTATTCATCAAAACCTTTTGGCAGTTGTACATTCATCTATTCTTCAGCTGCATCGTCAGCAATTCGATAATAGCAAAACAAAATTGCTTAGAAAATGATGGAAAACATTTTGTACATATTGTGATATTTTTCTCGCTAAATTGCTAATTATTTCTCACTCTAAGAATTGTGTATATTTTTATATTCACATTTTATTCAGTGTTATTGATGTTCGTTTAGCCTTTTGGCCTTTTATTATACCTTTTATAGTTTACTACAAAGTATATAGGTAATGAAATTAGTTGTTATCTTGTTTATTGCTGGTATACCGGGTACCGGTAAATGAAAACTGAATAATTTTTTTAAGAAATATCAAAATATCTCCGTTGGTGACACTGATTTGTGGTTTAGACGAGTCATTTCCAGTGCAAATTGTCTCCTATACTACCAAAAAAAAGTTATATCATCCAATTTAAAAATACCGAGAAAAATCAAGAAATAGGTTAGATTCAAAAACAGCGCCATCCTAAAATTGTATTAGGACACTGGTGACAATTCCTGAATCATTTATTTAAACTACAAGGAATTCTCATTTAAACAAGGCCAAGTTTAAGAAAATCCGTTAAAGAATAACGCCACAATGACTTAAAAAAAAAAAGTCCTAAAGGCTTCCCCCACTCCTTTATTAGGCGAGATTCGAAAAAATACCAATACTAAAAGTTGTAGCGAACGATCTATTAATTTTAATTACTTATTTGTTTTTCTATGGTTAAGTGGCATTTATTGCCGTAAAATGAACTTTTAAAAGTAAATGAGCCCTTACGCCCTCTTGCGGCAATTTCCGAAATTTGAAATTGTTTTTATTAAATTTCTCTTGCCAATTTTTATAATGGTAGCTTTTTTTCAAATTTGTGAGATGTACCGTTTCCGAGATATGGCCGCTCCGTAACCTTATCCAGACACCCTGTATAGCTATTATATAGCTCACTTCTCTACCTAGATATATAATGTACTATTTAAATCTTGCCTTGCTAAATTACATACATTTAAATAAAAAAATCGTTTATTTTAGCGGAAAAGAGTAAGTTAGAACCGATTTCTGTGGTATACACTTTCTACATCTTCGACATTATTTTTTACACGTATGTAGAAAATTAATTTTCTACGCGTCGTTACTCAACTCTGGTTCTAGCCGAAGATGTTGACATACAGTGATTTTCTCGGGATCACGTAATAAGGGCGATGCTGTTTTAACGTGAAATTGACAGATGAAAATTAAGAAGGGTGCGCCATATTGAAAAAAAATGACTAGCACACATTTCAATAAAGGTCATCTAAATATTTATTTATATTACACTAGGTATATAATTAGTATTAGACTATGTAAGGGTATTAAAATATAGGTATATTTCAAAATTATTTCAATAATTTATAATTAAATATATTAATAATTATTTCTGTCGTGGAATATCTTAATAAATTATAATTTAATCTAATTATCCAATTCTGGCAACAGGTCAACGCGACGAGCTTAAGGCAGTGGACCAGAAAAATTCATTTAATTGAGGTTCCACCTAACTAAAAAATATTTGGTGTGCTAAGCGTCAGGCGTGTGCTGATTCCCCATCACTAGCGTAGTATTGTAAATGCGATTTTTAAGATGAATGTTACTTGTTGTAATTAGTTTTGTTTTTAAATTTAGAGACGTCTAAAGTGAGCCGTTGCGTTTAGTTTATTTTATTTTAATATAATTCTGTACTTTCTTTTAATAAAACCTAAATTTATAATAAAAAAATCATATTTAGAAAAGTTGTACGCACGATTCATTAATTAAATAATCATTACATTTTCTTAAATTATCTCAGATATACAGGGTGTTATGAAAATGACTTATTATATTTTAAGGGGCCACTCCTGGGGTGGCCTAGAGTTACACTTGATAGTTTTTTTTTCTAAAATCGGAAGTATTTTGAATTTTGTAAAATACCTTAAAACCGGACCATCTGTGCCTCTATGAAAGTTCATTACCCCTAAACACGTGTTTTTGACATGACAAATTGGCGGAATTTCTACAGACAGCTGATTACCTTGCGACGTTGCCAAGTATTCGGGAAAATCTTTTTTTTAGGTTTTTTAAAAAAGATTAAATCAAAAACTATACTGCGATTTCAATTAAACAAGCCTTATTCAATAGGTATAGTTTTTACTCACCCCATGAAATTGTATTGCTATCATAATACTTCGCTGAGTAAAAATCGTAGATACCAACAACAAGCCCTATGTCTGGAAATTTACACAGATAAACTATCACATCACAAAACATTCCCATCACATGTGTATCACATTATTCAACAACTATACACTCCAGCAGCAAAACGCAAACAAATTTTATGCCGTTGCAAGTAAATGAATAATAAGAAATGATATTAAAAACAAATTTATGAAGCCACATATGAAGCCATTGGGCGCATTCGAGAGACGAAACTGCTCCGCAGTGGTTACCGGTTATGATCCAACCGCTACCGATTCGTCGGCTTCCATGGATTTCGACCAAAAGATCATCACGTTTGGTTCAAATGTCAAATCCATATCAGCTGTGCGTAACAAACATTAACCTTTCTTGTTTTGTGAAGCTTACCAATATACTCATCTCTTGGTTGAAACTCTTTGGTGGCAGTTAAAAAGTACGTTTTCCTGTTTAATGTATATGTTTTGTTCCTCCATTCTATTTACTACGTTCTTCGTAACCAAACTTTTGTTGCATACGTCATTTCCCCATTGACATAACGAACCGCTCTCTCCAAGCAGCGGAAGTGAAAGATGCTACCCAAAATGGCGACCGTTCCGTAACATGTTGGAAAGTGTCGTAAAAGTAGCGGTCGACACAACAAGACGATTTAGGAACTGCTCCGGAGCAGTTTCGTCTCCCGAATGCGCTCATTGACTTTGAACTGCTCAGTACCCAATCACAGAACAGCAACAAATCACATTTCCCGCCCCCTGGACTATCGTGTTTAAATGTTGTGTGTCCAGTTAAGAGGACTGGATTGGATACCGTAATTATTATTCTTAATTGCAATGGCCACCTGTCTTGACGACAATGAGCCAGCTATTATCATTACCAAGAAGAACAGAAGTCACAGAAGAAGAGAAAGAACATAACCGTATCAAACGTGTGTCGCGTTGTTTTCAATCCGGATTTTGTTATAAAGTATTTCTAAGTCTATAACTAGTAATTTCTTGTATTAATAACACAGAATTAAAGAGCTAATAACTTGATAATGTCCCGAACAGTTAATGTGTTGTTAAAGTGAATAAATGTCCCGCTAGAATCATTTGAAATGGTAACGGTATAACGTGGATTTCTTGCCGATATGTTTTTTATTTCAAGGTATGTACAAATAAAACTAGAGCAATACGTAGACAATTTTTCGTGTAATAGGGTAGAAACTAAAGCATATTAAAGTTAAGTAGAAAAAATTAAATATTCAAAAAAGGTTATCTGATGAAACTGATGTAGTAAATGTGGCAACACTGGTCAAAACACATGTTTTGGGCTGACGATATCTAAAGACTATCTGACAGTAACTGTCAGATTTTTGTCAACAATTTTTTTTTGACAAGTAGTACGAATCAGCTGTTTGGGTCATTGGCGCGTAGGTGTTTTGAGCTAAATTTTTGAAGGCATTTTTCTCGAATTTCTAGCTTAGAGCGCCATTTAACGCAATTTTTCCCCAATTCGGCTCGACCTATAGATTTACGGGTTAAAAAATAATAAGTCATTTCCATAACACCCTGTATATCACCTGTACCACGACGTAAGAGGCCTTCATTTCCACATCTTTTGCAATAAATGGGTATCGATTTATTTCATAACATTTAAAATGCCACCATTTCATATTACGTAAAGACCTAATATTATTGGGTTATAAAGTACTTGTTGCAAGTTGTGCCTTGTGCCCCTCCCCGCCCTTTACATTTTTTCTAAAAATGGCATATAACCCCCTTCTTAATTTTCATCTGTCGAAAACTACTTTCCAATAATTTTTTTTGTAAAATGGTGCAAACTATGTTGCTATTTCAACTAGGGCCCCACCATCGACTGCAAAAACTGAAATGACGAGATTTATAATTAAAGAAAATAAAGCAAATCAAATTCGCTTAATTGTATTAAACCAAACCGGAGTTATCGATACTTTTTAAATAAATATTTTCCCTTTCCTATCACTTTACTTACAGCTAGAGAAAAATTAAAATAATATCATTTAGAATTGTCTAAAGATTACAATGTTAACATTTGCAATATACCTCGCTATTTACTTGGCAATTTAAGGATTTGTCAGACAGACAGCAGTCTGACATTTTTACATGCCATTATATCAGTAGACCATTGTGATAGCCCGTCGTCTAGGTAGCATGGCTGGTATACAATACAACAGCAGACCACTTTCTGTCTGGCAAAGTCTTTTAGAAGAAACCCCAATTTCTCAATATGGTCGACAGTAGGGGCCAACCTAGAAACTTAAAAAAAATCCCCAGCTATTTCTCTTGTCCATGATATTTAAAGAATTTTCTCCCAATGTTGTGCGATTAACGGTTTCTGAGATACAGTCGGTCTCCTCTCTTAGTGGGCCCCCGGTACATCTGAGATCAAATACGTCGATGACAACCTTATTTATTTTAGTAGGGAATTTTTTTACAAAGAATACATTCTCAATTAAAAACAACAAAGTTTTTCTTCCTTTTAACTCATACATTACAACTTACTGTATGTATATAACATTGTTGTAGAACTTGTAGACCCTTTCTTTTGGACAAGCTGTATATTTTAAAATAATTTTATTATAATATCTATTTTCACAAACAAAACTTTTTGTTCTAGTTTGCATTTTTGATACAGCTTGTGACTTATTAGAGAAGTATACAATAAATGTGCATTCTGTATAAAAAAGGCAAAATCGAAAAATCTCAGGGAAAATTGTAGATGGCTAAGGCTATAAATTATTGCTTATAAAGAAATCATTATTAAAGCATCATTTTATCTACTTTATCAATAAACCTTTTAATACAATTCTAGATTAGCTACACAAAATTAAATTAAATGCTTACCATCCACTTCCCTCTGAATAGGAATTATTCGAACCTTCGTGTGGTATGGCGAATATCTGCTAACTTTAGGACTTACAATATCGATATTGGAACCCCTAAAACAAAGTACATGCATTAAGGCATATCACCAATTGATTCAATTAAAAAAAAAAATTGGTACCAAACCAACATGATGTACAGTTAGCCATAATCAAAGGTATTTACAAAAGTTATAAATTCAAAATTGGTTCAATTTGATAGTCAGTAGTTTAAAATGGTGTAAGGAGTGTTTTGCATAGGAAAGCAAGTTCTATTTCGACCCTAAATCATAGAAAAGTCCACATTATTTATATTGGATACAAAAAATTTAATGTTCCTGCGTTAAGTTGTTAAAATGGTACTTAATATTAATTTCTAAATTATTTAATGGTTGGTTTACTTTTGTCTCTATTAATTTCAGCACTTTGGTAAAACCTTCATGGTCAGAAACACGCAAGGGCTACACTAGGAAACCCCTCAAAGAAATTAACAACCGACATGCTGCATTTAACACGCTAGATAAAACAAGTCATAGGCTGACAGGCAGTCCTTTGAGCAAACACCTGCCACTTATATAAAGCCCAAGTAAAACCACCTCCCAAATATCGTGCCCTTTGGTACAATACGTCCCATTTTTTAGGGCAATTTTTACATCCTCATTAAACCAAGGCGTCTTATATGATAGACCCGTTCTTTGTTTGTTCCATAGGTGCCATCTCACCCAATTGTGGTATAAGTCTTCGGTCAGTTCATTAACAGTACCCATCCATATCCAACCATCTCTGGTTATCCAGCATTAACCGAAATTCTTCAATCAATATTTGGTTTCTATTTTGTCTAATTTTGATATTAACTTGATTGCAAATTTTTACTACATTTTTTATTACCACCTAAATAATGTAATGATCACTGATTTGTGGGCTTGTTATTACAGTTGTGCATACTTTATCTTTATTTGTAAACATAAGATTAATTCTCATGGATTCCCCCATGACAGACCATGGACCTACTATGCTAAATATATTTTCAGGGGTTGACAATCAAAAAAGTAAGCCTAATACAAACATTAAAAGAAGTAAACTTGATCTTGACAAATTTGTAGAATCGCTAAGTTCACACGATTGGTATAAAGTCTTAAATGATCCAAACCCAGAATCTGCCACTCTCACCTTTATTGCAAGTTATAATAATTTAAAGTGTCAAGCAACCTCTGACTATTTTATAAAGTTTAAACAACATAAAAAGATTAAGAAATGGATTACTAACGGAATAATAACGTCAGTTAAGTACAGAGATAAAATGAAAATGCGGTTGTTGCAAAAATATGATGTACAGCTAGAAAATGACTAAGTATAAGAGATATCCGAACAATTTAAATAAAATAATTGAGAAACGAAAGTATGAATTTTACAAAACTCAAATAAATAACAATAAGGGTAACATGAAAAGAATTTATGAGATAATTAGAAAAGCTACAAACGAAAATATTACTACAATAAATAATTTCAATATAAAAAATGGACAGGGGACTGATTTTGCGAACGATTTCGCTATTGCTGATTATTGCAATGAATATTTTGCAAGCATTGTTACTAAAATGGCAAAAGCGATTCCGGTACCTGATAATCCCATGAATCCATGAATGTGGATTTTTCACTGCGAAACAGTATGTTTTTGTACCCCATTAGAGAAAATGAATTAATAAAGCATATTTCCTATTTAAAAAGTTCAAGTTCACCTGGCCTGGACGGGATCACATCTAAATTAATAAAACAGACACATAGTGTAGTTATCGAACCATTGCTATACATACAATACATAAGTACTTAACAGAATTTTTGACACAGGAACTGTGCCTTCTCATTTTAAAATATCAGTTATTACACCAATTCATAAGAGTGGTTCATAAGTACAAATAAACAATTATCAATCAACCATAAGTTTCTTCTTGAGATACATCAAGTACTAAAAATTAATAATGTAGAGTAAACAACAGCCCATAAAGATTCCATCTATCAAGCATTTGCCAAAAAAGAAGTTGTGATTGGGCTGTTCCTCGAGCTTAAGGCTGCCTTTGACAGCATCCCCATAAGCCTACTATGCAGAACACTAGATCAAACCAACATAGATAGATGGACCATTCAAGCAATTAAAAGCATATTCACAGGCAGAAAGTTATACATTAGATCTCCAAATACAGGGGAACTAACTGCTCCTCAGAACGCGTACAAGGGCCTTCCTCAAGGTTCTCCCCTCAGCCCGGTACTATTCAACATATATTCAAAGAACTTGAATGAAATAGGGGATCCGAGTGTAAAAACTCTCATGTATGCAGATGACCTCGTCCTTTTGTTCACGCATAAAAACACAGAAGACGCCATATCGAAAATGCAAACGAAACTATCAGTTGTCACAGAATGGCTTCACCAAAATGGATTGGAAATATCACCTGAGAAGACAAAGGCTATGCTGTTTTCAAGGGGGAATAGGGCAACGCCCAGACATAAATTAAAATATTCGGGAGGAGAGTTGAATGGGTCAATGAATACAAATACCTAGGAATGATCATAGACCGTAAACTTTCATGGACCTTGCACATCGAAGAGGCGTGTAAGAGGGCGACTAGAGGCATTAACCAGAGTTTGGTGGGGAGCAGACCAGAAAGTGCTTATTAACATCTACAAAGGCCTGGTCAGATCACATCTGGATTATGGTTGCCAAGCAATAATGAACACATCAAAGACAAACTTGTACAAACTAGACAGAATCCAATACCAGGCACTCCGAATTATAACTGGATGTATGAAAAGCACCCCCATAAACTCTCTTCTATCTGAATCAGCCGAATATCCTCTTCACCTTAGAAGAAACTAGCTCTGCTCTAAATTTGCTCTCAAGAGGCTAAGCCTTCCCCATGAAGAGCTAGCATACAACTTAATACAGTTATATGCCAGCTACAATCAGAGACTAGAGTATTGGACGCGAAAACCTGCCCCCCCCCCCCCCCCCCCTTGGTAGGTATAGACACAGCTCTCTCCTTTATAGAACACATTGAAAAGACAAAGATCCTTCCATGTTTCGAGGTACCTTATTCCACGCTACTCAAAAAAATTGACTGGATTGACTCTAAAATCCCCAAGCAGGATCCAGGAGCGCAACAACTATTGGAAGAAGTCCTCAATCTCAACTCCAACGGATATCACAGGATCTTCACAGACGCATCTTTGGATCCCTCCACAGGAATAAGCGGAATTGGGGTCTACAACGAAACAAGTAACATCTCTATATACGGAAGATGCGAGAGATATACATCGATTTGCTCAGCTGAGATCCTAGCCATAAGTGTCGCTATAAATACTCTCCCCCAAGACATTACAAAAGCAATTATTATTTCAGACTCCAAAAGCGCACTTCATAAAATTAAAAGATTAGGGAGCAACAGACATTCGGACAAAAAGTACTGAAAGTGAGAAGCACTGTGACACTCCTAGCCGACAAGGAGATAAAACTGAAATTCATTTGGGTACCTAGCCACTCAGCTATAAAGGGGAATGACCAGGCAGACCAACTAGCGGAAAAACGAAGAAGCGCCAACAATTATGTAAATGCGGATACTCACTACTCTGAATTATATAGAGAAATTAAGGAAGAAATTTGGAACCAGTGGGTAAACATATACAAAAATATGGGAAAAAATAAGGGAACCTCATACTTTAAGCTAGCCAATGAGCCCCAAAAGAGTCCTTGGTTCTCAGGAAATTCAAAGGCCAACAGGAAAAAATATAGCATGCTCAGCAGAATGAGAACCACACATTGCCTCACTCCTGTTCACTTACATAAAATAGGAATCAGGGAAAACGACCTATGCGAATGTGGCGAAAAGGGCGAACTATCACACATTCTGTTTAGCTGCATTGAAAGACTAAGAGAGGCCAACATTCTCTATCACACGCTGGCCAACATCTGTAAGGGGCCAGTATATATTAGCAAATCCCAATAGCATTGAAGCCAACCTGATAGTAAATTTTCTGATACAAAACAACATAAAACTATGACGCTTCCCCCTACTGCATGAAGCTTATTTGCTTTGCTTGCTGTATATCGCAACCCCCACGTAATTCAACCTCTCAACCTTTTAGTGATTTTATATTTTTTTTCTCTTATAATATAATTATAGATAATTATTATCTTCTAGTCTCCAGTCAAACCTTGGCGATTCCTAGTTAGTACTGCACACGCCACAGTACGCACCCTCCCGACTATCCTAGCTCCCCTAATCCTTCAAAAAATTGAAACAGGCAGAAGGGATGAGGTACTCTCAGACTGCATTTATTTGCACCCCCTGCCGGTGAGAAAGGAAACCCTACCCACACATTCTGGCTGAATGTTGAGAAACAAGTGGCCATCGAAACCAGAAGAGAGAGAGAGAAAGATTGGGGTGCCACAGGGCACAGTCCTTGGTCATATCTTATTCATAACCTATATCAATTGTTTACTATAGCTTAATGTCAATGGTTCCATAATCTCTTATGCAGATGATACCATGTTAGTATAGTATAGTGGTGACACTTGGCAAGAAGTAAAAGATAAAATGATAGGGGGATTAGGTACTGTTATTTATCCAGTGTACTTAGAAAGTTTTAGGTTGTCTCTTAATTTAGCAAAGACAAAAGACATTGCATTCTCCCTAACAAATCTATATATCAAAGTCAACGATCAACAGGTAAATGAAGTTTTTCAAATTAAATACCTTGGAGGTACAGTGGACAAATTCTTACCTTTCTAACAGGATACGCTGACTAATTCGCAAGTTCTATATTCTTAGAGAAATTTTGAGTTTAAATACTCTTATATTGATTTACAAAAGCCTTGTTGAATGTTTGATTAGATACGGAATCTTGGTCTGGGGGGGGGGGGGGGGACTGCATGACACGGCACTTTACAAGTTAAGCATTATTCAAAAATAATGTATAGGAGAAACAGATTATATCCTACCGAATTATTATTTACAAAGGATACTTGTAATGTGCGAGCCTTGTATACTGTTACAGTGGCTGGTTTTATGCAAAGAAACAAACCTTATATAAATGTTGTAAATCATAGTAACCACACTCGTGCTAGAATGAATAATGACGTAGTCATTCCAGTAAATCACAATAACATCAACCTAAGGAGTGTGGCTTATCTAGGGCCCAAAATATATAATTTAATTCCAATAAAATTAAAAACCATAACAAATATACACAAATTCAAACATGAATGTAGGAACTTCATACAACTTGAATACAAAAAATTTGAAAATATATTTAAATAGAATTATTCATTCTCACCACAATAACAAAAAAAAAACTACTCTCTTTTCTGCAGTGCACTAGCTTTAATAATAATAGTATGAGTAAAAAATAAAACTACATTTATTGGTACATGCAAAGAAACTTATAGCTACAACTTGTAGCCTACAAGTTTCTTTGGTACATGCAAGTAAACCTGTTACTTAGGTACCTTTTTTTAAATTATATGTGATTGTCATTACTTATTTAAGGTATAGAATAATATAGTGCAATTCAATTTGTATACTATAATAAGTATTAAATAAAATATCAAATATTAAAATAATGCTTTTTGTATCTTTTATAACCCTTCCACCTAATTGGCGTTTTTCTGGAGAGTCCTTTATTACATCTATGTTTAAGTTTCCCATTCTCACGGATATAATTGAGTTTGTTTCGACAAAGTTCTTCCACTTTTCATAAACATTTATCCCATGCCGCATGTCCCACCTCCAAATTGAGGCTAAATATTTATAATTTGTTTTTAGATAGTTAATACATTTCTTTTCATATTATCTGCATTCACTTTGATTATGTTCCCTACTACCGCGCCTACTACATTATGGGCATGCCTGCTTTTCTGTGCAATCCTTTGCCATATGATTACATCTATAGCCCTTCTTTATATCAACAAACTTAAATATCTTACACCTAAATTATTTTTACATTTAACAAAATAAAAGCAGATATCCTTGCATTTGGGCAATTTCCTTATAAGGCTTATATAGTAGTCCATTTTCTCAGTGGTTATCGTTTCAAATAGTAGGAATAAAAGCATGTTTAAATAAACCACAAATAGCTTTAATTGTAAAAAATTGGGGGGCGGGGTTATCTCCACATTATAGTAATTAATCAATATTAGTAGGACATGTTTCGACCTTAGTGAAGGTAATCTTCAGCAAAAGAACAACCATTTATAGAAGGTGAAATAAGCTGTGCCACAGGGGAATCTGAAGGAAAGCTACTTAGTTATAGGTTTTACAATATTTAAATGGGCAGGTAAATTTTATATCTCAATGATAGTATTAAAATAGAGGGACATTAGAGAGAGAGGCTAAAGAAGAACCTTTTAAATTTTCTTCATTCTTTGAAAGTTTTTTTTTAATTATTTAATATTATAAGTAGTAGGTAAGTAGGTACCTACTATATTTAGGCAATTGTGCTCACAAAAATGTAAAAGTATAGAACTTTTCTTATAGTTTAGTCTTAGGTGCGTGAATCATGAATATAAAACAAATGTTCATTCAACCTATTCAAAACAGGATCTGTTCTAAGAGTTTTTCATTGTCTGTACTCTATCCCTATGTAGGTTTTTATGTGATTCTTTAACCTTACCTTTTTTTGTATAATCGTTTTATTTAGGCGGGTTTTTGGAAAAGTGTAAAAATCATACAAAAACAAGCAAAAAGACTTAATACAGGTTAGCTTTTAGGATCTATCCAGAACACCTAAGAAAAATTAAATTTAATTAAAATTAAGATTAATAATTACTTAATGGTGGATTTATGCAAGCTAATTAAGACCTTACAAATATTTATATTATGTTAATTGTTAATTCAATTTAATTTTTGTTAATTGTAATTGGTCTACATAAATAAAAACGATGTTCCCAAACAAGGTTTACAATATCGTTTCTTACTGTTCTCTTTATTGTCAACCCCCCGTCCCCCTCCCCCCCAGAACCAATTCGTGTGTTTTGTATTATGTCTAATTTTCTCAAAGTTCTTAATCCAATCTTACAATATTTCTAGCAATTTATCTAATTCGTAGCTAATATCCCTCGACCTATTCTATATAACAATATGTAAAAATATTATACAACATACCTACTATAATTTAGTTTTATTAATTTATATTTTCCTCAGCTAATTTTTTTTATTTTGTTTTTCGTTTGCTTCTTTTTGGTTTTTATTTACCTACTTTATGCAACAATATTTCAGATTGTCGCGAAGCAATTGGGTTTAACTTTTAAAAAGTGTGTTTTTTCTCTTTTATAATTTCTCCGTTTTTTATTCAATGTCTTTTTCTGTTGAAGTAAATAATTAAAAATATCAAATTTAAATAAATTAAAAATCCACCATAACATACATAATATCCACCCTCATATTGCTATTATGGTGGCACTTATGCACATCACCTAACAATTAAAGAAAATTAAGGTCTTAATTATTGCTCTGTATAAGTCACCCCTAATTATTTTGCCTAGGTAGGTAGGTATGTTTTGTAGTTAGGTACTTATGTACTAGATTAAATGCCAGTAAAATTACCTTCTTTTGCGCGTCCCTTCGTGAGGCTGAGTAAAGAAGTTTCTAATATAATCTAAGACGTTTTTAAAAGGTGCCATCACAGAGGTTATGGGGCCCACAAAAACTCAAAGAAGCTTTCGGAAATACTTGAGCTACATTTAAAACGTGCTTGAACTTAGTAAACTACAAATGCTTTCGTAAATAAGGTTTCAGTTTAAGATAAATACAATAAAAATAACTCAGGAAAACACTGAACACAACTCAACAAACACGGTATTTATCGTATTTATCACAGAACAACAGACCTAACAATACTCTGTCACTCTGTTGGCAGTTCTGTGGCTGGCAACATAGAAAAATAAAGGTTAGTTGGTACTGGCAGACTGCTGTCCGGTCGGCCCCTCAAAGAAATATAAAAGTTAGGTTGACCCTCATCATTAACCTCACTTTTGTCTTTTGGTATTTGTAGTTTCTTTTTGTTTAGGTGTTTTTACTTACAGAGTTTAGAAAGTTAGAAGCAGGGGTTGATTTAAAAGAAAATGATATTTTTACTCAAAAATATAGTAACTGGTAAATATGCATTTAATGAATTTTAGATAATAGTCTTACCTATTAAATACCTAATACCTATATGTTTTAGGTGACAAAATATTTTTATTAGAAAACAAGACATACACCATAGGAAGAAAAAACTGTGATGTTTTATTAGAAACTGATGATTCTGTAAGCAGGAGACATGCCATCATTCAAGTCAAAGTAAGTGCTAGTTAATGTGAAAATGTACTACAAATATGAGAACATAGGAAAATACTGTAAGATCAGGCTTTTGGGTTTTCTATGGTCACTTAAAAATGTTCATGGGGGTCGAAGGTAAAACTACTCCGAAGCTGAAGGGTAGTCAATCTGCTGCTAGTATTGTGATTGCAGATCCAGATTTGGAATCTCTTGTCAGGAGAGCTACCCAGGTCTTGAATCGTTTTAGCACTTGAGGTGAGAGCAATGAGCTAATTCCGAATGAATCCAAGACTCGGTATTTGGTAATTCAAAAGAGGCGAGTTGTTCCGGACTTAAATCTTGAAGTGAACAGCACCAAGATCAAAGAGGTGAAACAATGCAAATTTCTGGGCCTACATGTGGATGATCAACTTTCTTGGTCACACCACATAAATTAGTGGCTGGTAAACTCAACTCAGCATATTTTGCCATGATCAACTTAAAAATGTCCTGTCTGAGAAACAACTTGTTAGTGTGTACTATGCTCTGGTCTACAGTGTCACCTCAGGTATATGATCCTTTACTGGCGTCAGGCTGCCGAGATAACCCGCTTTTTCATTCTCCAAAAGAGAATTCTGAGAAAAATTTACTAAAGGTGTCCAATTGACCAGGCCTGTGAGGAAGTTTAAAAAGCGTTGCTGCTATCTTTTTAAAATGTGCTTTTACTCTATAGGTATTAATAAATATTTAGAGTAATTTTAACTGCGCTTTCTCTGTGTGTGAACACTGTGAACTGAACCTAATGGTTAGATAACACTATAGTCTGTTTATTATATAGACATACTAACTACGATGCCTATGGTTTATTATAACTGTATTGAGTTGTTTCTTGTATTTTTACCACTTTTTTTTTAATGTGCCTATGTTGACAATGTTAATACTTCGTTGGTCTTTTGATGGAATTAATGAATAAATAAATAAATGAAGATATTTGTACCAGATTATCATATAGTATCATTTCTCTAGACTATAAAATATTGGTATTGAGAAAAAGTTCTTATTTATCAACAGACTGTTAGCTGTTTCTCTAAAAGTCTTTATTTATATAATATCTAACATCTAATTTTAACATATTTCTTAATTGTAGGTTTTAAGACCTAGGTACTTAGGTATGTACCTATTTATATAATATTTTTTAATTGTGTAACAAATCCAATACCCCTAACATTTTTAATATTGTCTGGTAACTCACCATAGGCACTCTCTAGATAGATGGATGATAGAAAACCGTTTATTACTTATGTTATGACCTGGTATTGTACGCATGAGTCCATGAGTAGGTATACAATACCTCTTACAATACTAACATTTGATTTTTGACTTTTAATTATTCTGTAGATAGACTTTTAATTATTCTGTAGATATACTTACATTGGTCAAACCTCAATCAATCATACATAATTAAACATAAATTTCATTTTACGATATTTTAGAGGAAACCCAAGAACCTGAATCCTACCAAAACAGCTGTTATGTTTAAATACTTATGTATTTGACTAAACAGTTTTTAAGATATTTGGCCCTACATGTAGTACTGACAAAATCATAGTGCTGATAAAAACGATGATCACGTTAATAATAATAATTAAAAGCTTTATTTGAAATTATGACATGCACGAAAAATATTTAAAAAAAATTAAATGGAGTCTCAAACAGTTTTATACAATAATATAAATTAATCCTAGATGTAATCTTGAATAGAATATAAACAAATTTAAACTCAAAAAATTGTTTATTAAACCAATTAAGATTGTACAAAATACAAACCATGGCAGGTTTATCTCCTACATCAGTGGTTCCCAAACTTTTATAGCCGGACTAACCCTGTTTTTTTTTAATTAGGGACTTTTATTATATTTTTGCAAATCTTATTTGTGAAAAATAGTAAAAAAGGGCTTAATTCTTAAAATTTTTTTGAAATTAATTGTAAAATTCTTTAATCATTAAGACGAGTACTTATAACAATAAAAATCACTAATAAGGATAAACCGACGCGCTGCTATTAATTAACTAATATCTGGCCTTTATTTTTGTTGGCAACATCATTAAATCACCACTAGCAGTAATTTGCAGTCAATTTTTTTTTGGTAACAGCATTGTGACCTCGATTGTAACCATACAAAAGTCACGTTCCATCAAGTATAATGATGGACATTTAATTACAAATTTTTGTACAATATTTCTAATCTCAGCGTATGTATCTGTTTTTGCAGCCAGATCTGTTGATCTGACCAAAATTTACTTCTTCCTTTGTATTTAACTGTTTTTTCTTCTAATCTTGGAGATCCGTCTGAATTGTACATTGATTGGTCTTTAAAAATTGTCTATGAATCTATGTTTCAACGGGATCTTTATTTTTACCTAAAAACTAAATGAACATCACCGGCCAGTTATGCCATTTTTTTTTGCAATGACATCCTGTATTTTTTAATATACAATCAAATTCTTCTCAAAATTACCTTTTAGCGACAAGATTTATGTCAGTGACCAGAGTCAGACTTCATTTTGTTTTTACGGCGCCATGTTGAAAATAAATGTAAACTTGTTGTATGTTCTTGTGTTGTATTCATGAAATATTTGTAACTCAAACATTGTATAAAAAGAAATACCTATACTAGAGTACTTATACAGGGTGTCTCTAAAAATCGCGGAAAAAATGCTACTACAAATTCCTGAGACTTAAATATGACGATATAACCCAACTTATCTGATTTCAAAAGTGGATGATTTCGGAGATACAGAGTGTCAAAAGTTCATTTTGGTTTTAGTTTTTCATAAATAATTTTTTTAATAATTGCTGTATTGTCACAATATTCGGCTAGGGCGGGTTAAGATGTGGGTGGAAGATTAAAATCTGCTCTCATTTTTATTGTAAAATTAAGAGGGCGCCACCTGCGGTAGGTACCTTGCACACATTTAAAACGAAATAACTTTTTTGAACCACACTGTATTTAACTTTTAAATAAAAATTCTTATTCTCCAACGTATTTTACCTTAATAAGGTATACGTGGTAAGAGTTGATTTAGGCAGCCGTTTTTGAGATATCTGGATTTAAAAGATTTACTTCGTGTATGGTCATTGGTCAGGTCTAAATTATTGTAATAATTGAACACAATTTGAAACGAAGGCGTTAAATTAAAATAACTGTTACCAAAAACTAAAAAAAACAATTACATAAATGTGTTGTTCATTTTATTCTCTAGCAAAAACAGTCAATAAGAGATTTATCAAAAACAAAAATTTAATTTAATTTAATTTTAAAAAAATGCTTTTAACAAATGTTCAAGATAACCTCTCGTGTGTACAAAAATTAATACGTTTTAAAAAATTAAATTGAACTCTTTGGAGCATTTCGTCATCATTTCTCAAAGCGTCAATTCCAGTTTGAATACGTCCCCTTCATTCATCTTTTGTATCTACTGGCCTAGAATACACACGGGTTTTCAAAGTTCCCCATAAAAAGTAATCCATCCGTGTCATATCAGGGGATCGAGCTGGCCAATTTACGGGTGTATCATTGCCTCTACCTATCCATCTATTTGGATAATGTTCGTTCAAATAATTACGTACATTTCACGAAAAATGTGAAGGAGCACCGTCATGCATAAACCACATTCCTCTTCGAAGTTCCAAGGGCAGGGAATCTAATAAATTTCGTAATTCGTTTAGCAGATGTTCCAAATAATTTTCGCCATTTAGTCGAGGTAGTAAAATGACAAAACCAATTATGAAAGTGTCTATGATTCCTGGCAACATATTGATCTTAAACTCAAGCTGATAATGGGTTACTTTAGTCGCATGAGGATTTTCTTCAGCATAGACATGTTCATTGTGCAAACTAGTTATGTCACTCAACTGCCGTGAAGGTTTTATGGTTTGGTAAGCGACGATTCGGAAATCTTTCACTGTATATAAGATTCTAAACCATTTCCTTGACAATATCCAAAAACCAATAACATATCGGTCGTTTCTTCGTTGGTATTACTGTACGGCCATGACGAAAAGAAATTTGAAAATTGTTTGACAATTCAAATGTATGCTTAAATTATTTTTTAGATTCGATTTGACACCGGTCAGTTTTTAGTGACAGTTGTTGTAATTTAACGCTTTCGCTTCAAATTGTGTTCAATTATTACAATAATTTACACCTGGCGATACACGAAGTGAATTTCTTAAATCCTATCTCAAAAACGGCTGCTCAAATCAACTCTTACCATGTATGCCTATTTTAGGTAACATACGTTGGAGAATAAGAATTTTTATTTAAAAGTTAAGTACACGGTGGCTGAAAAAAGTTATTTCGTTTTAAATGTGTGCCAGGTACTGCAGGTGGCACCCTCTAAATTTTACAATAAAAATGACAGCATATTTTAATTTTTCACTCGACAAAACCCCCCTAGCCGAATATTGTGAAAATACACCAATTATTAAAATTATTTATGGAACCTGAACTAAAACCAAATTGAACTTTTGACACTCTGTATCTCCAAAATCATCCACTTTTGGACTGAAGTAAGTTGAGTTAGATCGTTATATTTAAACCTCAGGAATTTGTGGTAGCATTTTTTTCTCACCTTTTAGAGACGCCCTTGTATAGTAATCTTTTTAAAGCTCCAGTAATTTATTATATTGTTTACATGATATTGACGAAAAAATTTGGAAATTGGATTAAAAGGTGTAAACCAAAGAAGATTCGGCATAATCTAATGCATTGTGTTTTCATACCTCTGAATCGGTCAGTATAAAGAGAAAATCTTACTTTTCTGATAACACTGCAAACTATGTCCTGATATATTAGGTTAGTTGGAGATATTTTCTTAAAATAATTTTAAACTATTATTTAAGCTTCTTAGACTATTTTAGTTCTGGGTACAACGTGTCAATGCCTGAATAGATAGCTACCTGAAATCTCCATATTTGTTTGTTGGTTCCCAGTGTAGCTAAATGTATGTGTTCTGCGTTGTACAATAAGTTTCTGTCATTTTTCTTATTTCTAAAATGGATGGACCAACGTTTTTTACACTGCAACGAAACGGGCTTGCTTGTGGCGCAAGAAGGTGGTAAAAATAAAATATTGTAATTTATTTTATAACTTGCCTACCACGACAAGGCTCGCAGTAACGTCAGAATTATGTCACGAAGTACCAGTCTATACGGGGTAGTGACCTTGGGATTGCTGAGGCGGATGCCGGCTTGGCACAGTCGAGAGCTGCAGATTGGTTCAATGCCAATAGACTTAAGCTGAACGAGAACAAAACACAAACAATGATTTTCTCCCTAAGAGATACCAATACGGTATCCAACCCTCCAGTGGTTAAGTTCCTGGGCGTGTACCTAGATCCCAAACTTCGATGGGATACCCACACTGAGAGGCTGTCTGGGAGGCTCAGAAGCTGTGTTTTTCTGCTGCGGAGTCTGACCGGTAGTGTTTCGTTTAGTACGATGATGGCCGCCTACTATGCGCTGTTCCACTCTGTTAAGTCATATGGTATAATGGTGTGGGGTGGCGCGGCGTCGGCGGACAGAGTCTTTCGGCTGCAGAGGAGGGCGGTGAGAGTCTTAGCCGACTTAGGTTATCGTGACGATTGCAGGCATGCTTTTAGAGAACATGCTATCCTTACGCTTCCGTCGCTGTATATTCTAGAGAATCTACTCTATGTCAAGCGACGTGAGGATCAGTTTCTAACTCACGAGGATGTCCACCACCACTATACTAGAACTAATGGGAATTTAGTAGTATCCTTCTGCCGACTGGGGAGATGCCAGAGTAGACCGGAGTTCATTGTCGTTAAGCTTTTTAATAAAATCCCGCCTAACTTAAGGGCCCTGCCATCACAGATATTCAAACGAAAGATTAAAATTCTCCTACAGAGAGAAGCGTTCTATAGTGTCCAGGATTTCCTGAACTGTGATGGCCGGGTGTTTCTCTGATGGCGTGTATTTGTGTGGCTAGATGGATAGGTGTATGTTGTTGGCCAGCTGTGACAGTGTGTCTGGTTTTGGTGTATGTCGTTCGTCTTTTTTACTGTATGTAGTATTCACCTGTGTCGTAATATTTTATTATATTTTATCGTAATATTTTATTATATTTTATCGTAATATTTTATTATATTTTATCGTAATATTTTATTATATTTTAATGTGTTTCAGTATAGTATACTGTATTTTAATATGTTAACGGTCTCACGAGGCCATATCTCTTTTTTTGACTTGTGTAAATGTAAATTTTGACACTAATAAATGATTTGATTTGATTTGATTAAGAAAAGTAACCAAAAAGTTCGGTTTGATAATAAGATCTCAATTTAGGCAATACAATTTGACTTCCACATGTCGCGTGCTTTAATCGCTTGGAAAACCGGATGGAAATCTAACATTTAACTAGAGGCGGACGTGCTGGGTTTTGGAACAACACTCTGTTATCACATTATATGTTTTTTTTCAAGTTTTTCTTTCAAAATATCTAGACTCTTTATTAATTTTATTTTTAGAAGGATTATGCTACTCTTAAGGATTGCAAATCAAAGTATCATACTCTACGTAATGGAGTACAGGTTAGTCCTGAAGTAGAAATTAAATTGGAACACATGGATTCAGTACAGTTTGGAATGCTTAACAGTAAATTTAGGTAAGTATGTAATGCAAATTAAGAAAAAAATTGGGTTGTTCAAATTATTTGTTTTGCTTATAGTATGCGTGTGTATATGTCATTATAGCTAAATAATAAACAAATCACTCTCACAGATTACACCATCATATCAAAAATATCAATCTCCAATTTTGGTCAAAACCAAGATTTTTTTGTCTATTACTGTCTTGGGCAGACCAGCTATTGCCATATTGATATTTTTTATGTTTACAAGCATTGTTATACCTTCGATACTCCTCAAGTTTCTTTTTTTCTGTTACTGTGATTTTCTGTTATTCTCCAATATTCCGATCATTATGTTTATTGGTACCGCTACCCTTTTATATATTTCTGATTTTACATTTTTTGGGATGCCCTTATTTTCTACAAAAATGTATTTTATTTCTGACCGGTATATTATTAGCTTATAACGTCTTAGTTACGCGGGAATTATAAGGGTCATAACTCCCTTGGGATATTAAGAAAAATTTGACATAAAATCAAACGATTGACATCTAATGTCAATTTGATTGTCATCTATTGAAACATTTATTCCACTTTAAAAATGAACAAAATGTTACTAAAATCGGTCAGAAATAAAATTATCTATGTATCACTGGAATTATAAGGGTCTCAATTACCTAGATACATAAATAACTATTATATTGTTGAAAAATTTCTCTGCGGATCATTTCTTGATATAATTTCTTTGTCAACTTTCGTTTGTATGATTATTGACACCAGGTATCTGAATTTCTGTATTTTTTATCGATGTTTAAGTCTTTGTTTATTTTATATTGTCTTCGGTGACGTAAACTTTTTGCAGTATAATACATATTTGCTTAACTCCTTTTGTGGTCTCCGGCATTTTAGAGGTTTCATGTTCCATTCTTAAGTAGTGTTTAGTACTTCTGTAGATACTTTTTATTACTTTTTATCAAATCCTTTTCAATGCCTCGTTTTTCTAATAGTGCCCAGATGTCCTAGCGGTTTATTTTGGGTTTCTTTTTGTTCTTTTTCTACTTTTCTGGTAACTAGTTTTGCTACATGGTTGGGTAGTGTTATGGCTCTATAGTTTTACATTCTTGGCTGTGATATTGAGTTTGGGTATTTCCTCCACTACATATATGCATTTATTGAATGAAAGAGATTTTCAGTTTTTTTTTTTGACAGAGGTATCAAAATCAACAGCCTAAGGCACAATGTCTGTGTCATCTTCAAGGCTATATAGGATATTTATCATTTTAGTTGAATAATTATTAACTTACAAATCATATTGAAGCATTGAGTTAAAATCACGTAAAACAGCGTTAAAGACGAAAAGAAAGGCCTAAAAAATAAGTAAGTACCGAACTGTCACAAGGTTATGAAACGATAAAAGTTGGTGAAAAATAATTTAAAAGAAGCACCGTAGTCTTACAAAATTCTGAGTGTAGATAGTCTTTATTGTGTATAAGCATATTGATAGATTAGAACTAGAAGATGTCATAGACCGTGTGTCGAAACGTAGGCTGTTGATTTTGGTACCAATGTAAATACCCCTTCGAAAACGATTTGTAAGGACCGAAATATGCGTGTCAGGAAACTGATCAAGTATTTCTATTTGTACCTATAATGTACAACCTGTTTAAAACAGCTGAAGACTTCTTTCATTTAATAAATTATTGAATTTAATGTGTGAGCAGTATTCCAGCGATGGTCGAATTTGGGCTTTATATAGCGTCAAAAGCTGTTGGGGGCTCTTAGATCGGAAAAGTATTTCAAGCTTCTGCAAAGCTACCTGAGCTATGGCTGCAACATCACTGTGCCAAGCCATATGACTATCCAAATTGACGCCTCAGAAATTAACTGATGAAGCCAAGGGAATCGAGGGTCCCGTCATGACTATATCTGATTCTTTAACATTAATAGACGTTCCTGACGTTGGCTTTTTAGTGACCGTGTACAAGTCGGGACTTGAGGTTAGGAAAGACCCAACAATCTAGTAAAATCACCATCTCGTTTTGGAATCCGAGTTGGTTCGCCTACGAGTTGATTGGGGCCAGAGCTGATGACAAAGGATTCAGCTTCTCAACCTTGCTCGTCGCTTGTATTTGAGCTAGTTAACATTATAAACGTTAAAATCGCCAAGGATGGCAACTTCGAAACTGGAATGACGGGTTTGCAAAAAGTCGACAGTGTTAGCAAGTGATGAGAAGAAGTCTGAACATACTGGTTATCGCTTGGCGGCCGATAAAGGCAGCAGATGAACTTTGTTATGTCTGCGTTGATATTTTAAATCATATTACATCAAAGTCTTTAGGCTCGAGTGTCTCCTCTCGTTGATAAGAAATGTCACTGCGGACGAAGAGACAAGGATCAAAATTGCGGCTAAATCGGCGATGGAAGTCGTATCCAGGATATAAATAGCTGACCGTACTTATCGACGATCTGACCTTTGTTCCGGTTAGTGCGAGTACATGAGGTTTGGTAGATTGTAAATGTTGATGGTCTGCATTGATATTCGAGTTCAGTCCTCTTATATTGCAGAAGTCGAATCGAAAGTTGCTTATGGGTCTTTTAACAACTCCAGGGGCCTATAACACAAGACCTACAAGTGTAAGCTTTTGATTGGAGACTTGTTAAGTTTTGTAACACAACTCGACCTATAATAACCTTTGTAGAACTTATAATGACGGAAGAATTTTACAGTTGTAGGCCTGGTTCTGTAACCTAAAATTGTTATTACTTACACTTACGCGTTTCATTACAATTGTAGGAAAATTGTTACCCTTCCTAAACTGGCTTCTAATATTCGCTACAAGTCAGTTTAAAAGAATCGGTTGCTTAATTCGTATATGTGGTCGAGCTCAAGTGATTCTGATAACGATGAAAACGTGGCCTGACTTTGCTTCTCTCTTCGGTGACGAATTTATTGAAAGTTTTAGACTAAATAGAGCACAATTCCGAGATCTCCTTAGAGACCTATCTCCATCATTACAGAATAGTACTAATCGGGGGTATGGGCGGCAGCCTGAACATAACATGTGGATTGCACTTCACTGGTTAGGAATTAGGAAACGGAGGACAACACCATGGTGTTTCTGATATGCATGGTGTATCAAAAATGACAGTTTGTATATGTGTTCATGATTTTGTGACTGCTGTTAAGCAAATAAAATTTAACGAAGTAGTACCTTGACCTGCTAATACATTAGGCGTAACACAGGTCTTTCATGATATGGCAGGCATGCCTGAGGTGTGTGGCGCTATAGACGGGACACTTATAGAAATAGATGTTCCAAGTATTAATGAAGTAGCTTATGTAGGCCGACATGGAAGCACTCTATTAACTACTATGGCAGTTTGTAGACAAGATAAGGAATTTTTGTCGAAAATCGGTCGAAAACCACGTGTTTGGAAGACATTTTGAACACTACCAAAATTATTTCCTAACCTTCTTCTTCACATTATGTTGTATACGCATGTCAGACAAACTTTACGTACATTTCAACTACACAAGTATTATATTTTAGTTTTGAATCGTATATTCTCCGTTATTACAAGTCGCTCTAATAATTTTGTGTTACAGAAATTAATAGGACTTGTAGCTACGGTGAATGCTTAACAAGTTCTACACTTGTTACAATTATAGGTATAGGTATTGTGTTACATGGCCCTGTGTCCATTTCCAGTGTTGTTCATGGGACCCGCCTGGCTGTTGGAAACGGTAGATGTTGGAATATCTTCGTTTAATGAGGCGCCAGGGTCAGTCGACTTTGACTTGATTTTTAATAACAAAAAAAGGGAAATTAAAGGCACTGTTGTAAGTGCCCCCCGCTTTGTTCGATGCATAATTTGACATGCTCTCAAAAGAATATTTGGCGTTATGGTTGCACAGTTTTTAACAATGCTTTGTTCCAGTTCCTGCAAATTATGTACAGGTGTTCTGTAAAGGCTGCTCTTTAAGTAAGGGAACACAAAATAGTTCATACTCCTCCAACAAGGTGACTTAGGTGGAAACTCAACTTGTTTATTCAAACTATTGACAAATGCTCTATATAAATTGTTTAAATATGTTTATTAAATTTTTATTTATACCTTAGCTCTTGTTACCTCTAGCAAAACATAATAATTCCAACAAACCACAACTACTGAAAACATAATCAATTAATCCAATTTTTAACCACGCCACAGATTACTTCTATCTAGTCTGTGGAGTAATCTGTTACCACGCTGTATATACGTATGAGGTATTATATTTTAGTTTTGAATCGTACTCATTTATGACTGCAGCAAGTGCTTTGAGTGTTGACAAAAAACAGGCTTTAAAGCAGAATATAGCCAAGTGCAACGGAAAATATGTCGAGAAATGGACGAGCAACTGTACACATTTAACTGTAGAGAAAATCACGCTAACCGTAAAAGTACTTCAGGCTCTTATCGATGAAAAACCTTTAGTCCAGCCCGAATATTGGTTAAAATATGCACAAAGCATTGAGAAGAAAACGGCATTTCCAGATATCAATAATTACAACAGGCCGCCGGTTGCCGAGCAGTTATTGAGATCCGATTTCGAATATAAACTGGATCCTAAAAGAAAAACGTTGTTTAGAAATAAAATGTTTGTGTTTTTAAAAAGTAATATCAAACAACAAATGGAAGAAGTAATCAGGAGCTGTGGTAAGTTAACTTACAACAGCCACATACCTATAAAATCGCATAGATCATATATCGTGTTTTTAAAATATCTATTTTTATACTTTTATTGTTGTCCTGAGTAACTTGGTTTATATTGAGTTTTGGCAACTAAATGTAAATAAATGTTAATGTTAGTTGCGCGATCAGCAAGATATTTAACACAAAAGTAGTCAGTATCCACGGCTGTCAATACTTAATACCACATTGAATGTCTTTACCCGTGGGTCGCCCGAACTTGACTGCGTATCGATCGCATGCTACCTGAATGTCTTCGCGGTCGACGTGTTGGCCACCCCTGTTGTATAGTAATAAATATTTTTGAAATGTGCACACTAACCCACCTAATATGAAATTAACTTAAAAAAGGTCGATACCATAACACATTTCGGCACCAGTTACTTGAACATAGTATTAACCGATTTTTTAGGAGGTGATTGTATGGCTTGGGAGACAGAAGGACCAAAGACCTTTTACGAAATCACCACCAGCCCAAAAGAGTATTTGATTATAAAAAACGACAGCGACGACGAAAATATATCGTTCAACGCCATCATAAAAGAAACGGTAAAGCAAAAGAAGCGGGCGATCCCTCTTAACGAGATCGCCCTGGCCATCGTCCATTGTTCGTGCGAGGTCAACTGCAATCCGGATTTCAATAAAGTTAGCGAAGTGTTCGGGGCGCGCACGCAAAAAGCCCAAACTATGGGCATACTGGCGCTTGAAACTGAAACGGAAAATATGGCTCACGAAGTAAAGACGGAAAATGTGATTCCTGCAAGTGTCGACGATGATTGGACGTTGAACGTTCCGGACCTAGGTATAGCAGACTTACTATTTTATATTTTACCGATGTGTTTTATTACTGTCTAATCTTGATCCCGTGTCAGTAATGAAACTTTTCACTAAGTTCCCATTCATGAGAAAATAATATTGTAAAATCAAAACTTTATATACAGGATATTTGGTATATCGATAGAAAGTTTTTACTGGGCGATAGTAGGGATTATTTACAACATAATATATAACCCTATATAAATATTTACCCTCATACAATGTGTTTCCGTTTTGGAGATATCGGTTATTTTTCATATCTTTAAGTTGCTACGAATAAAAATTAGGATTGTAATGGACTTAACAATAAAAAAAGATAGTTCTCAAGTTATTACCAAAATTTTCCTGGACCAATTTTACTTGATACACTTTATTTGTTAATGTTTAGCGTTAGCGCCATTTGGTAACGCTTGTAATACCCAAAAGCAAAACTAAAAGGTATCAACACTTAGCAAAAAAAATATAATGAATATTTCAACCAGAGACTTTTTATTGTTGGATTAAGGTAAGTTTGGATAAATACTAACATTTTTACATAGGGAATCCGTGGTGTACCATCACGGGCACCCTGTATTAAAAAAGGTTATTTTATTAACCATACGAAAATATCCGCCATTTGAAATGATCACATTATCATACTTAATTTTGTCCAAAAATTTACACGGCATCAATATCCTACCTTGGTGAAACAAAGGCTTCTCCGACGGACTCGATTTCGGTTTAATATAATTAAAACCAGCCAACTTGCCTTCCTCCTTTTTCTCTGTGTGTGTGTTAAGTCAATGGCTCTGGTTGAAACCAAATGGCCAGACCTTTTTCTCTTTCGGCGATTTTTCAGCTTTGACCAGAATAACATCGTTGTCGCCATTTTCACAGCCCGCATCGTCATAAGAAAAACGACGACGAACGACTGTACTGTCTAACCAGATCGGTTTCATGAGAGTCCGGTACTGTTTGCGAAGCGGCGACTTTTTGTATGTTTCGGCTTGATTATCTGGAAAACAAACATTGGGATTGTAGCGGATGCTACAAATGCTAGCGTATACCGAGTGCAGGGATGGGTAGGTAGAGAATTATACATATTCTACTGTATGTTCTACTCCTAGAAAATTATTTTTCTACACTAACCAATTTTCTACATCTTGAGATGTAGAAAATGAGTTATTTATATTATCGGCCATTATTTTTGTATAAATGTTAGTTGAAATACTGAAAATGCATCATTAAAAACTATTAATTCTCTTTTTACAGCTTACACAGTTCCTAAAATAATAAAACAAATCAACTAACCTGAACCGAAACAATAAAAACATTGCTTAAGTAACAATTAAGAAAACACTCATTAAGTAACTGTTAAGTAAAATAAAAAGAGTAAAAAACACAAAGAAAGTTAGAATTCGTCGGATTTGTTATGGTCTCTAATCTTCAAGTTGTAATAGATATAAGTCAGCATCTATGAATTTTCAGAAGTGAGCCTGTTACGAACAGGGGAACAAACAAACGACCAATATGAAAATAGCCTTTCTAGTTGTGCTGATAAAGTAGGAATTGTGTTCAGCTTAATCGCTAGACGAGATAATGTGGGATGGAGCTTTTTAGCTGATTTCCAAAAAGTTCGCACTCTTGTAATTTTTGTGTCGCTGGGTTAGAGGCCACGGAAAAGATTTAAAGCGTTCTTTTGGCGTTTATCTACATATGGAATGTATTCATAAAAACCTTTTGGCAGTTGTACATTCATCTATTCTTCAGCTGCATCGTCAGCGACTCGATAATAGCAAAACAAAATTGCTTAGAAAATGATGGAAAACATTTTGTACATATTTGTCATATTTTTCTTGCTAAATTGCTAATTATTTCTCACTCTAAGATTTGTGTATATTTTCATATTCACATTTTATTCAGTGTTATTGATGTTCGTTTAGCTTTTTGGCCTTTTATTACACCTTTTATAGTGACGAGATTTATAATTAAAGAAAATAAAGCAAATCAAATTCGCTTAGTTGTATTAAACCAAACCGGAGTTATCGATATTTTTTAAATAAATGTTTTTCCTTTCCTATCACTTTACTTAAAGAGCTAGAGAAAAATTGAAAAATGAAATCATTTAGAATTATCTAAAGATTACAATGTTAACATTTGCAATATACCTCGCTATTTACTTGGCAATTTAAGGATTTGTCAGACAGACAGCAGTCTGACATTTTTACATGCCATTATATCAGTAGACCATTGTGATAGCCCGTCGTCTAGGTAGCATGGCTGGTATACAATACAACAGCAGACCACTTTCTGTCTGACAAAGTCTTTTAGAAGAAACCCCGATTTCTCAATATGGTCGACAGTAGGGGCCAGCCTAGAAACTTAAAAAAAAATCCCCAGCTATTTCTCTTGTCCATTATATTTAAAGATATTTTTTCCCAAAGTTGTGCGATTAACGGTTTCTGAGATACAGTCGGTCTCCTCTCTTAGTGGGCCCCCGGTACATCTGAGATCAAATACGTCGATGACAACCTTATTTATTTTAGCGAAATTTTTTACAAAAAATTCATTCTCAATTAAAAACAACAAAGTTTTTCTTCCTTTTGACTCATACATTACAACTTACTGTATGTTTATAACATTGTTGTAGACCCTTCCTTTTGGATAAGCTGTATATTTTAAAATAATTTTATTATAATATCTATTTTCACAAACAAAATTTTTTGTTCTAGTTTGCATTTTTGATACAGCTTGTGACTTATTAGAGAAGTATACAATAAATGTGCATTCTATATAAAAAAGGCAAAATCGAAAAATCTCAGGGAAAATTGTAAGTGGCTATAAGGCTATAAATTATTGGTTACAAAGAGATCATTATTAAAGCATTATTTTATCTACTTTATCAATACACATTTTAATACAATTCTAGATTAGCTACACAATATTAAATTAAATGCTGACCATCTACTTCCCTCTGAATAGGAATTATTCGAACCTTCGTGCGATATGGCGAATATCTGCTAACTTTAGGACTTACAATATCGACATTGGAACCCCTAAAACAAAGAACATGGATTAAGGCATGTCACTAAATGATTAAACTGAAAAAAAAAAATTGGTACAAAGTACCAACATGAGGTACAGTAAGCCATATTCAAAGATATGTACAAAAGTTATAAATTCAAAATCGGTTCAATTTGATAGTCAGTAGTTTAAAATGGTGTAAGGAGTGTTTTGCATAGGAAATCAAGTTCTATTTCGACCCTAAATCATAGAATAGTCCACATTATTTATATTAGATACTAAAATTTTAATGTTCCTGCGCTAAATTGTTAAAATGGTACTTAATTTTAATTTCTAAATTATTTAATGATTTACTTTTGTCTCTATTAATTTCAGCACTTTGGTAAAATCTTCATAAAATAAACAGAGTACGGACCTGGAATAACTTTAGTTTGTTTTATATAAATACATAACAGTTGGGCTCATTTTATCAATATCTTGTTATTAACAACTACTACAATATGGTTTCAAAGAATACCATTGGTATCATGGAAATTATGTGGCTGTCAGCAATAGACAGATGGTCCCTATAACGACATCTGAATCCGTGGTCCACTATAATACCTGGTCAGAAACACGCAAGGGCTACACTAGGAAACCCCTCAAAGAAATTAAGAACTGACATGCTGTATTTAACACACGTTTCAGATAAAACAAGTCATAGGCTAACAGGCAGTTCTTTGAGCAAACACCTGCCACTTATATAAAGCCCAAGTAAAACCATCTCCCAAATATCGTGCCCTTTTTCAGGGCATTTTTTACATCCTCATTAAACCAAGGATTCTTATTTGATGGAACCGTTCTTTGTTTGTTCCATAGGTGCCATCTCACCCAATTGTTCGTTCGTTCGTTCGTTCGTTTATTATTATTTCAATAGGCAAGCCTAATACAAATTAGCTAACATAGAATAATACAAATACTATAATTTAAACTAAACTAACCTTAACTCTACAAATATAAAAATTAAAAAAGGAAAGAAAAGAAAAAACCAAAAAAGGCAACAACGATAGCTCGTCACGCCGCGCCGGTATCTTAACTTCTAAAAAATGTCCTAAGCTCTCTTTTAAAACTATTAATCGATGTACACTCCTTGACATATCTCGGTAGATCATTGTACTCTTTAAGACCTTTGAAAAATAAAGAATTCATAGCTCTCCTGGAATTAGTCCTCTTGATATAAAAATCATTTCTATTTCTAGTAGGGTAATTATGTACATCACTGTTATGGGCAATAAATCCACCAAGGTAAGATGGGAGAAGACCATTTAATAACTTATATATAAAAACCATGGCCAAAAATGTAATTCTCCGTTCTACTGACATCCATTCCAGACACAAAAGCATGCTGTTAATAGGTGTATACCTATTACATGAAAGGACAATTCTCATTCCCCTATTTTGCAATTTTTGTAAAGAAGATTTACTGTTGTTGTCCAGTAGAAACAGAAGGCTAGGGCAATAGTTAAAATGTGGTTGAATTATTGTGTTGTATACTGTAACTCTGGAGTTAATGCTGAGATTTTTTGCCACTCTTGAGAAAAAGAAAAGTTTCTTTGTTATTTTTTTCTGAATGTACATAAAATGACTTTTAAAACATAACAAATTATCAATGACAAATCCCAAGTATTTTATTTCTTTTACCAATTCCAGTGTAGTTCCGTAGATTTCTATATTTACATTGTCCAGCATAGAATATTTAAATTTTGTTGTAATAATCATTGTCTTGGTTTTACTTACATTCAATTTCAATTTATTAGTATTCAAGTACCTTTCTATTTTAATAAGTTCACTATTTATATTTTGAACGGCAATCTGTATATTTTTGTGACTACATGAAAGTAAGGAGTCATCAGCAAACAAATTAAGAAAATCAGGCCTAATAAAATAGTTGATATCATTTATATATATTATAAATAAAAGGGGACCTAACACGCTCCCTTGGGGTACACCGTATCCGTTTACAATGTCACCAGAAAAGTTATAATTAATCTTTGTCCGTTGCCTTCTATTTGTTAAATAGTTTCGAAACCAATCGAGTACTATCCCCTTTATACCGTAATATTGGAGTTTACGTAATAGGATTTCATGGTCTATTGTTTCAAAGGCACGCTTGAAGTCGAGGAAAACAGCTACAACAAAATTGCCATTATCAATTAGGTCATTCCAAGTGGCCACCGTAAGTTGTAGAGCAGATTCACAAGAGTGATTCTTTCTAAAGCCCGATTGATTTGAGAATAGTAAGTTATTATCATTAAAGTATTCAACCACTTGTTGATAAACAGCTAACTCTATAATTTTTTCTATAGCAGGTAAAGAATTAATAGGTCGAAAATCGACAGCATTATTACTATTTCCATTTTTAGGGATAGGTGTAACTGTAGAACATTTTAATTGTTCAGGGAATATACCGTGTTCCAAAGATGTATTTACCAATTGTAAGATGACATGCCCGACAGCATCAAAAATATTTTTTAGGATTCTCGCATTCAGAATATCATCAATATTACATTTGTTATTCAAAGAGTTGACAATCTTCTTAAGGTTCTGGATAGATAGAAGTTTAAAATTATTTAAAGATGTATGCACTTCTGGAAGACCCTCTCCTGTCCAAAAATCAGATGCGGGAATCGATCCTCTTATTTCAGCAATACTTTCGACAAAGAATATATTAAACTTATTTGCAATATTAGTTTCACCCTGAATAGTTTTAGTAATATTTCCAGTCTGAATTTCTATAGTGGAATGACTAAAATCCCCAACACTACCTTTAACCAGTTTTTTTAAGGTTTTCCACATCAACTTACTATTATTGCGGTTCGAATCTATCTTATTAAAGTAATAGGCCTCTTTTTTTTGCTTCAACAAATTTACAAAATGGTTTCTACATAACTTATATTGTTCCCACTTTAAAACCGTTTCATTCTCCGATGTACTATTTTTAAAATTTAAATATGCTTGATTTTTTTCTTGACCAACCCTCCGTACCTCTAAATCGTACCATGGTAGATCATTGCCCCTAACAGATATTGTTTTTATCGGAGCTATCCTATCAATTACTTCAGTACATTTGAGGATTATGCCATTTAAAATAAAATCTACATTAACTGAATTCAAAACATCGGCCCAATCAGCCTCGATAAGACCATAATTTATGTTTTCTATTGCCATCCCTGATAGATTACGGAACTGTTTCCTATAGCTATCCAAATTACATATTTTTTTATTATTTATCCCAATTGAGACAACAGAATGATCAGTTATTTTTATAGATTTGTGAACCTTGTACTTTACATCAAAATTGCCAATTGCTAGGTCTATAAGAGTACTATTCTGATCTGTACATCGTGTTGGTTCCCCTATCCACTGGCTTAAACCCAAAATGCCTAACACCTGCCTTAGCTTATTAACATAAAAACCATCAGAATTAAAATTCAAGTTAAAGTCTCCAACCAGCAACAGTCTACTCTTACTCCCCAACAAACCCTCACAAAATTCTTCAAAATTATTCAAAAATAATGAGTGACTGGCATTAGGAGAATGATATATAACACCCAAAGTTGTAAAATTATTATTTATTTTAACATCAGCTATCACACCCCAGTAATTGCCAGGTAATATAAAATATTGTATATTTTGGTAAATTATTCCTTTTCGTATATACATAAGTGCACCCCCGGTATGTCGGTTTTCAGAATTACATCTAATTAGATTATAATTATCAAGGGAGCATTCCAAGTCAAGGAAATCTTCTGTTATACGAGTCTCACTCAACAAAATTATGTTAGGTAAACGGTTGACAATGTTAACAATAAGTTCATCTCTATGAGAAATAAAACTTTGAATATTGGTATACACAATGTCCATGTATAGGTTATCATTTGCATTAAGACCATTATCACATACACTTACTGGTTTTTTTTAACTATCTTTGGAGAACCATCAATATATTTGATAATAAGCTCTGTTTCGCCGTCAGCTCTACGACGCGTTAGTTCATCCCTGATTTTGCCGAACTCATCCTGCTGTATTCGCGTTAAGTCCGTACATATGTACACACGTTCTGATCGATCAAGCTTGCTCTTGTTGATTATAATGTTATGCACTTCTTGATGGCTGGAAAGTGTCACTTTCAGAGATCTCCTGTTATTTTTATTCCGCTTACCGACCCTTAGAGTTTTTATTATTCTTGGAGGAATATCGCACAACCCATTAAATATTCTCTGAATAGCTGTCAGATCAGACGTTGCATTATCCTCAGCTAAATTGAAAACCATTACATTATTCATTCTCTTTTGCCTTTCAAAGATTTCCCTCATAACCTCTTCATTAGAAGTGACAGGTGTGCTGTTGGGTGGTACAGTTACTGGACTATCACTCTGCTTAGAGAATGTATCAATCTTTGAAGAGATGTCATTCTTGAAGTTCTCAAATCTCTGTTCTAAGGTTTCCAAGTTCATTTTAAGAATAGGTATCAAACGCATACCTTCCTGGCAGGAATCACAGAGATATTTGAGAACCCTCTTAGTCTTGAGCTCTATCACTCTTATCTCTGATGCAGTCAATTCTGTACAGAAGTAGTGAAAACTAAGCCCACATCCATCACAATCCACCTTCTTATCGTCGCTTATATGATTATTACACTTGTTGCATTTCACCACCATCCTGCTAAATTACTGAGCAATCCTCGTAGAAATCGAACAATAGCAAATGTTTATCTACACAAATATGTTTAGTACAATAAAACAAATCGGGTAAAAAAATTCTAAGGTTATTTGCTACCTATGGATCGCAGAAAGCAAATTTTTGTTGTTATCCAACAGCGACAGAAGACAAATTAAAACAGATTACACCCTCAGACAGCTTGCACTCTTATCCACCTGCACATCCAAAAATTAATTTTTAATTCACTGTACTTATCACTTAATACTGACAAAAACGAATTGTGGTATAAGTCTTCGGTCAGTTCATTAACAGTACCCATCCATATCCAACCATCTCTGGTTATCCAGCCTTAACCGAAATTCTTCAATCAATATTTGGTTTCTATTTTGTCTAATTTTGATATTAACTTGATTGCAAATTTTTACTACATTTCTTATTACCACCTGAATGATGTAATGATCACTAATTTGTGGGCTTTTTAGTACAGTTGTGCATACTTTGTCTTTATTTGTAAACATAAGATCAATAATGCTTTTTGTATCTTTTGTAACCCTAAACACTTCCACTTAATTGGCGTTTTTCTGGTGAGTCCTTTATTACATCTATGTTTAAGTTTCTCATTATCACGGATATAATTGAGTTTGTTTCGACAAAGTTCTTCCACTTTTCATAAACATTTACATGAACGGTCCCATGCGGCATGACCTCCAATTTGAGGCTATATATTTACAATTTGTTTTGAGATAGTTAATACATTTCTTTTCATATTATCTACATTCACTTTGATTATGTTCCCTACTACCTCGCCTACTACATTATGGTCATGTCTGCTTTTCTGTGCAATCCTTTGCCATATGATTACATCTATAGCACTTCTTTACATCAACAAACTCAAATATCTTACACCTAAATTATTTTCACATTTAACGAAATATAAGCAGATATCCTTGCATTTGGGCAATTTCCTTGTAAGGCTTAAAAAGTAGTCCAATCTCTCAGTGGTTATCGTTTCAAATGGTAGGAATAAAAGCATGTTTAAATAAACCACAAATAGCTTTAATTGTAGAAAATAGGGGGGGGGGTTATCTCTACATTATAGTAATTAATCAAAATTAGTAGGACATGTTTCGACCTTAGGTCATCTTCAGCAAAAGATCAAACACTTATAGTAGGATAAATAAGCTATGCCACAGGGGAATCTGAAGGAAAGCAACTTAGTTATAGGTTGTACAAAATTTAAATGGGTAAATTTTATATCTCAATGATAGTATTAAAATAGAGTGACATTAGAGAGAGAGAGGTTAAAGAAGAATCTTTTAAATTTTCATCACTATTCGAAAAAGTTTTTTTTTATTTATTTATTATTATAGTAGGTAAGTACTACAGGGTGATTTCTAAAGTGATACTTTTTTTCCAACTGTGTATACAACTACTTAGAAGAAACAACTTTTTCAAATAACTTTTTTTAAATAACTCAAAAATAAAGGAGATATTTTTTCATACACCTGAGCAATTTTTATTTTTAAACACTCCCAAACTAACTGAAATCTATCACGCGATGAACTGACAACAAATTGAGACTTCACTGCTTAACATAAAAAAAAATAAACACCAACAAAAAAAATTATCAGCAGTCATATCGTAGGCTTTTTACATTACCGTATCTCCTTTATTTTCGAGTTATTTAAAAAAAGTTATTTGAAAAAGTTGTTTCTTTTAAGTAGTTGTATACACAGTTTAAAAAAAAGTATCACCTTAGAAATCACCCTGTATATTTAAGCAATTGTGCCTTACAAAAATGTAAAAGTGTAGAACTTTTCTTATAGTTTAGTCGTAGGTGCATGAATCATGAATATAAGACAAATGTGATCTAGTGTTCAATTAACCTATTCTAAACAGGAGCTGTTCTAAGAGTTCTTCATTGTCTATACTCTATACCTCTATGTAGGTTTTTATGTGATTGTTTAACCTTACCTTTTTTGTATAATCCTTAGGATTTAAGCGGGTTTTTGAAAAAAAGTGTAAAAATCGCACAAAAATAAGCAAAAAGACTTAATACAGGTTAGCTTTTAGGATTTATGCAGACCACGTAAGAAAAATGAAATGAAATTAAAATTAAGATTAATAATTACTTAATGGTGGATTTATGCAAGCTAATTAAGACCTTTATTTTGATTAATTTTCTTTATTTGTTAGGTGATATGCATAAATGCACCCTTAGCATTACAAACATTTATATTATGTTAATTGTTAATTCAATTTAATTTTTGTTAATTGGTTCGCATAAATCCACCATAACATACATAATATCCACCCTCATAATGCTATTATGGTGGCACTGTTTGTAGTTAGGTACTTATGTACTAGATTAAATACTAGTAAACTTACCTTCTTTTGCGTGTCCCTTCGTGACGCTGACTAAAGAAGTTTCGAACATAATCTAGGACGTTTTTAAATGGTGCCATCACAGAGGTTATGGTGCCCACAAAAACTTAAAGAAGCTTTCGGAAATGCTTGGGCTACATTTCAAACGTGCTTGAACTTAGTAAAATACAAATGTTTTCGTAAATAAGGTTTCACCAAGTTCCCCTTCATGAGAAAATAATATCGTAAAATCAAAACTTTATATACAGGATGTTTGGTATATCGATAGAAAGTTTTTACTGGGCGATAGTAGGGATTATTTACAACATAGTATACAGGATGTTTCAATAAAAACTCCCAAGCCAATTATTTCGAAAACTATAAGTGACATGTAAATTCTGTAAACGCCAGTTTTTAGCCTCTATGATTGGCTTCACAACTGTGTAAAAAATGTGTTTAAATAATACAAGATGTAGGTGGCGCCATGGTGCAAAGAATTTTTTCGATGACAGGAACTTTTAAATGTTGTTGTGGTTCTTAAAGATAATTAATTTTTGATCAAATTATGTCTCATAAAAATTTTGGATAAATCCAACATGGACGGAGATATTTGGGGTTAAGTTTTTTATTAAAATAATTTTAACGAGTATTTTAATTATAAATATTTTTAATATCCTTCAGCAGATTTTAATTTAATTTTGGTAATGATAATTTTAGTGATAAAACGCTCGTGTAGCGCTAAATTATTACGTCCAGTGACGTCTCAGGGGACGCCTTAACAAATAATATTAGCAAAAAATAAGACGCCACTGAGTTTTTGGTAATTTTTATATTTTTTTCGGATTAAGCAACTAAAAATATCCTTTTTCTAATTTTGTCTCGAAAAATAGATATTTCGAACGCGCTAGCGAGTTCGAAATATATCCATTTCGAACTCCGAATTTTATTTTTTAAAAGTTGGCATTGGTAATATTTAAATGTTTTATTCTGTTGACGTCTGACGTTTCCTGTTATTGTGATCCATGAGAAAAGAAAGTTTTCGGGACTTCTCTGGTAAAAGTTGATTTATCGTTTTATTAGCAATATCCCTTAACTCAGGGGGAGTTGAACTTAGATTATCATGCTCCATATTTTTTTTAATTATAATTATGAACAACTCTATGAAATATTAAAACACAAATTTCGTGACAATGACACAAAGAAAATATTATTTATTGTCAAGGCTACTATGATAAAAGTAAATTTATAGTATTACCAACATAGAATTTAGACATACAAATTTACAAAATTTGAAGGGTTGATTTTCTTTTTAAATATGTATTTTCTTATTGAAAAAAATACAAAATAGAAAAAATAGTATAAAGTACGTGTTTTATAAAGCTGTTAGAGCACTTGTCCCGTTAAAAAACTCGCCGCAAGCGGCTCGTTTTTTTAACATGGACGCGTGCTATAAGATGATGCTTTATAAAACATGTACTTTAATATACTATTTATTGTTTGTTAAATTGTTTTCATATCTTGCTTCGTTTTCGAGGAATAAAAATGCATATCTCTGGAAAACAAAAATCATTAAATAATTAACATTATTAACGCTCAGTGTCAATGTCAGAATTTGCAATTTCTACATTTTTGAAATAAAAATGGTTCACCATACAAAGCAAGACAAATTGAACATGGTTTTAGTTTATGGAGAATGCCATCAAAATGCTTCAGAAGCTGTGCGCTGCTATCGAGCTCGTTTTCCAGATAGACCAACGCCCGATCGCAAATCTTTTGTAGCTTTGTGTACCAACTTAGCTACATATGGTAGCTTTAAAAGGGGAAAGGTTCCAAGAAGGAAGAGGGTTACGAATGACGAAAATGCAGCTATAGTCCTACAAACAGTAGAAAATAGCCCACAAACGTCATTACAAAAATTAAAAGATGAAACTAATATTACAGTAAGTTCGTGTCGCAGAATCCTAAAAGGAAATGGGTTTTTTCCATACAAGATTCATTTAGTGCATCATCTACAACCAGAAGATTACCAGCGCAGATTAAACTTTTTAGCACATTTTCATATTCTTTTTAAAGAAAATCCAAATTTATTAAACCAAATAATGTAGAGTGACGAATCCCGGTTTCACAATAATGGAGTAATTAACAGACATAATTGTCGCTACTGGTCCCGGGAAAATCCTAACTGGATGCGACAGACTAAATTTCAAACACGATTTGGGGTAAATGTTTGGTGTGGTATTGTAAATGGTTACATAATCGGGCCCTATTTGTACCATGAACATTTAACTTCAGTTCGTTATTTACAATTTCTGCAAAACGATCTCCCCTGTTACAAAAGGTAGGAATTGACGTAAATACTATGTGGTTTCATCAAGACGGTGCCCAAGCACACAATAGCACAATCGTTATGAATCATCTAAATGTGACGTTTCCAGGAAAAGTGATCAGCACAAATGGGGATCTTAGATGGCCAGCAAGGTCCCCTGATTTCACCCCGATGGACTTTTATTTATGGGGCTACTTACAAAATGAAATCTACAAGGAACCAATAGAAGACATTGCTGACCCTTACAACAAAATTTATGCTACTATAGCCGCTATTAATCGAAATACACTATTGAGAGTTTGCACAACCGAATTATTATATCGATTTGCTATGTGTGTGTATGAAAATGGCAATAATTTTGAACACCTCATTCGATCCCATTAGTTAGTTTTTGGTATTGTTCTAATTTTCATTAATAATTTTGTATAATTCCTTATCAGTTCTTTCATAAAATTTAAAACATCTTTTAATTTTATTTTATTATGTTTTAATGTTTTAACTTTGCTTTTAAACAACAAATAAATACAACGTATCGATAATCTATGGTTTTGTTTCTTAATGCATATGCAATAAAATTGTTTTTATTTTTATTTCTCGAAAACGAAGCAAGATATGAAAACAATTTAACAGACAATAAAAGGATATTTTTAGTTGCTTAATCCGAAAAAAAATATAAAAATTCCCAAAAACTCAGTGGCGTCTTATTTTTTGCCAATAATATTTGTTAAGGCGTCCCCTGAGACGTCACTGGACGTAATAATCTAGCGCTACACGAGCGTTTTATCACTAAAATTATCATTACCAAAATTAAATTAAAATCTGCTAAAGGATATTAAAAATATTTATAATTAAAATACTCGTTAAAATTTAATTATTTTAATAAAAAACTTAACCCCAAATATCTCCGTTCATGTTGGATTTATCAAAAATTTTTATGATACATAATTTCATCAAAAATTAATTACTTTTAAGAACCACAACATTTAAAAGTTCCTGTCATCGAAAAAATTCTTTGCACCGTGGCGCCACCTACATCTTGTATTATTTAAACACATTTTTTACACAGTTGTGAAGCCAATCATAAAGGCTAAAAACTGGCGTTTACAGAATTTACATGTCACATATAGTTTTCGAAATAATTGGCCTGGGAGTTTTTATTGAAACACCCTGTATAACCCTATATAAATATTTACCCTTATACAATGTGTTTCTGCTTTGGAGATATCGGTCATTTTTCATATGTTTAAGTTGCTACGAATAGAAATTAGCCTTGTAATGGATTAAGCAATAAAAAAAGATAGTTCTCAAGTTATTACCAAAATTTACCCGGACTAATTTTACTCGATAAACTTCATTGTTATCGATTTTTTTTTCTTTAAAGGCAAATCTTTGTCAAAAGTATCATAAACAAAAGACTTTGAAATAGTGGCGAGAAATTCTCCGTTGTGACGGTAATAATGTTTTGATAGTAATAATAGGTACTAAGAACTAAAAAATACTTGTATTTGAAGTAAGAAAAACAAGATAAAATCATCCGCGATGAAATTATTTTATTTTAATGTCTAATGTTTAGCGATAGCGCCATTAGTAACGCTTGTAATACCCAAAAGCAAAACTAAAAGGTATCAACACTTAGCAAAAAAAACGTAATGAATATTTCAACCAGAGACTTCTTATCAGCAAGGCTATTGTTGTCCAAATAGATGTATCATTACATTTTATGTACAACTTAGGTCCAAAATATCAATGTCCTGTTATATAATAACAACCACATAACTTCCATGTCAACAATTGTTCCAATAATGACATCCTTGGAAATGATCTAATAGTTAGTGTCAACAGGACAATACCTAATAAATTTGACATTAGTGTGTTAGTATTTGTTGTACGTCTAAAGTAAAGCATTGTTTCTCTAAATTGGTTATTTTACTTTCTTTTCGATGAGGGAGAAACGGGCCATCATGACCGATCAGGTCACCAGACTTGACGCCTCTTGATTTTAATATGTGGGGAACAATGAAAGAACTTACTGGTGTATAAGGTTGAAATAATCAATCACGATCATCTTGTCAGAATAATTACTCAAGCGAGCAACCAAATAAGAGAAGAAATGAGGTTGCACGTCACTACCACCCAAGAAAAAACGATGGCCCGTAATTGTATTAGAAACGGATGTTCTTATTTTGAACATCAAATTAATGTAATATTTAACTATAATTCTGTGTTGCTTCAACAAGAGTTCCTCCGGCGAAGATGGCATTTCAACGTGGATTCTTGTGAATTTACCTAATGCTACCCTTGGTGTTCCTGCAATAAGTGACTCCTGGCGAGGCTTGATTTTTCTGGTTGTCTGGCATTGGTGATTCCTCTACATAAAGGTGGGGAATTAGATGAAGCTTTAATGGTGTGGTTTTTGAGTGGTTTAGAACTTACTTCTCTGATCGCTCCCCGGGGATTACGCTTAATGGTTCTTGTTCAGGTAGTATGAGTACCTTAGAGTTCTGTTCTCAGCCCAAAACTATTTTTATTATACACAAACCATCTGAGCTATTTGTCCACTCAGGGCCGATTCATGCAGTTCGCCGATGATACCATGAGTTCATGGCATTATAAAGATTAGGACAGCCGGAGGCTGTTGTTGTTAGGAAGCTAGAGTTGGGCAGACAATGGTGTAAGTCAAATAAGTTTCTTTTTAATATCGGTAAAACGCATGCGGTGGGCTTCAAGTGTTATATTGGAGAACTACAGCTGGAGGATCAGCATCCATTGAAACATGAATTTGTATGTAAGTTTCTTGGTGTTTTTATTGATTTCAACATCAGATTTGAGAACCACTTTCTTGGCCTTACAGTTTTGCGGTAAGGGAAAAACACATGAGAGTGCATTATTAAGTCATATCTTAGATATAGTCTATTATTTTGGGGCTTAACCAGCAAATACTTCCTAAACATTATATTTCTTTTCCAAAAAAAGGCTGTGAGGTATTTCTGTAGAGTGGGTTTCGGTGAGTCTTGCAGGTCACTGTTCATTTCCAGGAAGGTATTACTCTGTTCTCGCTGTTTATCTTGGAAACGTTCACTCTGATCCATACCATGAACTGCCTCACTTACGAGAGTAAAAAGATTTATGGTCATCTTGTGGACAAGCAACTTCCAAACAATAAGCTACTGGCAGAATTACTTGTAACTACTTATATACTTTTCATCCATGGGAGGGGTTCAAAATCACATAATTTGTCGCCGTCGTTCTTTCTTAAGTCGGCTACTCACTACGCGGCACTTGCCGAGTGAGTTGACTTCGAATAAAATTACCAAGTACAAATAAACTGTATACATTTATTAGGTGCCTATTTAAAAGTTGCAATTCATTCGGGAAGTGCAAGTCGGAAGACCAGTACTTTTTAAAGATGGACTCTAGCTGCTTCTATACTTTTGAGTTGTTCTTATACGTTTTATTTCCGCAACCTTGCGGAATTAACATCAATCATCAGCTTGAGATCGTTTCAGTCAATGGTGATAAAACAATAGGGACAATTTCTTAAGTGTCTCACCTGACTGGCGATTTTCCTGCTGACCATAATAAGAAACAAATTACACATTTCTCGGTCATTTTCCGCAAGGAAGCCAAATTTAATGTCAAAAATAAATATGTTTACTAATTTGACAGATAAGATGGCATATTGGATTTTTTTAAATGATAACCTTCATCAATAACCATACGAGTGAATTGCATTTCGCCATCCGATTTCAAAAACATATAGTTGTTTATATTTATTTTTAACCGTTCCGGAAATACGGGGGTTCCCAAATTGTCTTAATCGATTTTGTCTTTTAAGTGTCTCAACCCTTTAATAAATAGACACTACTAAGTTAAAATAACAGCAAATCTTTTATGAAGCGGGATTTTTAGTTTTATATTATTTTAGTATTTTTATCCGGCTAGAAAACAATATAGACTTTTATTTTCTACTCGCCAGTTATTCACCAGGTAGCCTGGAGGAATCTCAGCATGTCTCCGTGGGGGTGTGGCACTGTCGATGGGGGCTCTCAAGAGAGGTGCCTGAGGGGCTTCTGGGGGGTAGCTGGAGAAAGATCAGGAGAGTGGCCTGGAGTCTTTATGACACATGGGCGCTCCTGATCTTAGGGAAGGTGACCAGTCGTTGAGATGAAGGTCCCGTGTCCACCCAATGTTCGGGTATTTATACCCCGAAAGTGCTGACTCTTGTTTAATTAAACTTAACATTGGGTGGCACAGTGGTCCGCAACCTCAACGCACAGTGGTCTAGAAGTGTGAAAGTTTATAATTATAACGCAGAGCCCGCCATTTTGTTGACAATATGTTGACAAATGCAAGTCGTGCCTAAAGCATAATTAAAAAGCGATATCGTAGTCTATTAGTTGCATTAATAACGATTTTAAAACATATTGTTCTAAAATAAAAAATTGGACGCAATTATCGGTTTTTACATTTTCTTTCGATATCTTAATAATCTTAATATTATTTACGCATTAAGCAGAACGTTTTATGATTATTAGAAATAAGGAGAGTTTCCATGTATCTAAACTTTTTTTGGATGCGCTCTATAAGCGTGAAATTTTAGATAAAGTAATCTTGATGCCACCATTTCAGATGCTAAGGAGAACGGTAGAGAAACGGCAGGACCTAGAGAAGCTAAGAGGACGAGGAGTGCCGATCAAAAAGATGCCGGCAATTTTAAGAAACCAAAGATTGAGGAGGTGGACAATAGAAAAAAGTAAGTGCGTTTGAATAACATGCGTTTAAATGTTTTGGTAAAAAATGGAAGCACTCACAGATGCCTTCAATTGCACAAAATAAATTACGAATAAAGAAATTTCTGCTACTTGGCATCTATTAACAGTACATTAACATGGATTCATTTCTCATCGCTCCGCTGAGCTCAACCTGCTAACATTTACCGAGTATCTCTTGGAATCCATGGAGGGGGGTTCCCAGGTTCATGCTGTGTACACAGATTTTGCAAAGGCATTTGATTGGGTTAATCATCGAGTTTTGATAGACAAACTCCAAGGTCTGGGAATTCAGGGGGAACTTCTGAAATGGATATCTTCTTACCTTACAGAAAGAATGCAGATGGTGCGCAGTCAAGACTTCCAGTCTGCCGGATTTGAGGTCCCATCGGGTGTGCCACAGGGTTCTCACCTGGGCCCTCTTCTTTTTAACCTATATGTGAATGACATTGCATCTTGTTTTGCCTCTGCGTTCTTCCTAATGTTTGCTGATGACTTGAAATTATATATGAGAATTAACAATAGTACGGACAGCATAGGACTGCAGTCCGATCTGGACCGCCTGAGCCACTGGTGTGAAATCAATGGAATGGAGCTAAATGTTAAAAAATGTCATCTAATGGTATTTACTCGCGGCAGAAATCCCATAAATCACATATATAGTATAAATGGTTGCCCATTGGAAACGGTGTCCCTGATTAAAGATCTAGGTGTTATCCTCGATCCCACCTTATCATACAGACCTCACATAACGATGGTGGTCTCGAAATCGCTGCAATTACTGGGCTTTGTGAAGCGATGCTCCGAGGATTTTCTTAGTATGGCTTCCATTAAAATATTGTTCTGTTCACTTGTGAGGCCCCATTTGGAATATTGTTCATGTGTCTGGTCACCACACTACAATGTACATATCCAGGCTATTGAGAGAGTTCAACACAAGTTCTTAAGATTTGTTGCATTCAAGGAACATATTGGAGTTGAAAACATCGTTTACTCTAATGTCGAAAATTCCCTAAATATAACCACTCTTCAGATCAGACGCATGCATAGGGACCTTACCCTTTTCTATAATATACTGCACTCATGTAGCTTTGGTCCTGAGCTGTTGAGGAAAATAGATATTCATGTCCCTTCCAGGCAAACAAGGCTCAATCAACCCTTCCATATTGGCCATCATCGTACTAACTATGGTTATAATTCTTTCCTATCAAGGTCGATTAGACTTGCTAACCAGTATTCGGACTAGTTGGATTGTTTCAATAATCAAGGAGTCTTTAGGTCCCAGCTTAAATCGTGTAAGTGATGTTTTGATGTCCCTTGAAGGTTGCCTTACCTTATCTGTGTTATCTGCAGTATTCTTATATACTATATTGCTTTGTTATGTGCTATTTTATTGTTTATTGTTCTCTAAAATTGTTTATATTTATTTTTGTTTTGTATATTATCCAGATTAGGTTAGTATTGATTTCTTTTTTACTTCTTCTCTGTATTTTAATTGGGCTATTGCTCGTTGATAAATAAATAAATAAATAGGCTCACAGCGCAAAAATTTTTTTTAAATTGAAATATTGACTAACAAAACAAGTTTTAATATCTCCAAAATTTTCCGTCTCCTTAATTTAAAGCCCCATTTTCGGTATGTTTCATTTACTCGACTCGCCGCGATCCAACTCGTAGTCCAAAACTGCCCCTGTAGGTAAAGTACCGACGGTCCGCATCGTCGGTTAAAATGTCTGTCGACTCTTGTTGTTTGGACCGCCGGCGCCGCCGCGCCGGTTAGTCGTTCGAGTTTCGATTTAAGTCGGCGCCGGCGGTTTCTTGAAAGTAGCGGAGGGGATTTAGTCCGGTTTATGGTGAGTAGTAGCTAAATGGATCGCAAACTAAGCTGGGTGACCATGAGATAACTGGCCAGCTCACCATTTTGTTAAGAAATAATATATCGACTTGAAATTTTGGGAAGTTGCATGGTTGCTTTAGATGCAGATTGACTGTCGTTTCCGGTTCAACCAGAAATACACTCAACTTTGTTATTTTAAACGAAACACCCTGTATATTTTTTAACATTTGAATTCTGCATAAAATTCTAATTATAAAAAATATCATAACCATTTAAAAAAAAAATAGCATTTGAAAATGTGTCGAACTGTTTTACATTAAACAAATGAATACGCGAAAAATGTAATCTGTTATTCTTACTTCTTTTGAGGGGCCTTGTATGCCTAGGCCTAACCTCCGCTCCGGTGCAACTGGAAGTGCCACAAAATATGACATTCAGGCACAAATTGCTTGAATGATTTCAATGGGACGCCCTACTATAAACTCTAAATTCTAATTTTTCTTACTTTTCTCAATAATTTTTGTTTTTACTATCCCAGGTCTAAAGTTGATAGTTGTTGAGATATGGAAAATTTATCTGCATTCCAATTGTATCTAGGTGGCTATGAATATTATTTTTGTCGTTTGAACTGCTTCATGACTGTCAATTTCCAATTATGTAATCTATGATGGCTATCAATGCAAGACATGCTGAAACCTTTTTCTTTGGCTGGAAAACCATTTAAGCGTAAACGCAAATAACAATTAGACGAAGCTTTCATTGTCAATGAAGAGGCGGAAATAAACACATTTGTCTGTGTTGAAGTCGATCCGTCAACTTCAAGAAGTTAAACTGCTGAAGAAATCGGCATTGACAGCGAGAGCTGAAAGAAAATTTTAGCAAAAATCGCTATGTCTTTTAACTATTAGATTCATCATCACCTTTATGAAGCTGACGATGCTCGAAGATTTGAGTTCTGCAACTGGTATTTTGAATAAGAAAAGAACAATAGCAACGGCATTCAAGATTTCAAATATTATTTTCCGATGAATCACGTTTTACAAATTGGGTGTCTAATACGAACAACTCCAAAGAGTAATGATACCAAGAAAGCTTCTGGTCCTGACGAAATTCCAGTTATCGTGGTTAAGACATGCTTGACAATGAATTGACACCGGTATTTTGTAGGCTTTTTAACTTATCTTACCAAAAAGGAATATTTCCTTCTTGCGAAAAATTATTAAAGTATCTGGAAGGCTTCAACTCTATCAGTGACCGCCAGGATAGATTTCAGTATCAGGATTATTATTACAATTATTCTTCCAGTCTTAACCTTTCATCATCAGCAAGGGAAAATTTATAGAAATGCTGATTGACATAATTAGGGTCAGACCGACATCGACATTATTTATAAACATTCTTGCAATTGGGATATTTACCGGAAACCTTGATTTTGATAATTAAATGAGTTGAATGGGTGACATAGGCCATCTTAAATTCTAATTAAATCTAACCGGCGTGAATGAGGGTTCTGGATGCCGATACATTTTTTACTCTTCCCTTATTTTGCACGACGTCAGACTTCAATGTCATGTCGAACCACTAAAATCCAAACTTAGTCGAAAAGTTTGCCGGGCCCAGGGTTTGAACCTGCGCTACACTAGTGTACTCGAAACCGTCGCCTTAACAGCTAAGGTACGGGACCCGTCATCTTATTGTTACCCCACATTTTACCTTATAAGAAAATTAAAGTACACGTTTTCCGCAGTTAGACACTGTATATAACCCGGCAGACGTCGATATACTGCTGCCAGTACATCGGTTAGGCGGGGAGAGAGGCAGGTCGTTTCGACGAAGTAATGCAACCTATATTTTATTCTGTAAATTTGGCCAGGAATTAAACCAGGAAAGTACATGTTGAATGAATGGGAGGGAGAACGCTGCCCCAAACAAAAAATATAGCAGCAACCCAAATTGGAATAATATTTAATTAACATAACGTTGCTATGGGCATCGATTTCGTTGACACTCAGTCAGACAACTCATGTTGTTTTATTTTTATTTTTATTTTAGAGATAAAGAAACAGCAACAAAAACTGAAGACACAGTGTCGATACTACAAAAGAGTATTGCAAACAATAAGATCGAAGACACTTATATCCAGGTAAGATAGCAGCACGTTTTACTGGAATACGCTCTAGTGGAACTAGAACGGACTGCATCTTATTTTTGTCCTAAAAAACCTTTCGCATTTCCTTTTAGAACAAGCGGCAGCCTTCGCAAAAGAGAAAAGCCGACGATTTGCCCGAGTCTAACAATCTGAACCCTTTCAGTTCAATCACAATAACCAAAAATAAAAAAAACAAAATTGGTGAGGAGGAGAATCCGTTCGAGTTGAGGAGAGGATCCGGCAAGCCGTCGTCGGCTTCGACAGCTTCCCCAAATAAATCCGAAAATCCGTTCGCTCATCTATATAGGTGAGTGTTAGCCCCTTTTTTGTTTAATATAGAAAACATTTTTTACTAATTCAACTGTAATTATTATGTATTTATTACCTCAAACGTATTTCTTATCTCACTGATGCTTGTCTTGTTTAGTCAACAATAATAATAAAGTGTTTATTGACTTACCGCGTCTTTTGCACGGATTCTTTCTACATCCGTGCGACAATGAATGCGTTACCGCACTATTTATAGTTTCTTAAGTAGTATATTACCGCACTAGTGCGTGTTATTTAAGTAGTATATTACCGCACTAGTGCGTGTTATATAATGTATTTTATAAATATTTGATTTGTTTCAGAAATTCATTCCAAACGCTATGTAAATGTTATATTAATAGTTACAGTAGAATTATCAACATTTTAAATAGGGGTCAATTATTGACCTTTATTACCTAAAGAAAAATAATAAGTAAGCTAGAACTCCATGAGCTTATGATTAGAAGAACCTAAAAGTAGAAAAAAAAGTATATAATTTGAGAGCTTCTTTAAAGGTCATTAACAAACATTCATCATTAAATACTCATAATCTGGAGCACCTAATATAAATATAAATATTCCTCTGTTTTGCTGTGGACTTGTTTCTCAAAAACGCCATCAGTTTTGGATATCGATTAATATCGATATGTGTCTCTTCTTTTAGTGTTTGACATGTACGACGCCATTTTTAATTTAACATCTACTATCTATTTTGCTATCCTATTATTAAATTTCTATCTCCCTTAATCATGGATCCTTTTTTTGTAACAACCTGTATATTTCAAAATAGATTTAAATTGTGCGCATAAAGATTCTGTATTTACGTCAATCTTTTTTTTACGTACTATTAATGGAGATCCCACGTCAAAAATATTTAAATGGCACTGTTTCTCAGAATATTCACCTATGAAACCAAAAAGTAATATGTATACAGTATGTCCACGGATGGGGTTTACAAGAAGACAAATGGACTAAAAATTGAAATATACGAAAAAAAGTCACTCCTAATAAACGTTTTTGCTTGTCTAGAAAATACGATTCATTATAAGAAAATTCAATTTTTTTATACAGGGTGGGTAAAAACTGCAAAAATGTTATTTTGCTTAATAGTAAACATACTTTATTTTGAAAGACACGAAAAAAGTCACTCTTAATAAACGTTTTTACTTGAATAATGAATAGGTGATACTTGTTGTCAATGTCTTTATTTAATGAAGTAATTATAATAATAATAATAATACGAACATTTCTATTAACATAAAAAGAATACGATAACGATTTCATAATTCAAAAGCTCCACCCCCATACTCGACACATTTTTCTAATTGCTTTCTCAAATAAGTGAAAGAATTTCTGATTTCTTCCTGATATATCGATTGGACAGCCTGGATAATTCTGCTCTTCAGCACTTCAATATTATTTGGTACTGCGGTAGCAAAAACAATTTGTTTTAAACGGCCCCATAAAAACATATCCGCCAAGGTTAAGTGCTTCTTGGGGGCCACAAAACTGGGCCATTCCTGCCAATCCACCTTGGACCAAATCTGCGGTCAAGCCATTCTCTAACCTCACGAGCGAAATGGGCTGGACAACCATCTTGCTGAAAATACATATTTTGTCGAAAATCTAATGGTAGATTTTCGAGTTCATCATTGAAAAATGTGTCCAGCATTTCTAAATATGATAATCTATTGCACGTGTTATCAAAAAAATATGGCCCTATGATGCCATGGAGGGATATCGCACACCACACGTTCACTTTTGTGAAATATTGTCTTCTCGTCATGATTTTAATTTAAAGACCAGTACCTAACGTGCTGGGTTGCAACGGTTCCATTGGTAGAAAATGTACTTTCATCAGAAAACATGATACATTTATAAAAATCAACATTTCCACTTAAAAGTTTGTCTCCTATCCACAAGCAAAAATCAAGTCGTTTCGCGTCATCTCCCTCTTCCAATCTTTGATTAAAGTGCGGTTTATACGGATACAATTTATTTGCTTTAAGGATCTTCTAAATTTTCCTTTTTTCACAACTTCCAAATGAGTAACACGATTTTTAAGGGACGTCATAGGATTTTCTTCGACAGATTGAAAAACTAAGACTGTAGCAGCATCATCATGGTCGTATTTCTTCTTTTTTTTTTTGAGATCCAAAACCGAACCAGTTCTCTGGAACTTTTTTATTAACTTGCAGATTGTCATCCTAGTTATTGGGATTCCTACAAGTTTCTCGGTAAATTGTTACATGACAAGCAAAAACGTTTATTAAGAGTAACTTTTTTTCGTATCTTTCAATTTTTAGTCCATTTGTCCTCTTGTAAACCCCATCCGTGGACATACTGTATAAGAAAAATTAAATAAATTATTCCTTGTTCCAGGGTTACCCTAAAACTTGGTTATTTGAAAGATGTAGCAAAACTGGTTCTATTTTTTAAAGGTGGCTGGGAGCATTTCTTACAAATAGATAAATGCATTAATTTGGTTTAAATTAAATTATGTTACCGTGTAAAAAGTTGGGGCTTCTAGCTTAAAAGGTCTATTTATTAAAGGAGTGGAGACACTTAAAAGACAAAATCGATGAAGGCAGTTTAGAAAACCCAGTATTTCCAAAACGGCTGAAAATAAATATCAATAAATCGCAAAATGCAATTCACTCGTGTGGTTATTGATGAGGGTTGTCATTTAAAAAAATTGAAAATGGCGTTATATCTGTCATTTCTTGACATTTGTTGTATTTGATTATAGCGTAAATAGCTCGGCCACGGGAAATTATCTTACAGTGTAAAAGATTGGGGTTCTCAGCTTAAAATGTTTATTTATTAAAGGGGTGAGACACTTAAAGTACCAAATCGATGAGGGCTATTTAAGAACCCCCGTATTTCCGAAACGATTGAAAATAAATATCAACAACTATATGTTTTTGAAATTGGATCGCGAAATGCAATTCACTCGTGTGGTTATTAATGAGGGGTGCCATATAAAAAAAATTCAAAATGGCGTCGTATCTATCAAATTTGTGAACCTATATATTTTGCTATATTAAATTTGGCTTCCTTGCAGAAAATAATTTCAGGAAAGTGCAATTAATTTTTTTTTATAGTCAGCAGGAAAAGAGACACTTAAAAAGATGTTCCTGTACAGGGTGATTGTTTATATTTTACTCAATGGAGATCTCGGTTCTTACAAAAAACTTTCAATTAGCAATTTTGAAGTATTTCATGGACATTCCGAATAATTCAAAGAAATTTCGTTTAAATTAATTATCGACTACATTTTAAAGTAATTGTTCACATTACATTTACACACATTTCATATCTATTTTTTTGAATTCTCTAGAGTTCCCCTTAATATTTCTGGTTGGTTGTTGAGGTTATTAATTGTTTCCGATATTTTGGGTTGCATTTCTTCTATAGTTTGGGTTTGGTCCATATAAACTTATGATTTGAAATATACCCATAAAAAGGTATCTAATGGGGTTAGTTTAGGTCAAATCTGGACTGTTAGAAGGCCAGGGAATAGTTCCGTACCTGCCAATCAATATATTATAATTTGTATTTAGTTACTATCTAACGGCTAAAACAGTGAGTAGAGTAGAGTAGAGTAATTTATTGGTAATAGCATACAAAGTATTTTTACAAGTCAAGTGAGATGCTCCGTCCTGTTGCCATATTAGGTTTCTAAATATATTTAAAGAAAGCATACTAATTTTTTCTTCAGTTTCATTCTTAAGAAGCTCCAAGTATCGAATCCCTGTTTTGGGTCTGGTCTAACTTTTTGAGGGACACCAATTGAAATGTGTACCCCAATAATTACTACATTGCTGTGGCACTGGTACGACAAATGTGCCGCTATTTCTAGCTTGAAAGTAATCCAAATATGTAATGTTAATTAGTATTAAAGACGAATTATCTAACAAAAAGGAAACATTTCGACCTTTTGCAAGAACGCTATATACAATTTTATAATCTCTATAAGTATCTTGAAATGAAATATAAATCGCAGGGACTTCTCTTTGGTAGGAAAAAAGATCAATTGTTATGTCAAAAACATGTTAAAATAATTGTAAATAACGATACGCTTAAGTTGGTAAATTCTGCAAGGAATCTGGGCCTAGTACTCGATAATGGTCTTAGATTTTCTGAACATGTCGGTATGTGCATGAAAGGGCTTTTACAAATCTGAAATTAATATTCAATTGCAGAAGAATTCCATCTGAAAAGCTTAAAAAATGCTATGTGACTCCATAGTTTTATCGCACTTTAATTACGCGGACGTAGTACATGGTCCTTGTCTGCTAAGTGTTGATGCTCGGCGTATCCAATTAATTCAGAATTCTTGCGTGCGTCTGATAGGGGGTATTAGGAAGCGTAAAAGGGAAGTGTCGGCGAAACTAAACGAAATAAAATGGTTACGAATGAACGAAAGAAGAGTCCTACACTTTGTAGTTCTATACAACAGTATAATCTCTAGAAGGTGTCCGGATTATTTATACGAGACCATTAAATTTCGCAGTGACATGCACAATTTGGAACTTTGCCATAAATATACTATAACTACTCCGGCACACACGTCTAGTAATTTTGAGAAATCATTTAGTCATAATGTGGCAAAATTTTATAATAAAATACCCCTCCACATAAGGCAACTTACGGGCATAAGATTTAAAATAGGAGTTAAAGAAGTCATAAAACCTATTATCTAGTTTATACTTCTTGTTATTGTGATTGATTTATATAATATCCTAATAGGGTTTAACCTACAGTACAGAATGTTTTTACTTTTTTTTTGCTAAATAATGGATAAATAAAAAATGTATATATTTTCCTTAGGTTAAGTGAGGAAGCTTGCTTCACCTTCGCCTTTTGTAATTAATGTTTTTATTTATTTATTTATTTATTTAAATCGAATAGAAACATAATATTAGATGTTTTACATTATTTTTACGCGTGCATACAGTTGTGAAGTTTGGTCCGCTTCTCCTCACTCACCCTGTATAAGATTATTATTATACTTATTATATTATCATTTTTATTTAGCTTAAGTAAGAGCACACGACACACCACAACAGTAAAAGAAGAAATTATAAAACCGAGAAACGAGCCCAGGAAGGTAATAAAAGTGATTCCGACTAAGAGTGAAACATCTTTTATTTCTACGATAAAAAAGAGTTTGCTGAATGGCAGCTGGATGTCGAAATCTACAATAAAGCTGAAAAGCGAATCGAAAGAGGAGGATCCCATACTTTTGGAAATCTCCATAGCTTTTAGAAATTGCGTAATAATTGACGTTTTGCCTATGTATATGTATAACAAGAGGGAGAACTCCAAAGTCGATTTAAATGATACGTCTGTTGACGGTGTCGATGGAAAGCAAAATTTTAAGAAGTTTAGAAAGGTAAGGGTTTGTTTAAGGTATTTCTAGACATTACCTTAAAAACTACATAACCATTTTTTATTGACATTTTATAGGGCTAGTGAGGCTCGGGCCCGTAAGCAATTCGCAGTTCATTTTTGTTGCTATATTTTTTGAGTAGAATTATCAGAAATTACATACAATATACAGGGTGGCTAATATGTATGGAAACGGACGAACAGCTAATTATTAATATTTTCTTCTATCCCTAAATCAGTTAGTCATGACTACCCTTATTGAACAAATCTAATTTTTTTCAATACATCCTTTCAGTATGCTGTCCAACGTTGCTTAATTTTTCATATATTAAAACATTTCACTTTTTTTCAAAGCTTTATTAACCCTTGAGCGCCCAAATTTTCTTTTTTTTGTATTTTGTTGATTATTCTTGTTCAGTTCGACTACTAATGACAATAAAAGGCATTTTTATAGGTTCAATTTTTTTTATTTTTTTTGTGAATCACAAAAAAATAACGTTACATATTATATGTAACGCTAGGAACATTTGGTGTCATAATAAGGCGATGAAACCATTTTTAGCTTATACGTAAAAATCTCTAAAAAGCTCATTACCATATTAACTATCAACACCAAAGAACCAACAAAAACTATTTACAATGAGAATTAACATTACAGTCTAAACAAAGACCAACATCGCATTTACGACACATCGTTCTCGCACTAGTACTGCAACCTTCCATTGCACATCTCCTCCACTTCTTGTCCAGGATGGATATAAGTAGATGATGAGTTCTATCGTATCGAATTCTGTCACCTATTCGACTTCCCTGAGTACTTGACAATGAGGCCGAGAGGGGCCTACCAGCCACCTTAGATGCTGTTCCATATGTTTGCAAATACGTATTGACAATATCCCTTTTAAATTGTAACTGAGTTACAGATTTTCCAGATCTTTTATACAAAACCCAGGCATTCTGTATTGAAACATCTAGCATCCATGTATATAAGGACCACCACCACTTCTTGGAACGTATGGCAATGGAAAGTTCTTCATTGTTGCCTAAGGTAAAAGCATCCTCGTCAATGGATTCGGACCTTGCGTTGTTTTGTAGTTTTATTTCTGCCTGAGCTCGTAATTGACGAGGAGGAAGATGGTTCAAGTCTCCTTCAAGATCTTTATCTCCAGATTGTTTACTAATAATTATCTTTGTAACGTATCTTTGTAAACCCAGAAGGGATTCATCATTTGCTATGTTTAAAACTTGACAACAAGTAACCAGACATGTTTTACCCCATGTGTTCCCAAAAATAGGGTAATCAAGAAACAATGAACCGAAAAGAAAAAAAAACAGAGGAAAAAACTAAATAAGCAAATTTTACTGTAGTATTTTATGTTCCTATATAAGAGTTATACACAAGATTTCCCGCATGTCCCATTATGATAATGATTTTATTTTATTTATTTTTTTTTTCAAAGAGTCCTTTTTACTGTTTGCTGTGTTACAATATATTAACGGTATACTGAATGAACCAGTTATTTAACGTTCTCTTAAAGTTATACAAAAAAATATTATTTTTCATGTCCTGTGGCAGCACGTTCAAGAGTCTGTATCCAACACTGACAAATGCACGCCCACCTATTGTCTTTTAAGTTTAGGCGTTCTCGAGTTTGTACTAGTTTTAAATCTACTTTCATGGGGATGCGCAAGACCTGATGTTACAGTTATTGTCTTTATTTTTACTAGGTGCAAGAGACTATTTTGCGTAATATAATTGTCGTATTGTGAGGGAGATATTATTTTATGTTTGTTAAAAAAGTTAAGTAATCTAGCTTTTAACGCCTTTTTAAATATTTTTGCGATATTCGATATTAAACTTATTGGACGATAGTTCTCTACTAGTTTCTTATGGCCTTTTTTAAAAATTGGTTTAATTATTGTTACCTTAAAGTGTTCTGGACATATGCCTGTAGAAAAGGACAAATTTACTATGTTGCACAAGGGCATGCTAATATATTCTGCGGTTTCTTTTAGAACTTTAGTTGTTATTTTGTTGAATCCTGGCGTCGAATTTGGCTTTAGCGACCTAATAATAGATTTTATTTTATTACAGTCCACCGGGCTTAGAAAAATAGAATTTGAGTTAGTTGCCTCTCTTTGCTAGTTTCTGTTTACTGAACTATTTGTTTTAATATAATTTGCCAATTTTTCTCCAACTAAAGCATAGTGTTTATTAAAGATATCTGTAATATTTTTTAAGTTGTCTTCAGTTGTATTTTCATCATTTTGGATCTTCCTAATACTAGTTATACTTTGGCTTTTATATTTAAGCCATCATGTTCATTTATAACTTGCCAAAGCTTTTTTGAGATGTAACTGTTTTCCTCTATTTTTATACTATAGAATTCTTTTGCTTTTATCAGTAGGTGTATTATTTTATTTCTATATCTTTTATGTAATGGGCTAGTTCAGGTTAGTTGTTGGGTTGGGACAATAATATGGTGAGGAGCCTTGCTGCCACATGAGTGATACCGAAGTGCCATAGGTGGCTTTATGATATTTTAAAAATCAAATTATTCCCCGTTGGCAAAAATGAACATCATATTAAAATTAATCGATAAAACCTTATAAAACTTAGGGATCGTTTGTAGATTTGAAGTACCTTTCCAAAAAGGTATCACGGGAGTCACCTGCAATTTCAATATTTTTTTCATTGCCGCCTTGCCGCCAACTTTGAAACTGAGTCTGAAATTTATACTGAATACGTGGTATTTTAGTGGTTAGGTAAAATTTTATTATTCTCACAATAAAATTGTTAATCAAAAGTTAGTATGGGAGGAGGGAGACTTTATACGCGCATTGATAACATTTTAATAATTTAAAACTTCCTGTTTACATCTTTTCAGTTTAACTTTGTGTCTCTTTAGTCAAAATTTTTTTTTAATCTGTATTGAAATCGATACATCAATAAAAAAAGTTATTGATAAGATTTAATTAATAATTCAATTTTATTAAATTAAATTAGGTGTGTGTATTTAAGATAATAATAAAAAATCATCCAAACATTTTGATATTTTCAAACATTCTTCCCGGGATTGTGAAACCCCTGATTACACTCCATCTGAATATATTGACGGAGATCCCAATGGCAAGCATCGATTTTTGGGCACACTCTTTTTTTTTTAATTTTTAGGTAAAGCCTATGAAACCCCAAGCAACTATCATACCTCGGCATCAACTTATCAAGGTGGAATCTGGCAAAGGACCAGGAATGGAGATTGGCAATGTTAATGGTTCTGATGATGAAAATGATTCTAATAATGTTTCCGATTTGAAGCAGCTTGCAAAACAAAGGGTTAAAAAATTCGTGCTTTAAATCAGGGATGTGATTTTGACATAAGTTACATAATATTATTATAAAAATGATTATCATCAAATTTATGATTTACATTAAAAAACCTGGCCATTTGGTTTTAACCAGTGCCATGAAATCACACACATACACGCATTAAAAAATAAATTAGAAGCCTGCTGATTGCAGCGCCTTGTATATAGAATATTGATATTTTCCTTGCTGGAGTTGTGGCTGCTCAACATAAAAAATATACAGTTTGTCTGCAGATGGGGTAGACAAATGGGCCAAGAAGTGAGAGACAGATAAGAGTAGCTGCTCGCTTTAAAAATAATATCCTCAATGCTGAAAATTTGTTCTTTTGTACAGGGTATGCAAAGAATACAAAGTTATAAATATATTTTTGTTGTTTTAAATTTTAAAAGATTCTTATTCCATGCTTTCAAGTAAAACTTTGTATTTCTAAGTTAAGATTTTTCTGTCATATTCTCACCTATTTTATTTGATTTTACACCTTTGAAAACTGTGATACATTTTTTGATAATAAGAAAGATGTCGTCTTTACACCGTAGTTATCAAAGGTGTAATCTAATAAAAAAAAATGCGAGAATTATAATAAAGGCGTATGTTAAAAATTTTTAATTTTAACTTAAAAATCTGGAATAAGTATCCTTTTAAAATTTAAAACAGCTTTTTTATTTAACGTCGCGTATTCAAAGTTTAAAAAGGTAACTTTACTCTATTCTTTACCAATTTATACATTATGCTATTCTTTGCAAACCATGAAAAAAATTTTTTTTAACATTTTTGTCTCTCCCATTCGTAGACATATACAGGGTTCCCCATAATAGACTACCCATTTTAATATTTGAATTAAAATTTTTTTAGTTAACAAAACAAACTTTTTATTTTACTAAATTACAGCTAACTCTTTGGGATTTATGATAACTTATAAATATTTGGCTAATTTAATTCTAACTTTTAAAAATCACGTCTTCTAAATGACCTCCACCAACTTCAACACATTTTTTAATATTAGAAAAAAAGTGGTTCATTACACGGCGTAGCAAACCTTCGTCTATTCCTTCAACTTCTTCACGAATTTTGACTTTCAGTTCCTCGATTGTACCTGGACGACTCGCAAACACTTTTGCTTTTAAATATCCTCACAGGAAAAAATCGGGTGCCGTTAAGTCGGGGGACCTCGAAGGTCAAGGCAAATCTCCGAATCGAGAAAATTAGTAATCCTCGTCTATTTAATTCTGGAATGAGAAATGTCTCTAGCATATTAACGTAGCGCTCGGATGTTACTGTTACAGCGCGGTTATTTTCATCCTCAAAAAAATAAGGGCCAATAATACCAAAAGACCCTACTCCACACCACACAACAACTTTTGGATTATGGAGGTTCTGTGTAAAGATTTCACGAGGATTTTCATTTGACCAGTATCTAAAATTCTGTTTATTGACCATGCCGTTCAAATAAAAATTTGCTTCGTCGGTCATTAGGAGACTGTGAATTGCTCCTTGATGTAAATCCAAAAATTCTTGACAAAATGCTAACCTTGCTTCTTTATCTTGATTGCTAAGGTGCTGTGCCATTTGGTATTTATAGGGATGAAATTTTAAATCCCTTTGAAGAATTCGATCTAAGCTTCCCTTCGATATTCCTAGGATAAGGGTTTGTCGATTAGCAGACCTTTTAGGACTTCTCGTAAACGCAATTCTAACTCGTTCAATATTTTCTGGTGTACGAACTGTTCTTCGACGTCCAGGCTTCTTCAAATTTTGTACAGAACCATTTTCACGCCAATGACGAACCCATAACTTAACAGTTTTACGATTTGGCGCGTGACCCCTATTGTTGTTATTAAACTGACGCCGGAATGCACGCCTAACTTCTTCTATCGAATTGCTTCTTATGTAAGTTTCTACACAAAACACACGTTGTTGGACTGAGTAATCCATGAAAGTTCAAACGGATGTTGAAATAATGTCTCAAAGCAAAAAAATTAAATAATTATTGATGAAAACTAACAAACTTCTCGTAAAAGAATGACGTTCCACGAAATTATTAATTTAAAATTTATTTGTGACAGGCGCCTACTTGATTAAATAATTTACTTAAATCCCAAAGACTACAGAAGATAATCCCACAGAGAACAACCTATTTAGTTATCTCGTAGGGAATTTATTAATAATATAAAATGGGTAGTCTATTATGGGGAACCCTGTATAATCGAAAGTCGCGCAACGGCTTAATATCTCAAAAGTCATTAAACGTAAATTAATAAAATTTGGAATCCGTAGGTTTATAATAATTATGCCCGATTCAATTGTGATATAGGTAATGTTGTCAAGTTTCCTGTTTTTCTCCCATAGATATCTGAATTTTTGATTTCAAATGAAAAACCTTGTATATTATGGCATTCTTGAATTACTCGTTAAATTGTACTATACATATCTTCAATTATTGCTGATTATTGACATATAGGTAAGTACAGATCCGCCAACAAAATGGTGGCAACACGTTAACGGATATTGGCAACATATTTGTTGTGTATAGCATCTGGATACTAATGTTTTTTTAACATAGTTGCGTGTTCAAACCAGAAATGGAACTAACAACTGCTGCTGGTCCTACATTGGTTCATGAATGAGGTTTTACGTCAGGGCATCCCTTTGACATCTTTTGGTTTCTCGACTACTTTTTAGGTATTTTCGCTTAAAAAACTATTGCTATCGGCTCTTGCCTTTGTTGAGTATATCGCGCCGTCTGTGTTTTGGCTGAAAATTTTGGTTTGCCAGTCTTTAGGTAGTTTGTAGGTCGCATTTTGTCTTGCTCTCGTATGTGACTCAGTAATAAGTAGATTTGTCGAAACGTCATTACGTCCGTAATAGTTGGTAATGATTTTAAAAATAACTCATTAATAGTTCGTATGCTGGAAGTCCTGGTGCAACACGTGATTCATAGTATACCTCGGGACATCTGCGATAATTTTCAGCGCCCTATTCTGAATTACCTGGAACTTATTCCGCTCTGCTTATGTTGCACCACGAAGGTGCACCATAGGTCAGAACTGGACTGACCAATGCCTTGTAGAGGTTGACCTTTATCCTATTTGCAAGTCTACTTCGCCTATGAAGCAGGGGTATATAGAGCCTTACTGTCGCAATGCAAGCTTCACTCAATTTATTGAATTGAGCCTCCAGTTCAGTCTTTGGTCAAAAATAAGTCCGAGGTATATATACTTCACTTTCTGGCACCAGTTTACTTGGACTCTGAGCCTTGTTTCAGATCAACGTAGGTGGCTTTTCGAGAAAAATATGGCCTTAGTCTTAGTAGGATTGACAATGCGCGGTGATTTGGCAGTCTAAGTAATTGCTGTATCGTCAGCGAAAAGATAGAGCTGCGTAAATCTACCTCGCGGAATATCATGAGTATAAATGTTATACAACATCGGGATACGAACGATTTAAAGTAATAAAAATATGCACAACTAATTAACATACCTATCTACCTACCCACTAGAAGTAAATAGGAGCGTGATCAAACGACGCTATACATTCTGAACGATACTGTGCCATCAGGGTTGGGTCCGTAGAAAACTTTGGGTAATCTACCTAGGTAGTAAACAGTAGAAAATTGGGTTTCAACATGTGTCGAAAACGGGGGTTTCTACCTAGGTATAGGTAAATTACCAAATAACTTCTTAAAACACAGCTTTATTTGGAATAAAGAAGAAAAATCATACATAATCTCATATTCTTTGACAGTTCATGACAGTATTCTGCCGAAAACGTCGAAAAAACGTTTTCTACATGTCAAAAACAAAAATACACAACTCTGATAACCATCGGCTTGCGTATAATTAAAATCTTGACTTAATTTACATTTAATTATCTATGCCGTTGCACGCACTAACCCTGTATATTACTTTACGTTATATTTGTAGTGGTACCTTCTCATATGTTTTAAAGCTAAGTTTAGTTTTTTTAAGCTTCCATAAACATTATATTTACATGCATTTAATAAAAGACGTTATGTTTTGTAAAAAAAAATAGTATTTTTTTTTCTTAATATCGGTTTGGAATAAGAAAGTACTCGTGACCCCTGCGTAACTTTTGGTACTAAAAGTCGTAACACGGTTTTTATAGGTATTTTCTAAATTTATTATGGTATTCTACAAATCTTAAAATTTCTCAGATACATTTACGCATTGCAAGCATATTAAAGTTATGGTAACTACGGTCAGGGCCAATTTATATACAAGCGGCATCGCGGTAAACTTCCGATTAGTCAGTCGGTAATTAAATTTTTTCAGTGTTTGTCATGGAGAAGACACCTTTTTAGAATAGAGCCCCTATTTGACCTAGGTTGCCAATTAAAAAAAAAATTGGGTTAAAGGGAGGGGGGCTGAAAACATTAGGGGCCGTCCATAAATCTCGTGACGCTCTGAGGAGGGGGAGGGGGTCAGGGCAAGCGTCACGTTTTGTCACAGGCGAGGGGGGGTTTCTTCAATCGTCACGGGACGATTTTAAAAAACGATTTTTTCAATGGCCCGCAAAAAATCGAACGGTTGGTACGACAATGTGATTGGAACGAACACCCAATCAGCGCACAGCGTGGTGAATTGAGTTTAAAACTCATTTGGCTTGAGAATATGCCTTGTGGTTGACGAATGTCTAATTATTAGTTGACTAATTTTTAGTTTAATATATAAGTAGGTACTCCTAATTTGTTTTCAAATTTGCATGTTAAAATCACCAAGATGGAAAGAAATAAACCTATGATTTATTAAAAATGTGTTCTTTATTCTGGTTATCGAGCATTGTACATGAAGGGGGGGGGGGGGTTGGTCACCGTCACATGACGTTTAGGGAAGTATTAGGCGGGGGGTCAGATTTAGCGAATTGTAGCGTCACGAGATTTATGGACGGCCCCTTACAGAAATATGAATAATTTAAATCAATTTCCGTGTTTCAGCGTTTTCTTAAAAATAACTTGTAAGAAAAATATGAATTTTATGCAGGACTTTTGAACAACCCTGTATATCATGATACAATATACTAAACAACGAACACCTTACTCAGAAAGCATGTCTATTACTGGCAATATACCGGGTAAGGGCGCAAACTTGAAGTCAAGTTGATATGTTATTATGTATAGGACTAACTGTGGTTAAATGCTGATTTTCCCTATAAAGGCCTCCACACACCGACGCGGCCACGGCCACGGTAGCGGTGGCGGCCAATCTAAACACATGGAAATAAATGAATAAAATCATACCAGCGCGAGCAGGTCTAGATCAAGCGGCCTAAGGTAGCGTTCTGATATGCGGTGATGGTCAAATACAACGTGTCAACTTTGACTGCGAGAAGTGACGGTAATAATGGCAAATAATATAATAGAATTATTAATAGAAAATGTTAAATTATATACCATACTTTTTGATTGAGGTAGATGGTAGATGTTGGCTCACCCGACATCGCCCGGTGAAATACCATCGCATCGGCTTAGGTGGCGTGAAGTTGCTCTTTGAGCTAACGTTTCGTCACTGTGCCGATGTCTCCGGTTTCCAGGGTGGGAAATATACAAAAAATGCTGTGATGATGGTTCCAAGATCAATAAATTCCGGAGTTAAAAACGCCCCCCGATCGGGTCTCCGGGTGGGGGTGGGTCCTGGCGCCTTATCAAGCGAGATTATCCAATCATCCACCATGTCCAGTAGCCATGCGGGTCCTTCGAACAATATTCTAAATGGAAATGGTGTGAAAACTGGAGTTGTTAAAAGACCCGAGATTAGCAACTTCCAAATTGACTTCTGCAATATAAGAGGACTGAACTCCAACATCAATGCAGTCCATCAACATCTACAATCTACCAAACCTCATGTACTTGCACTAACCGAAACCAAAGTCAGATCATCGATTAGTACGGTCAGCTATTTATATCCTGGGTACGACTTTCATCACCGATTTAGGCGGAATTCTGGCCTTTGTCTCTTTGTCCGGAGTGATATTTCTTGTCAACGAGAGGAGACACTCGAGCCTAACGACTTTGATGTAATGTGGTTTAAAATATCAACGCAGAGAACTACTAAATTCATCTGCTGCCTTTACCGGCCGCCAAGCGATACCCATTATAGAGACTTGTTCTCCTCTCTTGCTAATACTATCGACTTTTTGCAAACCCACCATCCCAATTCCGAAGTTGTCATCCTTGGCGACTTCAACATTCATAATGTCAACTGGCTCAAATACTCAAACATGACTGACGAACAAGGTCGTGAAGCCGAATCCTTTGCCATCAGCTCTGGCCTCACCCAGCTGGTGGGTGAACCAACTCGGATTCCAGACCGAGATGGTGATTTTGCTAGTTTGTTGGATCTTTTCTTAACTTCAAACCCCGACTTGTACACTGTCACCGTGAAGCCGCCGTTAGGAACGTCTGACCACAACCTTATTTCGGCACTGAACAAACTACCAATTAGTGCTGAAGAGCCTCCTAAACCACGCAAGATATGGCATTATACATCAGCTAAGTGGGAGGACCTAAGGGACCATTTTCGAACCTTTCCTTGGCGGGACGTTTGTTTTACCTCTGATGATCCATCCATCTGTGCAACAGAAATATCGGAGGTTATCCTTACTGGTATGGAAGCCTTCATCCCTTTCTCAAAAAAGTGCCCTTCTAACGGCAAGCCTTGGTTTACCAAAAATTGCGAACGAGCTGTTAAATCAAAAAATTATTTCTACCGACAATGGCGTAAAAATCCTACCGCCGAAAATCGTACCATCTTTGTTAACGCTCGAAACCAATGCAAGCAAACGATAAACCAAAGCAAAGAAGCACACAACCAGAGGATCAGAGACAAACTTCTTGAATGTCCTAGCGGCTCAAAATCATTTTGGTCGGTAGCTAAGGCCGTCAGTCAGAACTTTACCAAGTCAACCATTCCACCTCTAACACGTTCTGATGGCACCATTGCGACCAAAGCACAGGAAAAAGCAAACTTACTGGCGGAACTATTCTCTTCACATTCAACGGTAAATTTTCAGGGAAGTACTCCACCGAACATTACCCCTGTAGAATCGAGAATGCCCGAGATTGTCTTTCGCCACCGCCATGTTAAGCGAATCTTGAGGAGTCTCGACACTAAAAAGGCTTCTGGTCCTGACGATATTCCAGTCATTGTAATTAAGAAATGCGCTGACGAACTGACACCGGTATTTTGTAGGCTTTTTAACTTATCCTACAAAAAAGGAATATTTCCTTCTTGCTGGAAAACTGCGAGAGTCCAGCCCATACCCAAAAAAGGCAAGAAGACCTTGCCAAACAACTATCGTCCAGTCGCATTGCTCTCGGTTATATCAAAAGTTATGGAGAAGGCTATCAACGAAAAATTACTAAAATACCTGGAAGGCTTCAACATTATTAGTGACCGCCAGTATGGATTCCGTAAGTCTAGATCAACAGGAGACCTTCTCGCTTATGTTACTCATGTTTGGAACAACGCAATAGAACACCATGGGGAGTCCCGGGCGGTAGCACTGGATATTTCCAAGGCTTTTGACCGAGTATGGCATAAGGGGCTCCTAACTAAAGTGAGAGCATACGGAATGCCGGTTCAATTTTGTTCATGGCTGTCGAGCTTTCTTAAAGACCGTTCTCTGCGAGTGGCGATGGACGGATTTCTTTCAGACACATTTAACATCAACGCCGGAGTCCCTCAAGGTTCTATATTGTCGCCCACCCTTTTCTTACTATACATTAACGATCTTTTGGAAAAAACTAAAAATCCTATATATAGCTTCGCTGATGACAGCACACTTGTTTCAACTTTTACTTTGGATGCTCGGACATCGGCTGCTAATGCACATCTCTATAGGCAGCAAGAGGTCTCACATCTCAACAAAGACCTGGAAGAAATTTTGTCTTGGGGTGACAGTAACCAAGTAGAATTTAACGCTAAAAAGACCCAGGCGGCAGTTTTTTCTAAAAAAGTTAATGTTGAAGAACCGGATATAGTTATGGCGGGACACTCAATTCCCTTGGCTTCATCAATTCATTTATTGGGCGTTAATCTGGATAGTCATATGTCTTGGCATGGCCACGTTGCGGCCATTGCTAGGGCAGCCTCGCAAAAGCTTGGAGTACTTTTCCGAACAAAGAACCTCTATACACCCCAACAACTTTTGATGCTCTATAAAGCCCAAATTCGACCATCACTGGAGTACTGTTCGCATATTTGGGGCTCTGCTCCTAAACATACCCTGAGATTGCTAGATTCCATTCAAAGAAGAGCCATTCGCTTGATCGGTGACCATAGTCTGACAAACAACCTGGAAAGCCTTGAACATCGAAGGCAGGTTGGCGACTTGAGTCTATTTTACAAATATTTTCATGGCAAGTGTTCAACTGAGGTTGCCCGCTTAATCCCACCCAGAGCGGTGCATGGTAGAAATACACGACGAGCCACTGCAGCCCACCAGTACGTGGTTCAGCTTAGTGTCCCTCGAACGACACTGTTTCAAAATTCTTTCATCTGGAGAACGTCATCACTCTGGAACGACCTCCCTGAGATCGTCTTCCCCAACGAGTATAGTCTCCAAAGATTCAAGACCAACGTGAATCGTTTCCTGCGCACACGCACCGCTCCTAGAGCGCCATAAAGGATTTATCCTGTAGTGCTGTGCCTTATCATAAAAAAAAAAAAAAAAAAAAAAAAAAAAAAGATTCAAGACATCTAAATTATAAAAATATAAGGGCTAAAAACAAAGTGTGGGACAAAGAGCTAATAGTAACAAAGTCTCGATCTCCTTCCACATCGTCTATCATAATATTAAATAATAGAAATAAATATGAAACCTGGACGTTTAAAAGTATATTTTCGTATACATAAAATCTGTAAACGGCAACTACCTTACAGCTCCACTCACCGCTTTGGTGTGAATACGCCCGACCGCTAATATGATCGCCACCGCTACCGTGGCCGTGGCCGCGTCGGTGTGTGGAAGCCTTAACCACAATGGAGGTATACACAAGAACCAAATTTGAATAAATTATTATCAACAATTTCTCCTCAATACTTAATTTTTATAAGCACCTTAAAGGAAATTTGAAAAGTTTATTTTTGGACTTGCATAACAACTGATTTCCAACAAAATATTAAAAAAACTATTAAACCCATTATACAAGGGGCGTAGAAATACGCCCCTACAAAGATTTAAGCCTGATAATTAAAAAGAATAACGATTTAGCCCTACTTTTGCAATGGTTGTAACCTAAACAAATAAACAACAAATATTATATTGAAAACAGTGAAAACACGCTTTAAAAATATTTTTGGAAATGCTTTAACTAATTAATGCTATTTAATATTATTGTGAATTAATTATATAATTAATCTTTTACAGAGTTCTAATAATCTATCATCAAGAAAGTAGCGTTTATTGAATACTTGCAACTTTTTATCAAAATATTCTTAATTATTAACTATTTGAAATAAACTTATTATTATTATTGTTATTATTTCTTAATTCCCTGTGTAAAGTCCGTTCACAGATTTAAGAGAGTGACTTACCGACTCGCGTTGACGCCTGTGTAAAACCAGACTGGGGTCTACACAGGCCTGCACTGAATTGTATTTCAAGCATGGATGATTTGACACAAATAATATACAATTTTAGATAGAGTATATTATAATTATATATTATAATTAATTAATGCAACTACAGTTTACTCATTTAATTCATTTTCACTGTCACTATCAACACCTATGTTAATAATAAATCTTTCTGTAATATTCCCAATTTGAATGTATGAATTTTTAACAGTTTTAATATGCGAAGCACAATTTTTTCAGCTACTCATAGGCACTTTGTCCACTTCAGTAATAATAATATACAGTACACTAGCGTTTATAGTGGGTGATACATTATTACGTCTAACGGCAGATTTTAATTGATGCCATATGTGTTCTATGGGATTCAATATACAGTGATACGGTGGAAGCCTTAGCACTGTATGTCCCTTACTTTTAGCGTAGCTGTCGCAGTAGTACTCCTTTTCTAGGTTCAGAAATTTAAGCACATCAAGTAACTCTCTTTTAGTGTAACTTTCATGAAAATATATACTTATCATTCTGATACATAAATTCCTGTATTGCCATTTTCGTATCTTTTGAACAAGGGTGCTTGTTTAACTGTCTACTGTGGTAACTTGCGTTGTCCATAACAATTACACTGTTTGGAGAAACATTAGGAATTAACTTATTTACGAACCAATCCTCAAATAACTCCGCTGTGGTATCGTTATGGTAATCCAAACAGGAGTCATTTATATTCTTGGCTGTACTATGGTTATTCTTTTTCCTCTGTTTGATGGTGCCTTTGTTCTACACCTGTCACTAGAATCACTTTTGATGGGGTATCATGGGTATCAAACCAGGTTTCATCTAAGTATATAATAGGTCTGTTCTCACTTCTGTACTGAGCGATTTCTGTCAAATATTCAAGTCGCCATGCCTTAAGTCGTTGCGATTTCATGATAACTTGCTGTTTATCGACTTTTTTAAATTTAAAGCCGATTCGTTGAAGACACTTCCACAGCGTTGTCCTACCGCAATTGATATCCGTGTTATCTATCTCAAGTCTTTTCAGTAAATTATCCAGTGTTGGTACCGTATGCTCTTCATGCATCTTATAACTTTTGCGTCGGACTAAATCTTCATCGCTGCGATCTAATTTTTTGCAAGTCCCAGAATCTTTCCTCCTTTTTCTTTCGGTGATGGGTTTATTCACAATTTTCCATACTGTTTTTTCCGAAATTTTAGTCAATGTGGCTGTTTCTTCAATACACTTCATTTTACTCAACTTTTCACGTTCTATGAGAGTTGTATATATACATTTTTTATAATCTCCTTAGAATCTAAAGATAAGTGTCTTCTTCCATTTTCATTTCCGCACTGTGGTTGTACCTGTACTCCCTCCGGCTGTTCTATACTAGATTCACCAATCCACGGACGCCACATATTTGGATAATCAAAGCTGCGTTTTTATTTCACACGAACTAATAAAATGACTGGTTTTGCAACACTGATTTGTCTACTTATTTTTTCCCATTATTTAATAAGGTTTTGTAAACTAATTACGGCCAAGTACGGTCCCTACCTGGATAATAAAATCGTTATCTCTATGATCCTTGAAACCCTTTCAACAAAGAATTTTATGATGGGTGATAACTAAAGGCAGGTAGTCATTCTCTTAAATCTGTGAACGGATTTTACTTAAAATAAAGGCTTTAGCGGTGCTCCAAAATATACAGAAACCCCCCCGTTGTTTTTGACGATTAGGATTAGAAGATTATCGAGCGGTAGTGTAAATCGAAATTTTGAAAACGTTCGGAGCATTATTTTACAAATTACTTTGTGAAAATGACGGTACGTTACCTCTACCCGCTCTGAAGTGGAGACAGAAAGGCTACGAGGTGCACATAATTTTTTTTAGCAGAAATTGTTTTTAAACATATTTCTCTGAGTTTTTTGACGCAAAAATAAACTTTCCCGTATGTTACATGGCGTTGGAACATTAGCAAGTAAAATTTTATGTCAAAATAAAAATGCACTCTATATGATACTGTTAAGACTCGAAATGTGTTAGCAAGCATCAATTCTGTATTCGTGATTTAATTTGAGGACGCAATTAAATATCATACGCTGGAGTTGGTAAATTTTTGAAAAAATAAAGAAACTTTATTCGTTTAATGGCAGTCCCGTTACATAACTAAATAATTACATAAAATTTAATTATACGGGTCAACTACAGAACCATTTTTTAAAGTTAAAAATTAAAAACCTCATTAACGAAATTTTTTGTTTAGGTTAACAATTATAATAAATCAGGTATCGCCACTGTTATCGTGAATTTTTACAAATACAAGTTTTTTATTTTGATAGCGCACTTTGAGTTTCTGTAGATGGTTACATAAAATCGCCTTCTTTCTTATGGTTGCTAAAATCTTATCGGTATCTACAATAACCCGATGTATTCGTTCTTCTTGTTCCTTGTCGAATCGGAATTCAAGTGGGTTTTTGTGGTAACCGCAGGCTCCTAAAAATAAAATTGTTTAACTTAGGGCGGCTATATCAATGTCCAGATAACTCTATCATTTAGATAACTTCCAAGGACCAGTATTGATATAATTGTAGTCATCATCAGTTATTAGCACTAAAGCAGGACATTCATATATTATGTTTATAATTTTTCTTTTGTCAATAAATAATTTGTTAATGTGTCTTGGACTAAAGCGGCTAGAAGCAAATGAGTCCATTTTCAAATTAATAAATAAAATGTTCCTTAGTAATCTGCTAATATTTCAGGTTAGTGATTCTTGGGACCATTTTAAAACTTCATATGAACTTATGTTCGAAGTCTCTTAACTTTTGAACTACAGAATGTTAAAGTTTCAAGACAAAATTGTTTTCTTATTATAACTTTGATACGGCACTAGATATTTTTGTGAAATTTGGTACAGTGACGGAAATAAAATTTCGTACACTGAGGTTAACATTTTATGCCATTTCTGAATATTTTGGTAAACTGGGATTTTTACAATTATCTCACCTCTATACCTTGCGTTTCTTATTTCAGTAATAATAGAAAAAAAGGCAATTATTTATTCAAAGAAAGTATTCCTAGATAGTTGAGCGAGTTGGGAAACCAAGAAGCACTATACAAAGCCTCAGAACTAAATGCGAAAATACAGGATCATTGGATAGAAGGGCTTGAAGTGGCAGAAGAAAATTTTCAAACGAAAATCAAGATAATAATATACAATACATGACTTCAAAATTAAATATAATACAGATATTTAAATATTTAAAAAAAAAACATTGGGTTAATATTTTAAAGCGGCACCATTTTTTTCCACTAATAAGTTTAAACGTCTGGGCATTGATGCCACCAGCATTTGGGCGTGATGAAAATTGTAGGTATTCCAGGTTTCTTCAATTTTATTCCACAAATCATCATTGTTTTGAGGATGAAAATCATTGTTCTTGTTAATTTCTTTTACGATATATCCCCATACGATTGGATTGATATCAGCGTTTCTTAAGGGCCAAGGTAACAATGAAATGTTATTTTTCCGTATCCAGTCCGAAACTCTCCTTGCTGTATGGACGGGGCAGTTGTCATGCTGGTATATAAAATTTTCTTGTTGAAATATATTGTTTGCCGATGGCAACATAACATTAACATTAACTAAAAATCTTCCACTTGTTTTAACATGTTGGGTATATCTTTCTTCGTACCGTGTATTTGGCGGCCTATACACTCTAATCTGTCCGTTATAATAAGACTGAAAAGTCTTCTCGTCGGTAAATACTACCTTTTCCCAAAAATCCATACCTTGCGGTAAATATTCCAGCGCAAACCCCATTCTTTGCTCTTTATTCATATCGGTCAAAAACGGTTTTTTAGCATCTACCTTATTTCTTAATTCAGAATTTTTCCTTATACGATTTCTCGCCGTTCTTACTGTCCCAGGAAAATTAGTTTGGTTGTGTGCTTCTACAGTCGTCTGAAATGGATTGTTTCGCAAAAAATCTATTAGATCATTAGTGTCATTATCTTGAATTTCGTTTGAAATTTTTCTTCTGCCACTTCCAGCCCTTCTTTCCAATGATCCTGTATTTTCCCATTTAGTTCTGAGGCTTTGTATAGTGCTTCTTGGTTTTCCAAATTGCTCAGCTATTCTTCGTAGAGAAACACCGTCTTCGAATAAAACAATTAATCCTTTTTTTTTATTTACTATTTTTTACGGTCGTCGGCGTATCAGAGGCCATCTTGAACCGGTCATCGACCGTACGGTTTTTAATCGTGCGGTCTACCGACTGAAGAGTGTGAAACGGCACCTTCATCCTACGAGATATCCGATCTCATCCGGCCTGTCCGGCGTGAATAGGATGGTTTTAATGTCGATTCATTTTACACTCTTGCATTCTCGAGTTGATTCATGTTCACAAAATTTGTCAAATCCAAATTTTGGTCAAGTGACTTTGAACTTGGTTTTGACATTGAACTTGACCTTGTCCGTGACCTTGAAAGTTCAAGGTCACATGCAAGGTCAAATCTAAATTTAGACAAGGTTAAGCTCAATGTGAAAACACAATTCAAAGTCACTTGACCAAAACTTGGATTTGACCTTGCATGTGACCTAGAACTTTCAAGGTCACGGACAAGGTAAAGCTCAATGTCAAAACCAAGTTAAAAGTCGCTTAGCCAAGATTTGGATTTGAAATTGCATGTGACCTTGAACTTTCAAGGTCACGGATAAGGTAAAGTTTAATGTGAAAACCCAGTTCAAAGTCACTTGCCCAAAATTTGGATTTGACCTTGCTTGTGACCTTGAACTTTCAAAGTCACGGACAAGGTCAAGTTCAATGCGAAAACCAAGTTCCAAGCCACTTGCCCAAAATTTGGATTTGACCTTGCATGTGACCTTGAACTTTCGCGTTGTTGCGCACTTAAAAAAAAAACATAAATATTTTCCTTACAAGTATGAAAAACATCAAGAGCTACGGTAAGGTGTTGAAGAACGGAGAATGGTATTCTGTTTTGAGGTAATGGAAAGAGCAAATAATAATAGGGATTTCTTGAGAAATATTTGTTTTACCGATGAATTCATTCTCAACAATGAACCAAATGTTCAATATTGCCGGTTTTGGAGCTAAGAAAATGAACATCATCTTGTTCATACTCGGACGGCGCAATATCCACAAAAAATAAATGTTTGGGCGGGAATTGTATGACATCACATTATTGGACCATTTTTTATGGCAGGCCTTACAGCAGTAACCTATTTGGAATTACTACAAAATCGAATTGAACCGTCACCAGAAGAAGTTGTACGCGAAAATCAGGAGATCTGGTATCAAATGGTTGTCCTGCCCATAATTCTCTTATGGTTAGGGAATACTTGCAAATAATTTTTAACGGAAATATTATTGGCCCACGGCATCTAATCCTTTGACCAGCCAGGTCTCCTGACCTTTCGCCAAACGACTTTTTATGGGGTCACTTACAAAATTTTATTTATAAAGATGTAAAACTTGAAAATCTAGACCACCTAAAAAACGGTATTTTGTTAGAATGTGACAGAATGTCTCAATATCAACTCAGTAATGTTAGAAATGAATTTCATGATCGGTTAGGATATTCTTTAGCTGTTAATGGAGGGTTGTTTAAACATTTAATTAATTAATGTTTTTGTAAAAATCTGTAGTCTTAGGTATGCTATGATAACTTAAAGGCTTAGTAAGAAAAACATAATGCGGTGTCTTTTATTTTGGATGTGTGATTGTCGGATTGGTGAAACAAAAACGTGTTTTAAATGTGAAATAATCTTTATTCGTTATGTCCAGCTTTAGGTGAATTTTTGACAATAGAAATTATTTGCTGGTATTTTCTGTAACTATGAAAATTTCGTAATTTTGCGATAACATTTAATTGAATAAGTTAGGATTGGCTTTTTAAAATTTATTCAAACTTGGCATATGGGTTTATTATATCGGCCTCTTCAAAAAATGATCCTACAATATTTTTCTAAAATGGACAGCGGAGCCAATATTTAGCCACCTCAAAATTTGATGGGTACCCGGTAAGTCATGATCAATGTACAATATTTTTTTTTGTTTCTACCAATGATATTTTAATTATCAAATTAACTAGATCCAAGTGGAGTTTAAAGGACTGAACTACTGATGTCAAAATTAATAAAACAAAAGAGTATACCTAATTGAACAACACCCTACTAAAGAATTTTAATATCATGCTGTTAGTTTAAGGGCATACACATATTTGTTGTTCTATGTTTCTTTTTTTAAATCATAATATTATGTCTCGGACTAATACAATAGTTGTTTCAAACTTTTGACATATTTTGGGCATAGGGTATATAATTTAAGCCAAAAAAAACAAACTCAAAGCTTAAATATTATATTCAGGTCTCCTAGAAGAATTTGGACACCTTTGTTAATAGGGTATAAACGTTTACAATTTTATATCTCTCTTTCAATTAATTTCAACCACGTGAACATTTTTATTTTGGGGCATATACAAAATATATGCAAACGTACAAAAGTATCGATAAGGTATATTTACTCTTTCGGTATTAGAAAATAAGAAAGTGTAATAATATAAATATTTATTTTAAATTTTAAATTACAGAAAAAAAAAAGCAGCCTATCAGCTTAAATACATATCGTCATTTCACACGTCTTGTGAAACGTTAGGTTAATATGTGACAAATGACTAACAATAATTTATAAAAGATAGGATTCAGAATTTTGCGGCCTGACTATCCATACCATCACGCCTCCTTGGGTCCATTACTACTTTGTAGTTTTGAAGCTATGATTATCTTAAAAAATGACACTTCATACCTACTTATAATCCTTCCTGATTTAAAAATTTTATTTTATAAACGGGAACAAATTAGGGGAGGGGGATGAAACAACTTCTTGTATTATGCGGTATTTAACAGTTACCTTCAGTGTCTTGAATGTTATTCCAAAAATTCAATCCTTTAATGATGGATGAAAATATGCCCATTTTATCTTTGCTCAAAATATAAAAAGAGACATAATTTAATAAAGCTTGTTGCCTGCAGGTTAATGAGGACCAGTTGGAAAACAGCTCTTGCATCAAAGGACCTGCAATTACATTTTTGAGTAAAATATTTCTTCAGCTTAATCTTTGGGAGATATTGTGATAGTTTTACTTCAAGTTGTCACCTGTTTTCTATGAGATCTTTAATTTTGTGGATCCTCTACTGCTACTGGGTGCAGTGATTACAGTTTCGGTTAAGAAAAGTAACAAAAATTGAGACAAACTTACAAATTATGCGTGATACCCACTGCATTTCAGGTCTTATTAGCGAACCCTAACAGGTTCATTGCGCTCGGAAATCTATATACAACTTTTAGTACCTACTAGAAAAAAACACACGGCCCCACCAAAAGCTTCCCACTTAGGTGTATCTTCTTTTTAAATTAATAGATTAAAAACGCTCGAACCCGAATCTGACTTTCACCGTTACAATCTTAAATGGAAAGGAGGGTTGGTAACTAGTGGCAAAATTGAAACAGTGCTAAATAGAAAAAAAGAAATATTGCAGATCTTTTAAGAAAAGAAGTTGTAATAAATGTAGTTTTTTTTTGCTCATAGTGACTAATGGAAACACTACAGCAAGGAAAACAAAAAAATCAAGACAACCAACAGTTCTTTTTAAAGATGGTTTTCAAAATGATTTGAATGCAATATTGGCATATTATTGTCATTCCTCTGCATTTAATACATTCTAAGGTCTATTATTATGGACAGCTTATGAAAGGCGAAGGCAAATGCCTCATGAAATTCTGAAATAAAAAATATAATAATAATAATAATAATTAAGTGTTGATACACAATAATCGAAAATATAGGAAAGCGTAAAAAATCCTTAACGTAATTATTCTTTTCAATATTTTCAATTTGTTTGAAATAAATTGATTATAACTTTTCAGCTTGTTTTTCAAAATACATATACATATATATATATAAATAAATAGGTATCGACAAGCCTAAATTCTCCTTAATCAATTTAAAAACACAATATTATTAACAACATTTAAAAAATTTAGAATATTTAAAGGTTTAGTTAATATGTACAGGGTCTTCCAACGAGGACTGAACAGGGGCTCATTTTTGAGCTTCCTTGTATTTAAAGAAAAATCCAAAATAGCCAATCGATGTACTTTTTCCTGCAGAATTCAAAAATGAAACCAAAAATTTATTTGAACCAGAAACAAAAGAGTTACGCTATGGATAAGGTGTTTTTTAAATGGAACATAGCTTTTTTTATACGATTTTTGGAACGAGTGATTTTTTTTTGTCCGTTTTGATTAAAATATTTAATATTGTGACAGCTATTTTTATTAAATTTTAATGTTTTATCCAGTATAATTTAACTTTAACCTGTTTGAAACATACACTAGGTAATAAAGGTATAATCACCTTTAAATCCTTCAAAGTCAAAAAATTTGACAAATTTACTATATTGCCGAAATTAAATATTCATTAGATGAGAGATTGCAGATTGTTATCTTGTTCTACAAATGCCAAGAAAATGCAAGAGAAGCAAGGAGAAGATTTATTGCAAATTTTCACAGAAATATATCCGTCAATACTATTCTAAGGATAAAGAACCTATTTGAGGAAAATAAAACATTACATGACAGAAAAAGAAATCCAGAAAGGAATAGAAATCGAGACCGTGCCATTGTGAATTATCTTCGACTGAATCCAACCAAATCAATTTCGGACGCAGTTCGGGACGTTCAATACGGCGGCGGTGTAAGACGCAGAAGAGTTACCCAAGGAACTGTTCACAGGACTTTAAGAAATCATAAATTTAAGTCTTATCATATCCTTCCACTTCAACATCTAACACCGGCACAAAAAGAACTTCGCTTCCAATTTGTTTCCCAAATTGTGATTCGGAAAGAAAACGAAGACCCTAATTTATTCAGAAATATCTTATGGACTGACGAAGCCACATTCACAACATCGGGGGTTTTCAATAGACATAATAATCATCACTGGGCCGTTGGAAATCCAAGAAAATTTCAGACAATTAAATTTCAAGGAAGGACTTCAATCCATGTTTGGTGTGGCATAAAAAATAATAGAATTTTGGGACCAATATTTTTTAACGGGACTTTAAATGGACAGAGATACTACGAGTTCTTAGAAAACGAAATTGAGAACTTTTTGGAAGATTTACCATTGGAAGAATATCAAAATTTAATTTGGCAACATGATGGGGCCCCTCCGCATGCCGTGCGTGAGGTTACTCAATATTTAAACGGACGCCATGAAGAATGGATTGGTAGAAATGGAACCTATGCTTGGCCACCCAATAGTCCCGATTTGTCAATATTAGACACATTTCTTTGGGGCCATTTAAAGAACGTGGTATACAAGCAGCGAAACCACGATATTGAAGAGATCATGCAGAAAATTGTGAATGAAATAAATCGCCTTAACCAGGAAAATCACAGTATAACAGCAAGTTTGGAAAGGCTACAAAGAGGTTATCGCACATGTTTCGAGAACAACGGAGGTCACATTGAACAATTAAATTATTAATGTTTTTTTTTTTAAATTATTATAGAGTTGGATTTCTTTTTCTGTCATGTAATATTTTATTTTCCTCAAATAGGTTCTTTATCCTTAGAATAGTATTGATCTTAATTGATTAATCTTCTCCTTGCTTCTCTTGCATTTTCTTGGCATTTGTAGAACAAGATAACAATCTGCAATCTCTCATCTAATGAATATTTCATTTCGGCAATATTATAGTAAATTTGTCAAATTTTTTGACTTTGAAGGATTCAAAGGTGATTATACCTTTATTACCTAGTGTATGTTTCAAACAGGTTAAAGTTAAATTATACTGGATAAAACATTAAAATTTAATAAAAATAGCTGTCACAATATTAAATATTTTAATCAGAACGGACAAAAAAAAATCACTCGTTCCAAAAATCGTATAAGAAAAGCTATGTTCCATTTAAAAAACACCTTATCCATAGCGTAACTCTTTTGTTTCTGGTTCAAATAAATTTTTGGTTTCATTTTTGAATTCTGCAGGAAAAAGTACATCGATTGGCTATTTTGGATTTTTCTTTAAATACCAGGAAGCTCAAAAATAAGCCCCTGTTCAGTCCTCGTTGGAAGACCCTGTACCTATCACAAAAACGACATTATTTGGCTACGCCACTGCACATTGAACTTCACGTAAAAAGTTCTAGAACGATACTTTAAGACACCGTCTCATACAGCACTATAAAATCAGGTTTGCGATTAACTCAAAACTGTAAATTCTGACTCATGTTGTTTCTGAAATGACCTTCCAATTCCTTCCAATACCCAATGGAGAATGAAACGAGGTGACTCGCCAACTGACAGACTCTTAGAAAGTCACAAATATCAAAGGAAATCACCTGCAAAGCCCATCGTCACAATTGCAAGAGTTCTCGCCCGACCCATCTATAGACGCGTTTCGCCGTATCACGGCTCATTAGTGAAGCTAAGGTTTGGCAGAAGCAATCATTGTACTTTGAACTCCAATATCCTCTGAAAGTTTTAAAAATCGGACACCCGTATATACTCAACATACCATAAAGTTTAATGTGTAGGAAATTTGGTATTGGTATTATAGGCTGTGTTTTCTAATGTAAATTTAACTGACAAAATACCCCTAAAGCTGTTTGGAACCATTATTAACCCTGTTTTATGAATGCTATTGAAGAACATGTCCGTCATCGGCAACCAAATATTATATTTTTTTCAGCAAGATATAGGGGATGATGGATTGACAGAAGATGTTCTGTTGAATAGCCTTGAAGATTTCCTAGAGTAGGAATATTAAAAATTTAAAATTTAGGCAACGCAGCTCAATTCTTTAGAAGACTTGTGCCAATGAATAGTCTAAGAGTGCAGACAAATAATATCCGAAATGCTCCACAATGTTTACGAACATTGCAAATAATACAAACCTTTATAATTATTATTGCATGAAAGTGACGAAGATTGGGGGTGGCCATTTTCAATATTTATCTGATTGACACAACTTGTAAGCAATTTCATATGGAATCAAAAGTGACTATATAATTAAATCGCATTCGATAAATATAGTAATATGGAATCGCCGAAAAACTAAATAAGAGTAGTTAAACTGCAAAAAAAAAAAATATTGGACGTTACAAAAAAAGTTGTCTTATGCTGGTCTTTTAAATTAGCTTCCTAACTAAAATGATAGTAAAGAATCCAGATCCTTAATTGAACTTATAGAAGACTTACCTACATTTTAATAGGTAGGCACAAATAAACAGATATCTTCCACAAAAAATAAAACTACCAAGAAATCTCCCTCGATTGATCGTACATTTATGGGTGATGTAGATTATGCAGTAGTATATATCCTGCTTAAAACTTTCTTCATAATCAAAGGTATGTTGAACTTGCTTGTTTTCGAGTCCCATTATTAGAATTTTATCACAATTATTTTTGACGTTTAAGAAATTCTGTCTAAATGCAAGGTAATCATTTATTCAGCTGGTAACAAGTTTTTTAGTTACCTATTTTTAAAATATTTTTCTACAACTACAACGTCGACTTTAGTTCCTCCAGCGGGTCGGATGTTTGCTACAATTTTACACATAAACACAGAGGATAATAAAAATAATAAGCAGAAATAAAATATGTGTGAGAAACTTTGCTCTCTAGCCATTAGATGATAAATAAATTTATATAAATATGGGTCCGGTAATGCTTCGTTTTCAAGATACAGGGTGTCAAACTTTTTAAAAAGGATAGTTTTTCGTAAATATCTTAATAATCCTTTAGCCGATTTTGTTGAAATTTGGCAGTGTTAAGGGGATAAGAAGAATGAAGAAGAAATAATCCAACGGACGACATTTTCAGTAACTATTGTAAGTTTCGTGTTACTTATTGTTAAATCTTTTCTTACTAAAAAAAATTGCGTACCATTTGTTTGGATGTGGTTTTTATAAAGCGTTTTTCTTGTTTGTTTGTTTTTCTAATTTCCGACGTTACCACTGTGCACGCCACTGGCAAAATGAGACAAATAATTTTTAGCTTAAAAGATTCATTTGTATTCATTAAAAACTGTCACCAAGTTTCAACGCCATATTAGTTTGCGTCTTCTTGTAACTTAGGATCTCTTTTAAATATTTCATCACCCTGTAAAAGACAATTTTTTATTATGTTGTCCCAGGGACATGCAATAAAGTGATTTTTATGCTTTTTCTCAAAAACGAAGCAAGATACGAAAAAAATGCTAAAAATAAAAAAGTTGTAGTTTTAGTTGCCTAATGCGAAAAAAAACTAAAAAAAATCAGTGGAGCACATTTTTTTTGTTAAGTCTAAAGTAATGGCTGATAAAATTACAAACCACTCTTAGCGGTAGAATCGTTAAAAAATTGTAACAACCACACAGAGAAGGACAACAAACCGAAATAGGAAAAATTAAAACTTAATTACTTCACTACAATTATTAATATGAGATACCAAATCAAAAAATTAAAAAACATTTTATACTAAGGATTACCAGGTTGGGATTTGAAAATATCCAATCTGTTCGATAGGTTGTGGGATCTCTACGTTAACTGGTCTCTCAACAGTGCGGTCTTAGAACAGTTCATTGTTGCGATCCCTAAACTTAGGGTGGGTTACTGTTACAGCCCTATGCTCCAATGACTTAATAGTGGATACTTTATGGCAGGGGCATATTTACATTTAAAATTGACCATTCTACCAGAGGCAGTTGGTTTGTGGTACCAGTCATTGAGAAGACCATCTATCGAATTTTTAAAAAACGTTAAAAAATAAATAATAAGGGATAAAGAAGACATATTTTTTGGTACTGTTAATAATAATATCAGAATAATTTTAACAGCTCCTGGTGGGCATTGAGTGTGCTTGTTTTGTTTTGAAACTGTTTTTATAGTTTTTTTAAAAAAGTCCTCATCCTAATGTTTCTTCTGCTTCCATCCTGAGAAATGTGTTTTTTATGTATTTTAATGTAAAATTGGCTCATCCCCTTTTTTAAATGCAAAGTAAGAGTTTTAGTGCTTAAGAGTCGATATTTGGTGCGTTGTTTTGCTCTTCTTGTTTTCTAATGTGTAACCATTCTGAACACGTACGTATTAATGTCTATATAATATATAAAAGTAGAGAAAAGAATATGTGGTTGTTACAATTTTATCAATCTTATTGTTATTTTTAGTATAAAATGTTTTCCAATTTTCGAATTTTATATATCATGTTAACTGTAGTCAAGTAATTAACTGCTGATTTGTTCCTATTTCGGTTTGTTGTCCTTCTCTATGTGATTGTTACAATTTTTTTTAACCATTTTACCGCGTAGTAGTTTGTGATTTTATATGCCATTATTTTAGCCCTGGAGAAGTTTTAAACGGGTGAATTCATTGGCTACTCTTTTTTAGATATTCAAGACACAGTGGACTCATGGACTCCAAAAAAGTCTCCGATTATAATTATTATGGATAATTGCAATTTAGCAAAATATTAATAACTGGTTATTAGAGCCCCCTTTCTAAAAGTGAAAGCAAAAATGAAACTATATAATCACAACCATAATAAATACATTTTGCTTACAAATTATATGTATGCTATATCTGAGGTTCTATTTGATCTAATATATTTAAAGCTGTCCCTTTCCCCATTATAAGTCGTGTGAAATTTCAGATTCCCTTGGGGTGCCGTATCATTTTTTAGCGACTGTGCAAGCCGTGCTTTAAGCGGAACTTAATCTTGCTTACGTGCTACCCGTGCAAGACCCCCTAAATAATAAAACAGCTCAACTCTAAGTTGTGTTTATTTTGCCATTTTATAAAATTATATGTAGACACTACAGTGTGTTCCTAAAATCCGACATCCTGAGGAGTTGAGCCAGTAACACGTAACAATTCACAATTGAATCTTGAATCCTAAAAAAATATTTACATTTGTAGCAGTGGTCTTTAAAAAATTAATTTTTGTCATTCCTGAGAGTTGTTTTAATAAGGGGATAGAAGCCATTTGGTTTTAACCTGTGCCTAAACTCGAACACATACGCACACTACTTTTGAGATTGGCGTATACAGTTATGTTAGTTGTTTTGTCGCAAATTAGTAACGCCGACGCAACCAGGGTCGAGCCTAGGGTATTTGCCGCCCGGGTGCAAGATATAATTTTCCGCCCCTATAGACTATAGACATAAATAGTATTTATTGTAAAAATCAAAATTCGAAAATTCCTTGTAACTGCAAACTAAAAACAATGTTACTATAAACTTTATCACTCATATAAAATATAAACTGAAAGAAACTAATTTGAAATAATAGTTCACCTTATTATTAACATAGAACAGAACTTAGAAGTTATACACTTGAGTTAAACTATGTACCTACATATAAATTCTAAATTTCAAAAGCAACTTTCCTTGCTTTTTTAATCGCAAATTCTCTAATCAAATCCGTTATATCTAATGCCTCGCAGATTTCTTTCTCGATGCTTATCACAGCCAAATTCGTAAGTCGGTTCTGGCTCATAGTAGATCTCAAGTAGTTTTTAATTATTTTCAGCTTTGAAAACGATCTCTCGCCATGAGCAACAGTGACAGGCATCGTTAGAAAAATTCGTAGGGCTACAGATAAATTTGGGAAAGTACTAATTAAATCATTAACCACAAGATATTCTATGACCTCCTTGGCCAATTTAAATTTTTTATAGGTAGACAACATTTCAACTTCATTGCACAAATCAGTTGCATTTACATCCATTTGTTTAGTGGATAAATCTGTTAATTTAACCTGTAAATCCATACAATATTTCATTAACTCTTTTTTATCTATGGATAAAGAACCTAAATTATTCAAAAAGCCAAAATAGTCGTTGTATTCGTTTAATAATTCAAATCTGTCATTTAATTTTGATGATACTATATCAAGAATATAGAAATAAAAATTAACTTTGAAATTCAACTCTGGTGATTCAACTGATTCATCTCTCAATTAAAAAATGCTTTTGGCCTTTACTTTTTTTTTTATCACATAAATTATTGGACTCTTTATTTCTCTTATTAAAACAGTATCTTAACATAGCCATTAGCTGTTAATTAAGATGTAGTTTAGATTTAATTGTTACCTATTTTTACTCTTTTACCTCTTATTGACATGAATTTGAACATCTCGGATTAGAAATATCCCTGACGGGTGTTTCCTTATAATATACTTGTTTCCTAGTCGATAATTGTTTCTTCAATTTCGTCTTGTTAGAAAGCTCCTCGTTCAATCTCTGTTCCAGTTGACTTTTCGCTGCCTAAATTTAAAAACAAGTATTAGTAGTTACACGTACGATAACGCAAAATACAAAAAAAAAAAAACTACTTAGCAATAAGCTTTCGAATCTTTCCGCCTGTCGTTAATTAATTCAGACATGAATTGGCTGTATGTCTGATCAGTCTAAAGCCAAAAAAAAAAAAAATGTCAAATTGCTCTTCTCAAAATAAAAATGTACTCAACGACACGCCGAAGGATATCAAACTTTACTTGTTCTTACAAGTTAAATATTACGTTATGTACTAGCACGCGTATTAGGCAATATTACTTATTTATGGTTTACAGTTTGTTTAAATTTGTAAGGCATGTAAACACAAATTATTATTATTTGTTATTATATGATACACATGCATTAATATTTTTCCAATATATTGGTATACGATTCACACTTTTTAAAATAATTTTCGTTGAGGTGTTGTATCTACTGCCGATGCTCAATATAGGTTGGGCAACCGAAAACTTTTCACTCACGTACCTTTTTTTAAATTAATAATACAAAAAATGCTCGGACCCATAAAGTTTAGTTTTTAAGGCGAGCATTATTTTGTTGGTGTTTTCACCCCCTGCTTTCACCCTTACAGTATAAAATGTAAAGGGATCGACTCTGACACCATATTATTTGAAAGGAAATTGAACTTCTCTTTCAACGGAACCTTGGGTGAGTTCAGGTTAGATTTCGATGGGTCCTGTATAAAAACGAATATTTATCACACGGTCATATTCTTAAGCATAAAAAATATTTTTTTTAGATATCTTTTTGATTTGATATATAATTGTGACAATTACTACAAAGTGTAGTCAAGGATATTAATTACTTTTTCTAGTAGCAATATTTTTATGATAATAATAGTAATGATTAATGAAACTCACCTCTAAAGCTTCGACATCTCTACTTATCCGCCTCCTTGGCACTTCCCTACTCGTATCGGATTTTTTCTCCATTTCTAATTTTTTCCTTAATTTAGTAAGACGATCTTTTTCAAGTTTAACGGCATTTTGCATTTCCGCAACTAAAACAAGTAGAATCGGCGTTGGAAAGTTCAAATGAACCACAATCATTCAGCAAAAGGTCAATTTATACCAAGGTGTTGTCTGCTAATCAACCGGGGCGCATTCACGATTGACGTCGGACGTTCGTCGGGTGCGCACCGATTGCACACGGCGATAGGAAAATTCGTTCACGGTTGTACCGGGTAACATTTTTATACTCGTTCACGGTTGTGGATAACTTTTACCGAACGAAACAACTTTTTAACCAAGTCGGGAGACGGATAAAGTTTGTCCGGCATGCGCAAATGTATTGTTTATTGTTTATGGTAAAAGTTAAAAGTTAGGTTGTTTTTAAAATAAAAGTTTTTTGGGCGCGCCAAAACTTTTTGAGAATGTCGATTTCAAAAGATACCCACAATTTGCTCAAAAGAGTTTTGTTGCTGTCGCATTTCAAAATTGCAAAATATAATTTGACGTTTGTTCGGGTTGCTCTCGGCGCATGCCCGAGCCGTTCACAGTGAGTAGATCTTTTTGTTTCGTAGATAGCAACTGGATGGACGTCGGTTAAATTTTACCTGGGTAATATTTACCAATTTGGTGAAAACTATGAACGCGCCCCCGGACCATGAATGAATAATAATATCGCCCCCCTCGCCTTCGCGACTAATTTTCGGGAGATTATAAGTGACACACATCATAAAACATCTGGTGTTTCTCATGTTTGACCCAACTTTGGGCCTTAAGAGGTGTTTGACACATGTCGACAATTTTATGAAGAGTAAGACGGTATTTAAATAAAAAATATGTACAGGGTGTCCATTTTTCGATGTAATTGTAGGGTACCTCGGTAACTAGTAAAGATAGAGACTTGCGGTTTTTACATTACTGCTGTGCTACTTTTTCGCGAATCAAAAGATGCCGCAAACAGAATTGTCATAGCTTTCTTAGTTTTTAAGCTACAGGGTGTTTTCAAAAATGTTGGCATTAACTTATCCAAAAATGGAAAGCTGTTTCTAAGAGAGTTTTTTAAGTAAAATTCAGTGGCTACTTTTTTCTGCGAGTTTTATTTTTCATGATTTAAAGCAAACATATGATTTTTTAAATGGATCGCCCTGTATATTTCTCGCCTATCTGATTGGGTTATTTTTAAGCTCTTTAAAAATATATATTAGTTGATAGTTATCATTAACAATAAACGCACAAATCGAAAAATTTGGGTAGTAGGCTATGAAACCATTGAAACAAACAAATGAATATGTATTTGCTGCTAAAAATAAGTCGTCGCGCAGCATTCCCAGTACGTAAAGGGCACACAACTTTACTTCATAGGGTTTCAAACGATATTTATTTAATAATCTTTTAGACATGATTTTATTACTCCGAGATCTTTTTCTATGACTTTGCATGAACTTCTAGTGCCTCTACAAAGCCATAACGTTCATTTCGTCCCCTTCGCGATTTTCTTTGTTATACATGATTTAGGTCTTGGCTTAATAAACGATCGATTCTTAACTAAATTAGTTTTTAAACTTGAAAATATTACTTGATTGGGCTGCCTTCTCTCTGTATATCTATGAAAGTAAGAAATCTATAAGTTAAATATTTAAATTACAAGATACCTATTTTCATGGCACTCTATAAAGCAAAATAACATGTCGTAATTTTCAAAATTTTCATACTACTACATTTTCGTAATTTAGTGAAATGATGATGTATTTTACCAAAACGTTATTTTTGCCTATATATTTTGACAAATAGACGCCAGATATATACTCTTTTGTTTGTTTCAATGATTTCATGGCCTATACTACCCTAATTTTCTAAATTGTGTGTTGTGCGGTTATTTTGAATAGTAACTATTAACTATTATATATTTTTGAAAAGCTTAAAAATAGCCCAATCAAATAAGAGAAATATATATAGGGTGTCCTATTTAAAAAATCACATGTTTGTTTTAAATCTCGAAAAGACTCCCAGAAAGAAAGTAAGCACGCTACTGAATTATACTTAAAAAATACTCTCAGAAACAGTTTTCAGTTTTTTTAATAAGTTAAAGGATAACTGAAAAGGGGGTGGTCAAAAAGCCAGCATTTTCGAAAATACCCTGTAGCCTAAAAACTACGAAAGCTATGACAACTCTGTTTGCGGCATCTTTTGTTTTACAAAATAATAGCGTCGTAATGTAAAAATCGCAAGTCTCTATCTTTACTAGTTACCGAGATACCCTCAAATTACATCCAAAAATGGGCACCCTGTACTTATACAATTTTTAATTTTTATTTTGCAGCAAATACATTTTAATAAACATTTTTACAAAAACACTAGTTGTACAAAAAATCATGTGTGTAATTCAAGTGCAAAGTGACACATTGCCGCTCTGAGCGAGAAGTTTGACGCGCGACGCGTAGCATAGAAACACCTTTTGGAAGCGCGAAACTATACTTTGCTCTCGGTTGGTGGAAAATAGCTATTGGCGATATCTGACACACCAAGCAAATACATAATTAGGTGATCTGTTTTATGAAATTGACAAGCATAATGATGAATTGTGTTGCTTCGTTACAAAATCATTCACAAACTGTCACAAGCAAGCAGTTCTGTTTAAAGTTCAATAGACGCAGTCACGAATCTGCTGGCTGGATGCAAGAGAGCCGAAGCCCGATACAGTTGCGAGAATGATAGTTCTACCACTAGCGTCTAGAGACAGGAATATCACTCTTGCTTCCTGGCTTCTTGGCTTCCTGGCTTCCGCATGCGCATGCGTAACAGCCTCGGAAGCATTTAGCTCGATACGCTGGCTTTTATTCTACGGTTACTAGATTAACCAAAGTCTGTAAGCAATTCAGTGGAGCTGTGGATATAGCATCCTGGGTTTGGTGCCATAGGTCCCGGGTTCGATTCCCGTTTCGGGCACTTTTTCTTTATGACTTTTTTTTAGTTTTTTATCTTTTATTTTTTTTTAAGTAGATCCACTCAAAAAGGGCTGGTAAATAATTGGCCGGTGAACTTGAAAAAGGCGAATATGAACAAAAAAGGTGGATTAGATGCCGTGTTAGCGCTGTTTAACCAATATAAGTCTATAATTATTACAATTTTTTTATATCTACCATATACCGAATTGCAACCAAAAAGGTGGATTAGATGCCGTGTTAGCGCCTGTTTAACCAATAAAGTCTATAATTATTAGTTACAGCATTATGTGCGCATGCGGAAGCCAGGAAACCAGGAAGCCAGGAAGCCAGGAAGCAAGAGTGATATTCCTGTCTGTAGACGCCAGTAGTTCTACCACCGTCCAAATATAAGAAGTGCGCTCACTTGCTCTTGCCGCTGTAAATTTCTCCCCTGCCGACGCCCTACCCCGCGCCCAGCGAGTCAACGCTCAAGCGGCGTATGGCTGGGGATTAGTTTTTGCAAGTGCATACTTTAATCCACAGCGCTTTCGGCGAAGAGTTTTCGTATGCTGCCACGTTATAATTAGTATAATATTAGCTTACTTATGATGGAGGCGAATCACCTTGAGAGTTTTTCTTATTGTTGTGCTGATAATTGTTTTTCGTTATTTCGGTGCCCTAAAGATCCAATAAGGTAAGTAAAAAGGATTGTTTACTTCCTTTGAGTAAGATGCAAAGTAGATTTAGTGGGACATATTACACACCATGCCGACGTTTCGTTAATTTATTTTAACTATAAATTTTCATGTATGTATTGATTATGCTGTCAAACAGGTATATTTAAATAATAGTAATTTACGTAACAAAGTTCCGAAAGTAATATTTTACGGGATGAGTAGGAACTCCAGGGCGAGCCGTAGGCGAGTCCTGAAATCCTGCGAGTTCACTTTTGGATCGTGTTACGTACAATATTTTTTCTGTAGTTGTTTTGTATGTTAAAAAAATATATAATACGTGACAAGCGCTGTCATAATATAGTGCAATGTTCATGTTATTGTCAAAGCCGTTTACATAGAAACCCAAAATCGTCCCGAAAGTAACAATAGTAGACCCGAAAGTAAACAAATCGTATCGAAAGTGAAAAAAATCGTTCCTAAAGTAGCTACTTTCGGTACGATTTGTGTTAAGTATTTATTACCACAACTCCCTCGTATAAAAATATTCAAGCGGCCAAGCCACCGTTCCTACTGAATGACTCCCGTATCTCCCTCGTAGGCGGTTCTCGGTGCGATTCGAGGTCACCGCCGGCGTTTTCAATAATTCAAAGAAGTGATCGGACTTCTTATATTTGGACGGTGGTTCTACATTCTACAACTGATCGCTCTTCAAGCCAAATAAGTCCTTGTTGCACTTGTTATGAAGGAGGCGACGAGAGGTAAGACCCGGGAGCGCCGATGTCTGCAGCATTTTGTACCTCGCTTGACAGTCAGATGCAGTGGTTTTAAAAATGTCTATTTTACAATACTCTGTTACCCGCATAAACCTGGTATCAATGAAAGCGTTTTACAATGCGCCATTCAATTGTTGTTTATTTTAGAATTAGTTGAGCAAAATAATTGTTGGATTTAACGTCATTGGATCAATATTTTTCCATCGACGGCATTAAATAGCAAAATGTATTTGGAATCCGGTGGTCAGCACGATTACCTGACTTGACTCCGCTAGATTTTTCATATGATGTTATTTAAAAGAAAAAGTATATGCAACTTCTCCGCTATCACTTGTAATCTTGGCAAATAGAATAAGAAGGGCTATTGAAAGTATCTCCGAAGATCATTAACATTTGGTTTGAACTACAAAATAATCTACAAATTAAGTAAGTACACACTGAAAAAGTCGCCATGCAACTCTTTGATATGAGAATTTAAACTCGGTATAAACATAGAAACATGAGCCCTTTCTTACTTTTCTGTTGAGTCTGCCTTTGTTTCCTCATTAGATCCCCTTCGAGTTCGGCAATTCTCCTCAACAAAGATAATCTGTCACCTGCTTCGGTAGGTTGCAAAACACCTGTTTTCTGACCCATCCGCTCCAAAATATTCGCAGCTGCTTCGCTAAGATGCTTGTGTATAAATTGAAGTTCGTCGATGGTAAGACCCTAGAAATAGGAAATTATTAATTTACTGATTAATATGGAGTGCCGACTAATAACTCCCGCCATGCTCCATAATATCTGCGAGCATTTCGAATAGTGCCTTTATATTTGCATGAAAGTAGGATGTGAACATTTTTAACATTTACTTGATTGACATAAATGGTATTAAATTTTGCCACTTTTAAATTTTTTTGTAGCCTTGTTTCTCAGGAACTGCTTAATCGATTTACACGCGTAAGGTCCCGTTGAAAAGGCATGGATTTCTTTAATGGCAACCCTCATAAATAACCACACGAGTGAATTGCATTTAGCGATCCGATTTCAAAAACTGTTGATATTTACTTTTAGCCGTTTTCGAAAATACGAAGATTCCTGAATTGCCTTTATATATTTTGTCTTTTAAGTGTCTCACCCCTCTAATAAATAGATCTTTTAAGCTGAAACCCCCAATTCTTTTCACAGTAACATAATTTCCCGTGAAATCGGATGGCGAAATGTAATTTATTCGTGTGGTTATTTATGAGGGTTGCCATTTAAAAAAATTCAAAATGGCGTCGTATCTGTCAAATTTGAGAACCTATACAGGGTGATTTCTAAGGTGATACTTTTTTTTCAACTGTGTATACAACTACTTAAAAGAAACAACTTTTTCAAATAACCTTTTGTAAATAACTCAAAAATAAAGGAGATACGGTAATGTAAAAAACCTACGATACGACTGCTGATAATTTTTTTTGTTGGTGTTTATTTTTTTTTATATCAAGCAGTGAAGTCTCAATTTGTTGTCAGTTCATCGCGTGATAGATTTCAGTTAGTTTGGGAGTGTTTAAAAATAAAAATGGCTCATGTTTATGAAAATATATCTCCTTTATTTTTGAGTTATTTAAAAAAAGTTATTTGAAAAAGTCGTTTCTTTCAAGTAGTTGTATACACAGTTGAAAAAAAAGTATCACCTTAGAAATCACCCTGTATATTATTTGACATTAAATTTGTCTTTCTTGTTGAAATCATTGAGAAATATGTAATTTGTTTTTTAATTATAGTCAGCAGGAAAATTGCCAATCGGGTGAGACACTTAAAAAAATGTCCATGTACACGGTAAAAGTAAATACGAACAAAACGTTTTGTTTCAAAATAGTTACTCAACAGAAGGTCAAGAATAACCAAAAATATATCTAAGTACGACAACAATAAAATGTATGTGTTCTAGAGTTTTTAAGCTAATATTCCTTAAATGCCCAAAAATAACGTTGTTTGGTTTTCTATTGGGTATATTCGGACTACTAAAAAAATATGACGAAGCCGAACGTTCCCTTATGTATTTTTTACATTGATATACACTGAACAGCAATATTAACGCACCACTAAAAATTCCAACAATTTTGATGTTATATATCTTCTAAACCTATTGTCCGATTTAAATGATTTTTTTTGCACATGAAAGGTTTATCCTTTAGGAATATTACTGTGCTCGCAATTTTTGTTAGGAAGGTAATTTTCATGGTATACCGGGTGTTACAAAATGTTGCGTTTTTTCCCAAAATTTGAAACACCCTGTGGAATATTCTAGAATTCGTACAATATTGCATAGTAATTCTAACGTGAGCCACGTGTTTTCTCAACGTTTTGTTTTTTGGTTCAATTAGTTGTGTTCAATATTCATGACGATAGACACTTTTTTAAAGCAGCTTGTTTTCTAATCATAAATCACACTTTTATGGATACCTTGATTAGCAAACATAAGTAGGCTATGTGAGCAAATGTCAAAATTTTGAAAATTATTTCAATTTGATTTAAGTATTGTTTGAAATCGAGTAAGTTAATAAATTTTGATTTTTCTCTGTTGCTTGCATAATTGAGTACCAGCGACAGGCCCCGCATTAAACGCATATCACCGTAGAGCTAGATTACAATTCGCTACGCAGCATATAAACCTTGACTATTGAGGACTGGGGGCATGTTTTGTTTACGGACGAATCTAGGTTTTGCCTGTATAGCTCCGATCGCCGTCTAAGAGTGCCTCGACGACCAAACGAGCGGTATGTCCAATGCAACATACGTGACACAACTTTATTTAATGGAGGCTCTGTGATGGTTTGGGGAAGAATTTCCTTAAAAGCGCGGACAGATCTTGTTCCTCTACGTGGAGGTTCGTTAAACAGCAAAAGGTATATTTCTGACATTTTATGTGAGCACGTTGTACCTTTTGCTCCTTATATCGGCAATAACTTTTTGTTAATGCACGACAATGCGAGACCACACGTAGCGCGTATTGTAACTGAATATTTGCAAGAGGTAAATATTCAGATTCTCCATTGGCCATCGCGTAGTCCAGATCTTAACCCAATCGAGCATACTTCTTCTTCTTCTTTAAGTGCCGTGTCCTCCCAGAACATTGGCGATCATTCGCATGATCTTCACTTTGTCCACAGCCGACCTGAAGAGTGTCGTGGTGTTTACTCCATACCATTGGCGAAGATTCTTGAGCCATGATGTTCTTCGGCGACCAGGCCCACGCTTTCCCTCTATTTTTCCTTGGATAATAATGTGGAGCAATTCATATTTTGGGTTTCTCATTACGTGGGCAAAGTACTCCAGCTTTCTTCTTTTTATGGTGTTAAGTACCTCTCTTTCTTTATTCATACGCTGTAGAACCGCTTCATTCGTCACCCTGTCCATCCACGATATCCTCAGCATTCTTCGGTAAGTCCACATTTCGAAAGCCTTAATCCTCCTGCACATTGTTTCAGTGAGGGTCCATGCTTCCATCCCATAGAACAATATGCTCAAGACATAGCAACGTAATAGGCGTATTCTTAAGGGAATTTTTAGAGCTCTGTTGGTGAGGACTTTTTGCATGTTTCTGAAAGATGTTCGTGCCTGTTCTATTCTGCTTTTGATTTCTTGAGTTAAGTCCCATTCTTCATTCACCCAGCAGCCCAGATATTTGTATTTTTGCACTCTCTCCACAATTTCTCCGTGTATGCTGATATCTGTTAAGTTGTCCTCTATATTTTTGCTTTTGCTGACAACTATCCATTTGGTCTTCTTTATATTTAATCGTAGACCCATTTGTTGGCTATGGTCTGTAACCGCTGCTAGGAGTGCCTGTAAATCATCTTTGTCTGTTGCTAGTAAAACCGTGTCGTCCGCATATCTTAGATTGTTGATGGCTGTTCCATTAACAATTATACCCTCTGTTCTGTCTTCGATGGCTTCTCTGAAAATTTTTTCTGCATATAAATTAAACAAAAGGGGGGAGAGCACACAGCCCTGTCGAAATCCTCTCATAATAGGTATTTCTTCAGATGTCTGGCCGTTAATTCTAATGTCAGCTGTCTGATTCCAATACAAATTGGCGATTATCCTAATGTCTCGTCCGTCCAGGCCTATATTGTTCAGTATAGTTATTAACTTGTCGTGTTGAACAGTGTCGAATGCCTTTTCGTAATCTACGAAGCAAGCGTATACATCAACGTTTACATCTCGACATCGTTGTATTAGAACCTGGACGCTAAACAGCGCCTCCCTTGTACCGAAACCGCTTTTAAAGCCAAACTCGAGCATACGAGGGACGTTATTGGCAGAAAATTAAGACGTCGTCAGCCTCCCCCAGCAACGAAGTTCTATTGGGAGTTTCTTAAGCTAGAGCCAGGCTCTTTGACTTCTACTTGTGGATTGATTCTTTTGAGATAACAGTGGTTGATGGTTCTTTGCTGTTGTTTGTAAATTCTACTTTTCTTTTGCTTTGTTGATTTTATGAATGGAGATTATTTAAATTGATTGAATTGATTGAATTGAATTATGTTTTAATTAATTTTGATTGAAATGCGATTTTTAAGGAGGAAGCCAATCCTTAGGGTAGCGAAGTCTCTCATTCTGCCCAGATCTTGTGTGAGAGTCCGTTATTAAAGTGTTTGTCGAAACGTCCGTCCGTTTGAAATAATTTTGTATTATTTTGTCATAGTATGGTTGCAATGTGTCTATTTTCAGGTCTCTGTGAAGCAGGTCTACAGGGAAGTGTTTTTGTACGTCAGTTATGATTCGTAGAGCCATGTTTTGGAATCTCTGGTGTTTCAGGTGCTGGGTGGCACAGAGAGTCGACCCAGCAACCTTGCAACACATAGAAAGATTAGTTGTTGAAATTTGGAATGAAATTGAACAAAATCAAATTGAAAACCTAATTATGAGTATGCCACGCCGATGTGCAGCCGTTATTAGAAGTAGAGGCCGAAACACACGCTACTAATTAATCTTTATTTTTATAACATAATAAGTAATCTGTTTATTTGTTATTTTTTGTTAGTGCCATTTTTTTAAAGTTACTTCTTATGAGTTTCTAATAGAAATGTATACTGGAATATAAAATCGTCTATCTTCATTAATATTGAACACAACTAATTGAACCAAAAAACAAAACTTTGAGAAAACACGTGGCTCACGTTAGAATTACTATACAATATTGTACGAATCCTAGAATATTCCACAGGGTGTTTCAAATTTTGGGAAATAGACACAATATGTTTGTTACACCCGGTATACCATGAAAATTAACTTCCTAACAAAAATTGCGAGTACAGTAATATTCCTAAAGGATAAACCTATCATGTGCAAAAAAAATCATTTAAATTGCACAATAAATTTAGAAAATATATAACATCAAAATTGTTGGAAATTTTTAGTGGTGCGTTAATATTGCTGTTCAGTGTATTTTAGGTTAATTTTTATGTCAATTTAAAAAAATCAAGGCCAACCTGTAAACCGTATGTGGTAGCTTTCTTCAATATGTCATCAAGGTTATTGCCACACAGACATGGTTTATTTCCATAAAACTTAATTTCTTTATCCGATAACGGCACTGTTATAGCTATGACATCAGGACCAAGGGAAAAAGTTTCAAAAGTGGCCATCGTCAGCTTGTCGTCTTTCAGTTTCGGTATCTAAAATATTTTATTTAATTATGTAGAGAGCTTTTTTTTTTCTCTGCAACGAGGTATGGTTTAATGGAGTAGGCTTTACGCTAGACTGCACGATGGTTTTGTTGCCAAATAATAATTCTCTTTTCCAGCTTGTAAATTAAATAATTTCTTTTCTTTAAGAATAGCGACATTTATTTAGGTATTTGGTTACGGAAAAAAAGTAACTAGTTACTAGCTAGAAGCTGTTTGAAAGTGCAAAGAGTTAAGTTCCAAAGGGCTTATAGCTAGACACACAAACAACCAGTTTGTAAGCTAGCTTTTAAAGCTACTTAGATATCTATACCTAGTCTAATTTAAAATGTGACTAACTACAAAACTTTTGTGTTTAGGTCTTTCATACTATTCATACAATATTAGGTCTATGATCTATGAGTTACAGAATCATTTTAAAAATATTGGAAATTGGCGCGAAATTAGAATAGCACTGGTTTAAACCCTACATATAAAGATAGCTCCAGTTCAAATTTATAACTGATTGGAAATTAAACTAAAATGCATGAATAATCTTCTTCAGATTCATTAGGAACCAAGCCACCGAAATAACGAGTGATTATTAATTATTTTGCTCAAGGGCGGCTGTGACCCAGTATACATAGTGTAGCAGTAGGGCGTAGATTAAATCATAGGGCGAATTTGCAAGATAGCAGCGTTGTCACGTTGAAAACCTAAAATAATGTTTTTTGACGGTATGTAATATAAAATCCTGAGCTATCTTACTTTGAAAGCCTACTTTATATGGCCGCCTCCTACTTCTAGACACCTTCTGATGTTTCTTCTTAGCCTCAGAGACACATTAACCAATACGTTTGGAGAATTATTAATTTCGGCAATTTTTAAACTTTACAAATACACAAATTCAAATAAGACGTAAATGTCATAAAACAATCATGTCATCTTATCTACGCAGTACGGCCATGATGCTCTTAAAATGCATGGCCTCCCTTGAGCAAAATAATTAAAAATCACTCGTTATATACAGGTTCGTTGGTATGTGTGGAAACGGTCGATTATTTCTTAAAGTAAAACAGCTAGCAAAAAATAATTAAGACAAAGTTTTAGGGCTTTTTAAAGTCTATAAAAATTTTGAAAGAATAAGTATACAGGATGAGTCAGAAAGCCGTAGGAGAACAAGGTTACCTTTTTTTTAATGGAATACTATCTGTCTTAGAATATTTTTGGATTTACCATTAAATTACAATTATTTTTTAATAAATACATTATAAGTCTAAACCTAATAGTTTCCGAGATATCGACCATTGAAAAATTACATTTTTGAACTTTGACAGCCTCTAGCTTTCTAACGGTACGTCTTAGAGTAAAACGGCTTACATATCCTTTGTACATCCTTTTTACATATAACTTTGTTTCTCTACGGCTTTTCGACTTATCCTGTATACTTATTTTCTTTTTAATTCCAATAGACCTTAAAGAACCCTAAAACTTTTGTTTTAAGTATTTTTTGCTAGCTGTTTTACTTTGAGAAATAATTGACCGTTTCCATACATACCAACGACCCTGTATATAGGGTACCCGATGAGTCCTACTTTTGGCAAATATCTCAGCTAATAGTAAAGATAGAGCAACCAAATTTTAGGTGTATCTACCTTATTGGTCAACAGATTTAATTTGTGTAATTTACCTTTTCAATTCCCTTACGATAAAATATTTATTTTTTAAAAGTCCTTCAAAATGAGGTACCATCACTTCGCATAGTGTTGCATTTAAAAGGTAAATAGAATGAAAAAGTAGATTTTTTGTTGACCAATAAGATACACCTAAAATTTGGTGGATCTTACCTTTACTAACAGCTAAGATATTTGCTCAAACTGCGACTTTTTGGACACCCTGTATAATTAAAAATGAATGTCATTATGGATGATGCTCGTGAAGACAAAATTTATGGTCTATAAAACTGTAAGTTTCAAAATGACATTGTGAGCTATAACATTGACATAGGCACGTTACGTTTACCCCATGCATGAGGGCATTCTCCATTTATTGGGGCTTTTCGCATATCCAAGTGATTACCCTGAGTGGGTCCCAATTTTTTCATAATTTACAGCAAAGCTTCGGTTCCCCGGTCACTCGTTTAAAGGGAACGCTCATCTGATGGCCGAAAACCTCCGAGTTGTAAAAAAAGCCTAAAGCCCGGAACACACGATCATGCATGTATGATACACATGTTTGAATTACCTATGGTATAATCATGCAATGTTTATTCATACAACGTAATATTATACTAAACATTCCATGTGACACAAAAAAAAAGAAAAACCAGGAAAGTATTATTTTTGATTAGATGGGCACAGAAGAAGCTGCGATTATAGCTTATCGATTGTAGATTCAATGAAAAACGTTTCGAGGATAATTCTGCATTTTCACAGTTTTTAACACCCTGCGCATTGAAAACCAAGCATTTTAGGCAACAAGTGTACATGAAATTTTCTTCTTAAAATCGAGTCGTTAACTAACTAACCTGAACTAACCTCTTAAAATATCTACATACTATTTTGGTTTGAAACCCCTGTATTATAACCTTGTCCATAAACACAAAAGAAGAAAAAAAATGTAGATAAAAGTGATTTATAAATAAAAACAAAATTTACATTTAATCTATTGAAGGAATTGTCATTTACTTCGCCATATAGTCATCGAAAATTCGCATCTATCCACTATTATCATTCAACAACATGTATATTAGCCAGAATGTTCAAACTTGAACGATCGTACCTATACAGCCGTCAAAAATAAAACAAGTTGGATTCTTATTATTCATAACGCAGCAGTTTAAGAGCTGGTGAACGCTGTTTTAAATTATTTTATACTGGTTTAAGTTTCTTACAAAGCCATTGTACCTTGCGCGTATAAAGTGGCCCTACCCCTCAGATAATATTTGATTAACAAAATGTAAGAAAAATGAAATTTTGGTACGGTTAATAATACCTAAAATACTAATTTCTAAGTATACATTATTGATGCAGTTTTCAAAGGGTGCCATTTGACTAAAATTTTCAAATTGTAGGTTGGCTCGAGTAATTGGAAAGGTACTTTAATCTACAAACGATTTTAGGCTAGTCAATGTCAATTAATGGATGCTCCGGCGACAGTAAGTTTGTCAGCCTCCAGTAGCGGTTTTCATTCTGCAAAAAAAACTTACTCCGCTTCTTATTATCTTCTCATATTTGCTGCTTTACTATTATAATTCCTAAAAATTGTTGAGCCCAGTTCTGTTGAGGTAGTACTCCAACCTACATTCGTATGCACATATCGTCGATCGGCCATTCCAGCGACTACTACGAGAAGAACAAGGCCAGAGAAAAACGACTTCAACAAGCCATTATAATGAATAATGAATAATTATTGAATATTAAAGACTCGGAGAGCTGGAGACAGTGAAATATATTTACACGACAGTACTATTACTAGTTCATATTAAAAAATATGTCTCAGAACTGCATCAATATTAATAATTGTATCATTACCATCATATTATAGTGGTATTATTATTTCGTTTCTTAGCACTGTTTCCACTGACGAGCCGCCACTGAAGCGATCCCCAAGTATGATAAGATTTTATCGAACTATTTATATACTTTCTTATTTATTCAAGATGGCGCCTTTCCGCCATCTTTTAAAACTGAGTCAAGAATTTACGCTTAAAACTTAGTATTTTGGTTGTTCTAGAATGTACCAACATTTTATTATTTTCACATCTGTAAATCAAAAGATAAAATTAGGAAGGGGGTTACTCTAAGGCTGGCCGTCCACCGGATGCATAGTCGTACGACCATCTGGTCGTACTTACTTATCTATATAGTTCCGACTAATCCCTGGAAAGGCATCACCTGGCGTACTTTGGTGTCACTATTATTAGTCGTACGTATTGGACGCCAGATGATGCCGTTCTATAATGACGGATTAATTGCACCTATATAGTGTGGCCCAAATTGGGCCTACATGTATGGGGATCTTGGAAACTATAGAAGATAGAGAAACGGTTAAATGGTGAAAGTTTTTGACAATTATATTTCTAACTGAAAACCGTTTAGTACGCGGCCCTATCTTTTTTGGTTTTTGAAATATGTTGAAAAAACCAAAAAGATGTATTTTCGAAAATATGCTGTAGATTTCTTATTATTCACTATTTTGGCAATCTGTAAAAACATTTTTAAAGCAACTTTTTAAGTAGATTTCAGTTCTGCAATTTAATTTTGAACACGACGTTTCAGTTATTTTATACCATCATCAGGTTCATTTTTTCTTATGGGCGCCATATTGTATTTTATGCTTAAAAGGTAGCTTATGACGTCAGCTTTTCAACGATGTATTATTTGTTGGAAAATAAATGAAATTGACTTGAAAAATAAAGAAAATTAATTTTCGCAACACGTCAAATTTGAGAAGAACACATTAGGCAGGGTTAAATTTGTTTAAAATATCATAATATTATAATACATTATTTTATTTTTTCCTTATGGTTAAAAATCTCATATTAACATTTCAAATAAAGAAAACTAAAAACGCAATGAATAATAATTATTGTTTTGAAAAAAAAATAAGAAAAAATATCTAACTTACTATACTTATTCGAAATGTTGGCCGTTTTTATTAATACATTTTTGACACTTTTTTAACACAGTATTGATGACCCTGCAAAGCGTGTTGCCATTTATGCTCGTAAACACATTCCTCACTCTCTCTTCTAATTCTTGTACAGATTCCGGGGGTTCAAACTCATATACTTCATTTTTTACATAACCCCATAAATAAAAATCGAGAGGAGTTATATCAGGGGATCTAGCAGGCCAATTAACTGGTCCGCCGTTTAAAATTAATTTGTCATCAATTATCTGTCTTAAGAGAGTTTGAACTTCCCGAACATTATGTGCGGGACAGCCGTCTTGTTGAAACCAAATATTATTCAATTGATCTTGAGGAACTCTTGCTCTAGTTGCCGGTAATATTTGATCTTCTAACAGCTCCAAGTATCTTTGGCCATTGAACGTATGATTATAAAAGAATGGTCCTATAAGTCTGTTGTCTAAAATGTAAGGAGAAAAGTAAAGCTGGGTTACTTAATACCTGCTATGTATTTAGCAAGCTAGGTGACATTACTTACCATACATACCACACCATACATTAAAACCAAATCGGGTTTGCAGTCTTCGTTGAGCCAATTGGTGAGGGTTTTCTGTTGCCCAAAAATGATGGTTATGTCTATTAAATACCCCGCAGTTGGTAAAATGTGATTCATCGGTCCAAATTACAAGACGACTGAAATCATGATTTTGTTCGCATTGATTCACATACCAATTTGAAAACTGCATTCTTCTTGGATAATCCGTTTCTCGTAAACCCTGAACTATAGTTGGCTTGTATGGTCGATATTTATTTTCCTTAAGGACTCTTTGTATGGTTCTTCGCGGGGTTGGTAAGTCTCTTGCCGACGTTCTTGTAGATGATGTCGGAGCGGCATTAAAATAGGCTCTGACATTTTCGTCACGCTCGTTATTACCTGCTTTATTGTAACTCTTGGACCGCGGTTTTTCAAAACTTCCATGGTTTCTCAGGTTCATAACAATTTTTGGAAAAAGTCTGACACTTGGCTGCGGTCTTTCAGGAAAATTTTCAAAATACCTTTCTAATGCAAGGTTTGCGTTTCTGTTGCAATGAATGTAACATTCTAGCAAATCAAATTTTTCTTCGTGAGAATAACGCAATGCCATTTTCTTTTAAATTCAGAATACACAAATAAATCGTTATTATTAGATAATAATAATAAAAACTATTATACGTTTACTCGTTCTGACAAGTAATATTTTTGTTTCATTTTCAAACGGTAGTGGTTGGTCATAGGCTACTGGATTTTATTTTTGATTCATAGGTTATTGTAATATTGTTGATTGAAACAATGCAAGCAGTGTTTTGTGAATACTACAAAATGTAAACCTTTTAATTGGTATTCAATTTAGTTAGAGTTATAGTGCAGTTGTCTAATTTGACGTGTTGCGAAAATTAATTTTCTTTATTTTTCAAGTCAATTTCATTTATTTTCCAACAAATAATACATCGTTGAAAAGCTGACGTCATAAGCTACCTTTTAAGTATAAAATACAATATGGCGCCCATAAGAAAAAATTAACCTGATGATGGTATAAAATAACTGAAACGTCGTGTTCAAAATTAAATTGCAGAACTGAAATCTACTTAAAAAGTTGCTTTAAAAATGTTTTTACAGATTGCCAAAATAGTGAATAATAAGAAATCTACAGCATATTTTCGAAAATACATCTTTTTGGTTTTTTTAACATATTTCAAAAACCAAAAAAGATAGGGCCGCGTACTAAACGGTTTTCAGTTAGAAATATAATTGTCAAAAACTTTCCCCATTTAACCGTTTCTCTATCTTCTATAGTTTCCAAGATCCCCATACATGTAGGCCCAATTTGGGCCACACTGTATAGGTGACTACGTACAACCAGAAGGTCGTATAGACGTCCAGCCTTAACGCGGCTTCTATATAACAAACATGTTCAAAGCAGATACCTGTGCCATCTGACAGACCAACCCCGGTCCCAAAAGGACGGTATGCTATCGATACAGATAGAGAGATATAGTTTTCGCAATATTTTTACTGTTGCTAGTTTTTGGAGTGACATCAAAAAGTTTCGTTTAAAGTTTCCCTTTTATAATTTCACTATTGAATTAAAAAACGCAACCACAATGTTTTATTAAGGATGCTCGCAGGACTACAGCTACATCAAATATTTTTAACTTTGACTTTGACACATATATATGCCTTAAAAATATTCAGTATTGTCGCTCGATTAGCGAGTAAAAGAACTCACTCTCTTTTAACGCTGGATTCAAATTTATAATTAATAGTAATGTTTTCTTAAATACCAACTTTAGTTCTTGAACAGTTTTTTTTATTTCCCGTTTTTCCACTATTTTTTTTTAATCCTCCGTTTTTCCATTAGTCACTGGTCAACTTAAACATTTCTACATAACTATAGCTATTTTCCTAACAAGTGCAGAAAATCGATTTTTCCGCACGCAAATGCCGTTGACAGCACGACGCGTAGCGGAGTGGTGTCAAGCATTTAAGTGCGGAAAAATAGGTTTCTGCACGTGTTAGGAACAATAGTTTTTCTACTAGCGTGAGGAAACAAATTGAAAATAATTTAAAAAACGGAGTTTTTTTTTTAATTTTTATTACAATGAACAAAATTTTACAATATTAATTCTTTCATCTCTTCATCGGAAATCATTTTGCGTGCCGAAGAATTCAGCAAAACTCCAGTAGAAAAACTGATAAACTAGTTTAAATTTATAATATTCTGTTGACAGTGACATACAAATCAACAACTGGTTATATACACCATAGCAACTAAGATATTTCAAAGGTAATATTATGATGAACAGTGACTTCAAATCGTACAGCATTTAATTTAATTAAATTTAATTTCAAAATATAACAGTGCGGAAAAATCTTTGCCGCACGGTGCGGAAAAGTGGATTTTCCGCACTAAAACATGTGCGGAAAATGCGTTTTTCCGCACGCTAGTAGAAAAACTCTTTTTTTAAGTGTTAGAATGACACTATTTTTCCTCTCAATTACGTTACACATACCTTTGGTCTTTCTGCTGTCTCCTCCTGCATAAACAAATATGTACTTTAAACTTTTAGATTTACCGAAACGTGTTATGAGACTCAATAAAATTTTTAAAAATTGCAAAATGTTTATTTATATGAATTATTGCAAACTAATTAATTTAACTAACCTCAATAACGTCACTAAGTGGTACGGAAATAGCCGATAATTTAATAACCTATTTTCACATCACCGTGTACCATCCAAGATAATTTGCGATAACGGAACGAAATTCAAAAACTCTTTAACAACCGGGCTTTTAAGCCTACACAAAAGTAAATTCCATTTGATCTAACCAAACAAACCCCAATTCAATGGATTGTGTAAACGCTTTTATCTACTTTCATTTAGTAATATGAATTTTACAGTTCTGTAAATCGTTTTGTAAGGGCATCTATTACAGCACTAGTGCTGTAATATATGTCATTACAGCACTAGTGCTGTAATAGATGCCCTTACAAAACGATTTTTAATAGCAGGTGCATTTTTATTTTTAAAAATGCCTTTTGCCAAATATTTTTATTCATAGATGAAAGTAGATAAAATTTTGTACAATATTCTTGTTGTAAATTCATATAACTACACTCGATGTTTGATTAAACTCGGCTGACGCCTCGTTTAACAACTTTAACATCTCGTGTTGTAATATGAATCTTTACAACACTTATATCGTAAATAACTATTACGCTATGATTATTATCGAACATATTCGACTTCTTAAAACACGAGGTTTTTCTGAAGCTCCCATTAATATGAAAATATTATACACACACGATACTGGTCTATTACAAAAATTAAACATATTGATGTTGTAAATATGCATATTTTCACCAATTACCCTTTTAACGCAGCAATATCAAGAATCCTACTCAATGACTATGATGACGAACAACGATAAAAAGCAAAACTTATTAATTCAAAGACTGATTTATAGAAATTAAAGAACAATCTATCGAAAAGGAAAGAACGAAAATCGCGATGACCCGAATTTTTTTGACCCCTAATCTTAAGAGAAAAAGTGTATCTCCGGAGAAGAAACAAACTGACACCTGGATAATCTAAAAAGGTCTCTTTTGATTAGTAAAATTGGGCTTCTTCAGATTTTCTTGTGTCCCAAGAAACAATCTCAGACAGATACGATAAATTGATTCAAGAAATACATAATAAGCAAATCAATATGGTTTATATTAAAAACCAAAATATAATCAGCCCTATGATCAAACACACACAAGTTAACTCTAGACGCTAGCTTCAAAATTACCTGTCTTTCAACCACAGTAAAAATTTAACAAGCAGGCTTTTTCGGTTGTTGGCATGGAATCTGGCTGATTATCAGTTGCTCTTACTGACAAATTTAACAAAGCTATTCAACAAATTAAACATATTAAACAATTAGTGGAAACACGTTTATTTCAAATATCTTCAATTATAGAAAACCAGCCACACATACCATATTATATGAAATTCTAAACTCTATTTTGCAAGACAGAAAATTCTGTTCCTTTTTCACAATTACAAATGATCTTAGAAAATCGTTTATATAAGGATCAACTTCCAGATGAATTAGCTTAAGAAAATATAGTTTTCTTTAAAATCAATAGAAACCAATTACATATCCCGAAAATTTTAATTGGTATCATTTATTTTCTATTCTTATATTTAAGGCGATCATTCCCCAAAATAAATTTTTAGCTGAAAATAAATTGCATTGTGCATTTGTAAGCAACCCCTGCAATGACATGCCCCTACAACGATTCATCTATCGAAGAATGGACAACAAAGACGTAGAAGAAGATAACCCTTTTGAAATTCGACTTCTTGACGTCAAAAATTATATGCGTAAAAATGGCTTATAAATTAGAACTTTCAAAAATTATTCACAATTTGGTTGGGCGGATGAAAATAGTTAGTACCTATACCTATATGCGAAAATTCAAATATCTCGCGCAGTACTATTTATCGTACCATAGCTGATTGTGAGCACAGTATTTCATGTGCATATTTACCAAAAATCCATCCAGGATCTTTAGAAAAGACAGAGAGTATCTGAGTATCTACAAGGAAATTGGGACTTGAATATCTCACTTCTGAAGATTTTCTTTGAGTTGTTAATTCTGTTATTTATTATATTGTTCATAATTATATAGAATATAAAATAATATTATCTTTGGGTATATAAATGTAATAAAGTAATCGCCGGCGCTCAACTTCCTGGTTAACCCTTAAAGTTAAATTTTAGGGGGCAGAACTTATATCACCCCTAAACTTAGGATTATATGGCCTTTACCAAGAACGTCCTTAACTGCTGCATCAGCATCAACGGACATAGCAGAGATGATACGCTTGAATTATTGTGTAAAAGTTAGTTTCCACAGAAAGTTTCGAAGTATACAAAAATGGTATATCCGGCATACTTTAACTAGACGACTTTTGATAAAACTGCGTTTTTCTTTGATTTGCCGTTGCTGTTGCGCCCTCTAGCGCTGAGAAACTTAAAAATATTTTCCAACAACTCATAGCAACTTTTCCTAAAAAAAAATTTCGCAAGCCATACGACTTAATACTTTCTTAGATAAGGCCGGGAACCATTCTTGGTGAGACATCCGGTACAATAGTACCCAACTATCCCCGTTTTCTTGCTCTTAAACGTTGGGACTCTGAAAACTATTTATCAGCATTGCATAAACCACAACTTCCCAAAGTTTTGGCTAGTTCAGGATATTTCACCGGAAGTCAAACAATTTTCATAAGGCTTGTACGGTGTTCTTTCCTAAAATAACTTTAATGCTAGTTTCAAAGTTTATTTTATTCATCGCCGAACCAAGGGTCCGAAGCCGATGGGTACCTGCTGTCCGACGCGACGGTGAAGCGAGCAATTTTTAATGAAATTTAAAGGTAATTCTTCCGACATGCTGCGGTAGGCAAAGGAAAAAGAACGTTTCATGCTGCCATAGTTACGTAATAAGGTAATAATTATTATCAAAAAAATGTTTGTTACTAATTATTTAATTTGAAACAAATCAAGAAGCGTTACCGGCGGCATTTATGCCCTTGAAAGCAAGTTTATAAGACACTGTATTAAGCTTACCTTTGATATTTTTTTTGCATCCTCATGCTCCTAAAATAAATTTAAATTTAACTTTATTATAGTTCAGAGATAAGGGGTTAACGATTCATAATTTTATCAGCCTTCTTGTTAGTGTGAATGTAGATAAGTATGCAAAAAATTATCTATTTGAAAAAAAGTTAATTTTGGAAATTTCATAAATATTTTGGGCCAAATAAATACAAGATTTAATTATATGCTCAAATATTAAAATATCATTGTTAGTGTTTATGATGGCTCAATAATACCGCATTTACGATAAATTACAAAGTTGCAAAAATGTTTAAGCATGTTAGTTCTTCCTCTTCTTCTAACTGGCTAATTAAAAAGGGCTGAGAAGTTTGTTCGTTGGGTTGTTCTTGGCGCCCTTTAAAGAACCTTAATATAATTTTTTTCTAAAATAATTAGAGAAGCTAATATTTGACTACTTCAAAATTTACTATCTCTTGCCCGAAGAAGCTATCATAAAGTCAGTGGTCTGGACTGACGTTTTTAATAGTTTTAACAATCAAATATGAACTAGCTTATTAGTAATTTTAATTTAGAGGAAGCTAAGAACAATTAGGGAACTACACGCCGCCGCTTATTAGAAAGGTAAATTGATTATTATAAAATTGTTATCATTATAACAAACAAAAATAGCAAAAAAAGTGATATGTTAATTTTACCATGAATTTTCCTAAAAAAGAGTTTTCATTCGGTATTAGAAAGAGGCATAAATTCGAGAATTAGAAAAGAAAATGTTATTAAAGATTTCTCACCTCTGCTATTGGTTTCATTTTATCGCTTATTGATTTCAGGTCAGACATCAAAGCGCTACTCTTTCTTTTTTCCATTTTTACCACTTCCTGTATTGCGATGCTTTCTCTCTTCAACTTATCACTTTCCGATTTTAGTTGCGCTTTTTCTTGTTCTAGCTCTTCGTTTTGCGACTTTAGCGAGCCGTTTTCTTTCTCTATTATTCTTCTATCTTCGACAAGCTTAAGTAGACTTTCCCTTAAAACATCCCTTTCCTTTTCCATTTCTAACGATTTTTTTTGCTCCATCATAATATTTTCTTTAATTTCCGATGTCTTCGTTTGCAATTCACTGTGTTTTCTTTCAAGGTCCTTGCTGCGTTTACGTTCTTTAAATATAACTTTCTCTACTTCCGCGACTTTATCTTTTATTTCAATACTTCTTCTTTGTTGGTCTTCAACTGATCTAAATAATAAATGAACCCTACTTATCGGTGTAATACATTGCGATTTTTTACTCGGATCATAGTGTTAGATTTAATACCAAATTACAATGGAAAGTTTACTAGCGGAAAGTCCTTGCCGCCAATAAACCTTTCAAGTGTAATTGGGTTTTTCTACTTCAGCAATAAAATCATACAATGAGTCACGTACTGTACAATGACTTACGAATGCCGACATTCAATCAATTTTTTAGTAAAACCAGAACTAGAACTCTCCGCCCAAATGTTCGACGCCCAAACGGCGCACAGTGGTCGATTTTGATGATTTAGGGGGACATCAAAAATCTATTAGGAAAATAGCAGAATTACGCTATTTTGACACTTTGTACATAAAATATGCTTAATTTAGAGTAATATGAATTGATTACTATTATTTTTAACTGTTTATAAACGAAATATATTAAAAAAGAAATAAACTATAAAGATTACAATTTTTCTAACTATAAATATTTTTGAAAATTATCAACTTCTTAAGTCATAATCATCTTGAGAGTCCTCAAGACATTCTTTACTTTGAGTGTGGTGTATGGGCAATATCTAGCAGATTCCGGACTTCTGGAAATAAGGTACACAATTTCTTTTTAGGTAGTGGTCTCAATGATGAATTTACCATATCTGAAGAGACTAGCAGAATGTAAATGAGGTCTTCGACATTATCGTCTCTACTAGTTTTTCTTGCACTATTAAGATGGAAATAACGACACTCTTTATGACGTGCTTCCAAGGCTTCCTCGCTCAGTTGTCCAATAGGTAGCCAAAGAATATCTATAACATCAGCATCGTGAATCAATATTTTGTGTACAGTGGCGGGCATGTTATACCAGTTATAAAACTCAACAAATAGTTTAGCTGTTTGAAGCGCATAATCTTTAAATTTTTCATACTCCAGTCTGTGTTCACAATAAATCGCTTGTAAGGTTACCGCAAACCTAAAGATAAGGTCTTCATCGACTCCAGTGATTTCAGATGCTTTCTTAATATCCTTGAAGAAACGTCTTGCTGTGTTGCCATCATTAGTATTGCCCGAACTCTGCTTAACAACGTCTACAAGAAGCCCAGTCTCTTGGGCGAAATTTAGAGAATATTTATTTTTGTTTCATCGAAAAATTTTTTGTTCTCAGACCCTTGAACACGCCATTTTTGGTTTTTTAGACGATATGAAACATGCAAAATACACTCAAAAAATCTTATATTCGCAGGACAGACAGACCATACTGAAACGTGTCCGTACTGCAGGTCTATTGAGAATATTTTGTATGTCGTTCATATGTTTGGGTGTTGCCTTGCAGATCTAACAAACAAACAACTTTGACTCGAAGAATTTTCTGCCAGAGTATTCGCAATCTTACCATCCAGCATTGTTTTTGAACAGAATGTTGGAACCAAGTTCTTAATCTGACATTCTATACGCTCACTTTCTTTTTTAATAACATCATATGTTTCCTGAATGAACTGAAACTTGATCGGTATACAAAAACGTGTAGAAGAAGATCGGGGATTTTGCCAAATAACCTTTACACCCGAATTTGTCTTACATGTTTTCGAAGACGCCGACCAACCCTCAAAGTTTAGATGATTCTAAGGCCAGAACTATTAGAGATATCGTAAAAATGATCATAAACGTTTTTATTCAGATTTAAATGCTTTACAACTTTTGTCTAAAGCCTTTTTTTCTGGTGTTTGTTGTTTTGAAGCTAGGGGTCAAAGAAATATTTTAAGGTAATTTTCCATCCCTTATGCAAGGGTTGAATACAAAATAATACCGAAGTGTCTTTTCAAACATTAAAATCTACCTTCCACCAAAAAAGCAGCTTTCTAACTGAAATTCCTTTTTAAGCGTTCCGTTTATTGGACTATTATGGAATAAGACTTTATGACACAGTGCCCTCGTAAATCAGCAAAATCGACCATTGTGCGGCGGCGCCCAAATGTCCTATTTCGCGATAATTATATTGCCGCCTTTCGGACTATTGGTTCGTATGTTTGAGTTTTTAATAATACAGTTCTCGAATCGTCAGCACTTGGAATTTACGCTTGAAAAATCGACAAAATTGCCGGTTATGCACAATCGTAACATTTATAAAATCATAATAATAAAGACTCGAGTAGATTAGGGAGTTAGAGAACCCTTTCTTAGGTGAGATCGGCAATACTAGTGTCAATGGATATCATTAAAAGAGTAAGGTGAGAAGTTTTACATCTTTACTACATGCTTTGACGCTGATAATAATCGCTCCAACATAATCGCGTCCGTACACATATTTTTGCATATACAACCAACCTTTTAAGTCTTTCGTTTTCTTTTATTGCTGGTTCTAACTCTGCTTGTAATTCGTTGATTGCATCTCTTAGCGATTTATTTTCTTTATCATGTGTGTCGTTTAAATCTTTAATGATGGCTGCATGTTCTTTTTGCAGTTTCTCAATGTTTTCTTCGTTTTTCCTAAGTAGGTTCTTTATATCCCTATCGAATTGTGTTTTAAGCGACTTAATGGTTTCATCACAGTCTTTCTTTTGCTTTGTTAACGCTGCCTCGAGTTGTTTGATCTGGTTTTCGTAATCTTCTGGCGGCTTTACACCTACTTTTTCTGGGAAATAAAATGAAATTGGTGAAACGTACAAAAAGTGAATGTCTAGACATACACGCCCGTGTACTTGGAAGGGATATTGCACATAATGGAAAATAGTATATTAATAACCAAGGATTAGATAGAGACGCCACTATGACCCAAGCGCCAATTTAAAATCAAGAGGTGCGAAGCCCCAAGGGATTTAAGACGTGAGGGCCATATAAGCTAGCCACATACGAATACTCCGTACCGAGAGTTAAGGTTGATGTGCGCTGTTCACAACTCGCGCGCAGAAGTGTTGATTAGTGAAGTGTCACGTCAAAAAAAACTCTCACGTTTCTAAAATACTAAACACCAATTATTACTTGCTCGAAAGGGTATAATGGCGTCTGTCTAAATCTTGGTTAATTTAATTAACTCTTAGTGGTTAAAATTTTTAAATTTCTTTAATTGTAGAAATTAAAGTAATTGATCGCAAAAATTCTAATGTATATAATCAACTTCTGTATCCTCATATTGTTACCACGCCATCGAACACTCACCACATTCCTACCTTTAAAAACGTTTAACAATAATTAATCTCACTTTAAGAAAACTTTTTAATAAAATAAAACTACAAATACTTAGAAAGCTCGACTACCCTTTACTATAGACAAAATAGTCTCTTCTTCTGTTTTGAATCTAAATCTCTACACTGCCAGGTCTCTCGTTAAACATAAAATTTAAGTAAATTTTTCATACAACTTGCAGAAATTTAAACCTCCTTTAAACTTTTTCCTTGTATATGAGAAACAATGTTGATAATGAATTTATCCCTCCCTTTTATGTCAACCCACCTTTACCTACTTTTAAGTTTATAAACTGCATTTTGATTGTCCTTTTAGGTCATGACTTTTCCCTGATCGATAAATACTAACTAATGCTGAAGACGACCCTCACTAGGGTCGAAGCATATTTATGTTATAATTTGTGCGATCAATTACTTTTCCAAGTAATGGGGCTCTTTTACTAACAACGAAAAAAATGATACACATTCTAGTGGTGTAAACTTCCGTTACTTTTACATATTATCTGTTATGGGTAGTTACTTTTAATATCAGTACCCGTTACTGTTACTTTTACTTTCGGGTAGATTTATTAGTTGATACTTTTTAGTATCTTTTCACATGAGAATAGAATGAGTAATAGTAATATTGGTATTCGTACCTAATCTACCTTACGGGTATATTCGCTTGATATGTAATTCTGATAAGTATTAGATGGTAATAATGCTAATACATTTTTTTGTTCTCTTCATTTATTACTTAACACGCTAAGAGGGTAAAAGTAACACATTTATAACACAACAAATAAAATAAATAACTACCTAAGTATAATATGTTTATAATTAATAACTACCAACTAAAACAAATTTGTACCGACGCCGACGACCGACACTACGAGCCGATGCCGACTGCCAACCATCTCAATATCGCGAACGCGATACCAGTGGCGAAGCATGGGTTTTTTTTCTGGATAGACATAAAAAATGAAATCCAGAAAATAATAATTACTCTGCCTCTGCTGCCGATAAGCGCCTTTACCAGACTAAACAAACGAGCGAACACAGAACTGCAATATAGAAATAGACCAAGTCGCAAGTCGCATACGATTCCGAACGCCATATATCGCGCCGTAATAAATAGCTGGTCAACAACATAGACAAACGCTCAAGTGTCTTCGGACCGCCCGAAATTCGCGTGCTTACATCGATAGTTTCAGCAGTACAATGCTGCAATTTGTTGGGCGTTAATAAAGTTAAAAGTCAAAGTACATTAATAAAAAATTTATAAAACTGTTTTATAATAAAAAAATAAACCTTTTGTGTAGAATTTTGGGTAGACAATGTCTACCTTGTCTACCAGTACGCTTCGCCACTGCGCGATACGCGGCAGTATTTCTATGAATATAAATATTTACAAAAGTAACGGGTATTTTAAATATCAGGGAATGGGTGCTTTGGGTATTGAAAAAATACCCGTTACTTAGTAACGGGTAGATATTTATTTTTCATCACTAACACATTCCATTTCATTATATACGGTGGTCGATGACTTTAATGTTGTGTGCATACAAGGTGTCCCAGAATATGTAGGAAATCCTCTGGATTCAAATAGAACACATAAATATGATTTGATAAGTTCCTACAAATTTTTTTTCTTTCCCCCCCCCCCCTTCTCTATGGAGATACGGGCCCCTAAAGGACGCCCTTGGGAAATGGTTTGTCTTTAAATAACTTTTGAAGTAGTAGGTGTAATTTAATTATCTTTTAATATGAAGGTTCGTTATTTAAATTGCCAGGGATGCTAGCTCTGACCCAGTAATGCTATTTTTTTGTACGATAAAGGTACAACAATAATATTTTTGGATAGCTTAAAACTTGAACTAAAAAAAGTTACACTTGATCGATATCTATAAAATGAACTGTTTATGAAAAAAAAATTTTTTTTGTTCAATATGGTTTTTATTGGATAATTTTGTATGTCGGTTCAACATGAGCTCCTTCTACTCTTATGCGTTCCCTAACTCTAAGAATTAAAGGTTGTTGGAACCTCCACAATACCTCAACATTAGTCCTTATGTCGCGACAATGAAAATTAATCATTTTCAATAAGTTTTCTCGATTGTCTATTGGATTGGCATAGACTTAAGTTTTTAAATAGCACCACAAAAAAATCTAATGAATTTAGGTCAGGTGATCAAGGAGGCCAAGCCACTGGTCCTCCTCTTCCTATCCATCGATTCTCGAAGTTCCTGTTTAGTCGTTCTCGAGTAACTAGATTAAAATGTCATCATACATGAACCGCATATCACGTCGTATTTTCAGAGGTAGATCTCCTAAAAGTTCTGACAAATTGTTTTGAAGAAATTCCAAAGAAAGTTCTCCAGGTAACCTTCTTGGCAATAATAATGGTCCAATTAAATGTTGCCCGATGATTTCGGCCCACACGTTGATGGGTTTAAATTGATGCTGATGATGCATTACAATAGATGCATGGGGATTTTCCTAACACAAATGCAAATTATGGTAGTTTATGAGACCCTTTTTAGAAAATTCAGTTTTGACCGTCAAGAGAACAGAATCCACAATATTGTGGCTGGCTTTGTTAAACTTTCCAAAAATTACTTACGACAGTTTACATTAAATCTCTATCATTCGATAAGTACAAGTAAAAAATAAAACATCGTAGTTTTTATCCGTTTAAAAGAGCGAAAAATATTGAAAATTTCAAAACACTATTTTCAACTGACACTGGAATAAATATCTTATTTAAATCGGTACATATCAAGAAAACCATAGCAACAAAAAAAGGAATTTTATGAAGATGACAACCAATGCAAAAAACCATATTGAACAAAAATATTTTTTTTTCGCAAACAGTTCATTTTATCGATGTCGATCAAGAGTACCTTTCTGTTTTGTTTAAGTTTTAGGCTGTCCAAAAATATTATTGTTGTGCCTTTATCGTACCGGGTGTAAAAAAATACCATTACTGTGTCCAGTCCGTCCCTGGCAAACTAAATAAGTAAGAATGTGATTAAAAGCGCAACTTTTAAGGAGACTTACCTAGTAACCTTCATATTAAAAAATAATTAAATTGCACTTAGCACTTCAAAAGTTATTTAAAAACAAACCATTTCCAAGTGCGTCCTTTATGGGCCCGTATCTCTGTAGAGGGAGGGGGGGGGGGCGTAGGAAAAAAATGTATAGGAACATGTTAAATTATTGTTATGTGTTCTACCTGAATCCGGTAGAATGACTTCAATGTTGTGTGTATATAAATTTATAAACAAATATTACCTGCAACCTCTAATTTTTGTAATGTACTGTTTAACTGATCTTTGCTAGCTTTTAAATTGTTTTGCGCTTCATCATATTGCTGCGCCAGCTTCGTATTTTGCGTCTCAAGTTTTGCAATTCTCTGTTTCAGTTTCGCAATTTCATCTTTTAACCCTTTGCTTTCATCGGGGTGCTCTTTCGCTTTTTCTGCTGCGGCGCCTTCTGCCTTTAACTTGTCAGTTTCGTCCTTCAAATGTTTCAATTGATCCATTAATTTTTTGTTCTCGTTCTTTAAGGCATTATCATCATTCGGTCTGTCTTTTCTATCATCCAAATCATTTTTTAATTTAAGATTTTCAGTTTCAAGTTGAGCTATTCTTTGCTTCAACTTACTTTCATTTTCTTTACTTTTAGATAGGTCGGAAGCAGTTTTCTTAGATTGGCTTATTGCAGTATCTAAATCCCTTTTTAATTTATCTATTTGAGTTTGTAGTTTTGACATTTGTTGTTTAAGACTCTCATTCTCATTTTTTAAAATATCAGTTAACTTTTGCCAATCTTTCAAAGAATTTTCAAGATCTTTTTTAAGTTTGGCATTTTCAATACCTAGTTGTTCAATAATTGTTGCTTTCCTATCGTCATCAGGAGCTTTTACGATAGGCGGAGGAGCATTTCTTGCAGATTCTAGTTCTTTCTTTAGGCTGGCAAGATCGTCTTCGAGTTGGGAAATCTTTTGTTTTTGTTTATTGTTTTCGTTGCGAATCTTTTTTTCATTATCCGATTCTGTTTTTTGATCCTTCATTATCGTTTCAGCGCCCTTCTTTAACTTGTCATTTTCTTTCTCTAACTGAGAATTTTTCTGCTTTAAATTGTTAATTTCATCCTGTAGTTTTGACATTCCCGTAGTTTTATTTTTCGCGTCGTTAAAAGCTCCATCTAGGTCTTTTCTTAAGTTGGCGACTTCTAACTCAAGTTGTGCTACTTTTTGTCTAAGCTTATCATTTTCTTTACGCAATTCCGACACTTGACTAGCATTTCCTTTTCCATCCCCCAATGCCTGTTCAACATCTTTTTTAAGTTTAGAATTTTCAATTTCTAGTTGTGCTAACTTTTGCTTCAATTTGCCGTCATCGTCGCGAACCTTCGACAATTCAGTCGCAGTTTTCTTGGCACCGTTTAAGGCGTCGTCTAATTCCGATTTAAGCATCGCGTTTTCTGCCTCCAGCTGTGCCATCCTTTCTTTCAATCTGTCCTCTGCTTCTTTCAGGTCGCTCACGCCAGCCGCTCCTTTTTTGGCATCTGCATTAGCATGGTCCAAATCCTTTTTGAGCTTTTTATTCTCACCTTAAATAAATAGGAATAAGAATAGAGGATTATAAGTAATATAGTGTAAGTAATGCCGCAAAAGACAACATATTTTAAGATTTATTTAGAAGAATTTCTAGAATTTTTATTGTAGAGCATTAATAAAAAAACTCTCTTGAGATATTGCCACATAGGAGATATCTAAAAAATTATATATTATAATTCAATTTTATTCTTAAGTACAGTCATAAATTTGCTATCAGCCTGAGTCATTTATCTTGTAATAAAACACGGACAATAGTTTTATTCAACAAACTTGAAACTTGCACCTATGGATCATCATTTGCCGTAGTAAGTTGCAAATTATTTAATAAATAAAAAGTGTGCCCATTCATCAAGTCAGCAGGAATAGAGGTAATTGACTGCTAAGACCGAAAGTTTCAGAAAAAAACAAAATAACTGACTTGACCAATCGGCAGATCGACGGAAAAAAAATTCACGCAATTGACGAGGCAGGTCCGGTCTTTTATGAATGGTATAGAGACGGGATTCTTGTTCGAATATGGAAATAATTGAACATTTGACAAGTTTCCAAGTAAGCAAGTAACTATCATGCTGATAGCAAAATTGTTGGCATATAGACTTCGTGATAAAAATTTGTTAGAACCTGAAACCACAACGAGCTTTTACAGGAACCGTGAAAAAGAATTAGGTAAATACTTTAGTCAAGAGGGACCGTTGGTACATTGTAACAATATTGCTGACTTGGCTACACATTTAGGAAATGTGCTGTATGTCAAAGAATAATGACGCTTGTTTATTGACGTCAGTAAAAGAAGTTTTCAAGGCGTGATACTGCATACTCGTAATGTACTGGCGGCGGTTCCTGTTGTCCATTCTGTTCATCTAAAGGAAGCGTATGAAAACCTAGAGCTTCTTTTACAGCAAATAAAATACGACGATCATCAGTGGATGCTTAGCGGTGACCTAAATGTGATTTGTATGTTGCTGGGACTACAAGGAGGTTATAGGAAGTTTCCGTGCTTTATGTGAGAATTAGATAGTCGCGCGCGAGATAGACACTGGAGACAAAAACAGTGGCCTTCTAGAACAAGCCTTACACCTAGTAGTAGAAACATTATGAGAAATAGTATAGTTCAGTCCAAGAAGGTTTTATTGCCACCTATATACATTAAACTCGGCTTGATGACGTAGTTCATAAAAGCTCTTAACAAAAATGGACACTGTCTTAAAATGGACGCACAAAATTTCGATGCCAAGCTGAAAAAAGGTTTATCTGTTGGGCCTCAGATAAGATCATGTTGTAAAGATAAGGATTTTGAAAGCACAATGATCAATGTTAGAAAAAAACTGCTTGGACTTCATTAATGAAAGTATTTGAAAAATTTCTTGGAAACCGTAGAGACGAAGACTATAAAAATATTGTCAAAAATACGTTGCAACACTTTTAGGAGCTAGGGTGCAATATGAATATGAAGGTGTACTTCTTGTTTTCACACTTCGACTTTTTTCCATAGAATTTTGGAGGTGCTAGTGAAGAACAGGGTTAGAATTCTACCAGGATGTTAAAGAGATATGCCCCATATAATACACACTCGAAAGTCCGCTTAATGAACCAATACCGAAGTAGTAAATACATATTGTAAGTTTTCTAAAGATTTGTATTTGTCTCTTGGCACTCGATGTCAATGTATATGTTTCTATAACTTAATATTTTCTCCTTTATTGTTTGTAAAGAAACCTTACGTGATACAAAAAAATGCATGAGCGTTTGTATGCGCATGAATAATTTTGTGAGATTTTTACTAATTACTAAGATTTTTCTTTATTTTCTGAATTGGTTTCTAAATATTATCATACACCATTTTGGGTTGGTTATAAATCATTAAAATAATAAAAAAATATTTTGTTGAAAATATATCGGCGTTTCATTTTGAACTTACGTCCCTAGTCACACCCTTAAAACCTAGACGTGACAATATTAATAAGGATTTTAAAATACCTTTATCAGGTACTCTTAAAAAAATTATTAACGAAATGTCACTGTTGAAATTTTTGATCTTTATTTTTTTTACCATCATGTATAATATGAATGCGTTTCTTTATATCAAAGATATAAACCGCTGCTGCTCAAAGAAAAAACAATCTTAAAAATTCATTTAAATTGATGAATCCGTCTTCGGGCGACAGAAGTTTAAAACTAGACCAGGGAAACTAAGGAAGAGCGCCAACCAAAGCAGTGACTTGCTTGATGTGAAGTGTCCATGAAGCACACCTGAAACGCACGCTAGGGAAAGCACGAGAACCAAAATTAATTAAGCAAAATTAATCAGCTATGCACTTATGTACCAAAATAATGGAAAACAAATATTATCCTAATAATATAATACAGACCACGATTGAGGTACACAAGAGGACAAATGGACTAAAAAGTCAAAGCTACGAAGAAAGGTCATTCGTATAAAAAAAAGTTTTTCTTCGCTTTAAAAATAAGATCAATAGACAAGGTACCTATGCAAAAATCAATTTTTTTAAAACTTTGATTACTTTAAAAACTGTGTTAAACTAGGAAAGAGGTAACAATTTCAATATAAATTTGGATGAAAATGTAATTTTTCCAACCTTGATATAAATCAATGTCCTTATATTATAGGGCCGAATGTAAGAAATTCCGAGTTTTTACTTGAAAATTGGGAATAAGAATTATTTTAAAATATTTTTCTTATTTAACGTTTTGCATTAAAGCTTCGGTAAATATTCGGAAAGGTTGAAACATCGAATTTTCCGCAAATTTTTTAGAGGTCGCTGATCACAAATCCGTTGATTTTCGGCTGTTCTAATTAGTTTCTGAGCAAAAATATTACTTGTAGAACTATAAATATACAGTTTTTTGTTAAAATAAACGTATACTGTGACAAAAGAAACGCGGGAAACGTGGAAAACATGAAAAATTGTAAGAAAACAGAAAATTTAGTATATTGCACGAAAATTGCCGTGGATCATTTGTTGGCAGGTTCGTTAAACCACTTTTAAATAAAAGTGTACTGTTGCTATATTTATCTAAGGCATCATTTGAATTTTCCTGTTTTTGAATGATTCGCAATTCGCATGCCTTAAATTGGAAGATGGTGAGCGTCATTGTAATCCATGTAGTCTAATAAAGAAATGCAGTAGGAAGTAAAACATACTGACTAAAAAAAACTAAAGTACTTTGTTTAATAGGTACCTGAATTAACCAGGGTTCTAGCATTCGAGCATAAGAGAACGGAAATGACGACGTCACACCTAGAAACATTCACTTTTCCGGTTTGTTTCCTGCGAAAACAGTAGGAGAAGCGAGTTCTCTTATAACTCAGTGATATGAATGGTCCCGTAGTGTCTGCCCACATTTCTCCTGAGAACAGTGTTCCCCAGTTTCGAGAATTTATAAAATGAATAGCATATGGTAGACAAGTACCAAATTTTTTTTTTGGACCACGCCCAAATTGCCACAAATTCGGTCAATGATTTATAATAAATTTTAGTCAGTCGTATCCATAGATATGCTTAAAAATGAATGTTTGGAAAAAGTGAAAGTGATTTTTTTTTTAATATAATTTTTTAATTTATCCAATCCTGGAGGGAGAGGGTAATTACACGCATGACCTTCCCCTATAAATACCCCCAATTCACTTCGCTGTCCCGAAAGAAACTTAAATCTGCTGAAGTGGAATAATATATATCTCAGTAAAATAAATAAGTATGGATCGCCCATTATTAAGTCTCATATTCTAAAATTACAATTACAATATTTATATTTTAATTACAATTATTGTACTTTTGTCGATATTTTTTTGATGATGTTCTGATATTAATTTGTGGAGAGATTAGTTTTAAGAGAGAACCCCATCCGTGGAGTATATTCACGTATTAGAATAGTGACAAAACAGGCTGCAAGAATTACAAGCAAAGATTGCTCTCAAGTATCCCGTTAAAAAATTCGAAACAATAATAATTTTGAAGAAGTAGTCCATACCTCGAAGTGGCGTGAATATTTATAAATTAATGAAATGCAAAGGCCGCTCCACTAATTTAATGTCACTCTGGCTTTGTTGGTACTAAAAAGAACAGTGGCTAATATTTCTATATTGATACATATTCTTTAACTTTACATTGTGAAGGTGCGTCCAGACTTGTGACAAAACCCCGTGTCTTGACCGCGTCGCAAGCAATTTCCTGAGTGGATGAACTTCGAATGCGTGTCATCGTTGCGAACTTATATGCGTTCCGCACATTTTGATAAAAACTTAAAAATACAAAAATAGTCAGTTTTTACAAATCAAAACGTTGCGATGACGTGCGGTCTCGTCCAGACTTGGCGAACCAAGGCGCGTGGTATTCCTTTGATGCGACGCAAACACCAAGAACAAGTCAAGACATGGAACGGAGTGATGACAGGCGGTAAACGCGGAGATGTCACGCGACGAGGTTCACGACGGGGTCTGCTTACCTGTTTATGAAATTTCAACCAGTTCAACGATGTACTACATATTTATATGCCATTTTTGTTGTTAAATTTCAGCTTTGTTCACTTCTGAATATTTTTTGAATAATTGCCAGTGGGTGACACCCATTTTACACGTATATTTTACTTTGATAGTACCATTGCATTTTACCATACCTTACATTTTATATTGTCTACTTATCAGCAAGCAGCCATGTTAGCTAAGAATCTTTTCTTCTTTAAAAATATTGAATTAAAAAAAAATATTATTTAACTAACTTTATTTATTTTTATAGTTTTACATATAAGTTACAACAATGTTTACTTTAATACTTAGTATCTAAACCTAAAAATTTTCTCTTAAAAAAGTTTTTTCTGTTCTATGGTTTGGTAAGTCAGTAACATGGTAACATCTTAAAATTACATTTTGACATTCTGAATGCATATCTGTCAATTTTCTTTTTTCAATGCAATTATGATTGCTCTTGTTGGTTCTTTATTTATTTACATCTCCCACTCTTTTTTATTACAGAAAAAAAAACTCATTTTCCCTAATACCGCTCACTGTAAATTAGCAAAGCTGAAGATGAGATCCGAAACATATTGTTTTTAATACCAACAAAGCTAGAGAGACATTAATTTAGTGGAGCAGACTTTATGTTTCATTTATTCAGAAAAAAAGTAATAGATTATATTTGAAAATACGCAATGCGGTAATTAAAGGATAAATAATAAGAATAAATTAAAATACCCATTATGCCCTACCGATTCAGAAAAAGCGTCTGACAAAATCCGAAGATAAAACACAAGGAAAGGGTTAAAGAAAAGAGAAGTGAATATACACAATACACAATACAATAACAATAAGACAAAAATCACAAATAAACTCAATGAAAATAATGTGTCTGAGAAAAAGAGAAAAAAAAAAAAAGATAAAATAGAAAAGAAATATTTAGACAAAACCTTAAAATAAAGCCGACCAACGAAAAATCATAGAAGGACAACTCAGCTGGTCTCGACATCTGTGCCGAATGTCGAACGAGCGGCATACAAACAAACATTCAATGAGCCCATGAAATCAAAGGAAAACAATGGAGACAAAAGTACAGGACAACTTCATCAGACCTATACCCAAAGGTAGAAATGTTCAGAAGTAAGTAAGTACGTATTCTCACCTTCATGTTTGGCGAGTTCTTGCTTCATTTTTGCGTTCTCGCTTTTTACATTCGAAGCCTCATCGGCAAGCCGTTGGGCATCGCGCAGTGCTGTATCCAAGTCCATCTTTAATTTGACATTTTCAGATTCAAGTTGGGCAACTTTCTGCTTCAATTTGTTTTCATTATCTTTTAAGGTTGACAGTCTTGCCAAATCTGAATTTGCTTTTGTCATGCTGTCTGCCAGGGTGGCTTTCTCCTTTTGCAGTTTGTTAATATCATTATTAAGCTGTGCAATTTTATCTTTTAATTTAGTCTCGTTGTCTTGTAATCGGGAAAGTTCAGCTTCCGCAATTTTGGCGCCATTAAGAGAATTTTCTAAATCTTTTTTTAGCCTTGCATTTTCTGCCACTAATTGACTGATTTTTTGCTTAAAACGATTATTTTCCTCCTTTAACTGAACCAGTTCTTTACCGCTATCCCTAGCTTCATTCTTTGCTCCGTTAAGTTCCTCTTTAAGTTTATCTAATTCATCCCCAAGTCGCTGCTTTGCAGCATCATCCGGCGCAGGTGTTCGTTTTGCTTCTTTTAAAGCTGCGTCGAGCTTTTGTTTTAGCTTGCCTGCCTCGTCTTCAAATGTTATCATTCTTCGCTTATTTTTATTATTTTCATCTTCAAGCAGCTTGACCTGATTATTTGCCTCTTTCAGTTTGTTAGCAGTTGAATCTATATCTGATTTGAGTTTTGCATTTTCCGACTCCAACTGGGCTATTCGTTGTTTTAGTTTAGAATTTTCATCTTTTAATGCCGATCCATCTGCAATTGCTTTTCTTGCATTTTCCAGTGCTGCTTCTAAATCTTTTTTAAGTTTATTATTTTCTCCTTCTAGCATTATCACTTTTTGCCTTAATTTTGATTCGTCGCCTTGCATCACGGCCACGTTCGATCCCATTTTTTTTAAATCATCTAAAGCGCTGTTCAAACTATTCTTCAAATTACCATTTTCAGCTTCCAGCTGTGTAATTTTATCTTTACATTTATTTTCTCTCTGTTTCAGTTCATTTATTTCATCTCCCAATTTCTTGCCATCATCTACTGCTTTTTGCAAATCTTTCCTTAGTTTGGAATTTTCATTTTCAATATCCGCTAACTTTAGTCTCAACTTGTCGTGAGCGTCTTGGAGATCCGCTTTCTTAATATCGGCCAGAGCAGATGCAAGTTTCTTTTTAAGGTCATCATTTTCAGCTTCCAATTGTTGACGTCGTTTCTTGAGATCAGCGAGTTCATCCTGCAGTTGGGTCGCTGCTGATAGTTTGGATGAAGCATTGGCAAGTGCGTTTTCTAACTCTTTTCTCAGTTTATCGGCTTCTGATTGAAGAGCTGCATTTTGTCCCTTCAATTTATTTTTTTCGTCCTGAAGAGCTGTCACCGCTTGAGAACCACCTCTAGTTTGCTCGAGTTCTTTTTTGACTTTAGAATTTTCATCGTCCAGCTTAGTATTTACCGACTCAAGTTGGGCAATCTTTCGTTTTAAATCTCCAATCTCTTTCTGTAGCTCAGATATTACGTTTGCGTTTTTTCTACCATCATTAAGCATATTGTCCAGTTCTTTTTTTAATCTTGCAACTTCATTTTCCAGGTCTCTTACCGTTTGTTTACATTTCGCATTTTCCCTTTCCAATTCTACCAATTTATCAGCAGCCCTTTTTGAATCAGATAATGCTGCTTCTACGTCTTTTTTAAGTTTTGAATTTTCTCCCTCTAACTGTACGATTTTTTTTCGAAGATCTCCATTGTCATCCATAAGCTGATTCAACTTGTCTGTTGATTTTTTAGTTTCAGTGGATGCGTGATCCAATCCTTTTTTTAACTTTGCCACATCACCTTCTAGTTCCATTATCCTCTTTTTAAGTTTCTCATTCTCTGCCTGTAGGGTAGAATCATCATAATTACTTTTTTGTAAATCTTTGCTTAATCCTTCTTTTTCGCTTTTTAAATCATTCGCTGTTTTTTGCAGTGCGTCGTATTGGGCTTTTGTCGTCTTGGCATCAACGAGCAAATTGTCAAAGTCTCTCTTTAGAGCAGCTTTGTCGTTATTGGCTTGAGCAAATGCATCTTTAAGAGATGCATTGTCCTTTTCAAGCTGAGCTAATATATCCTTTAATTTTTGTATTTCGGCATTTAACATTGCCGTTGGATCGCTCGCCTTTAGGTTTCGCACAACATTCTCGGCAGCTTCCGCACGTCTTTGCGTGTCTTCTAATTGCTTTGTTAATTCTTCCAGTTTTTTCTTAAGATTATCCGACGGTTCAAGAGCTTTGATCCTGTCCTTGGCTGTTAGATTCTTTAACTGATTTTCAAGGTCGTTTATAATTGCTTTCATTGCATCTCTATCCTCGTCGACTTGTGATTTGTCAATTGCTGGAGCGGCTAACGACCGATCTAATTTGTTTTGTAGCTCCTGCACTTTTTTCTGCTTCGTTTCCAACTGTTTCTTTAGATTATCATTTTCCTTCTTTAGGGCATCTAATATTGCTAGATCAAATGCGGATTTCTTTAAGTTGTCATTTTCACCTTGTAACTTGATTTGGGTCTCCCTGAGTTTTGCGAATTCCGTTTTCAATCTGTCATTTTCACTTTTGAGTGTCGAAATTTGTTCTGACAGTTTCTCATTTTTCTTTTCCAAATCTTTAGTTAGTTGACTTAACTTTTCATTTTCTGTCGATAGTTTTGTATTTTTGTTTGAAATTGTATCAAGTTCGTTTTCAAGTTTTGAACTTCTTTTTGATGTGACAACAACATTGCTCGTTAACATCTTATTCAAGTCATCTTTTTCCTTGCTTAGATTTTGATTATCATCTTTTAATGCAGTAATTGTTTTTAGAAGATAATCTTTTTCTTTCAAGCACTCATCCAGTTGTAACTTCAGTTTTGCCAAGTCGGTGGTATCTTGGGTTGGAATTTTTGGGGGCTTTTTAAATTCTTCAATCGCTTTTAAAAGTGATTCTTTTTCTTTTAGGCAAGCTTCCAATTGTGACCTTAGTTGTATGAAATCAGTTAAATTTGGCAAATCTTGAGTATCTTTCACAACTTTCTGTAATTCATCAATCTTTCTAATAAGAGATTCTTTTTCTTTTAAACAGCCCTCTAGTTGTGATTTTAGCGTTTCAATGGCAGCTACATCTGGCATATCTTTAGTTGTACTTTTTGCAAGTTTTTTTAATTCATCAATAGTTTTTAAAAGATATTCTTTTTCTTTTAAACAGTCTTCCAGTTGTGACTTAAGTATTGTAAAAGCACCTAAGTCAGGCAAATCCTGAGTTTTATCTTTTGCAAGTTGTTCTCGTAATTCCTCTATGATTTTGAGAAGATTCTGTTTTTCTTTTAAGTTGTCCTCTAATTCAGTTGCTAACTTTATTGAATCCGCTTGACCCACTGTTTTCGATGAGGCAAGCTGTGCTTTTAGATTATTTATTTCCTTTAAGAGATTAGCTTTTTCATATAAACAAGTATCCAGATCAGCCCTTAGTTTTGCAAATGTTGCCATGTCAGGTGTACCAGAAGAAAGTTGTTTTTGCAAACTATCTATCGTTGCCTTAAGAGCTTCTTTCTCTTTTAAACACTTTTCTAAATCACTTCTTAACTTTGTAAATTCTGAGCTCTCGCTGGAGGCCAGCGCAGACGCTTCTGTGGTCTGAGTAAAAGCTAAGGCAGCCTGATCTGTAATCGGACTAGATGCAATCTGTTGCTTAAAAGAATCAATTTGTTTTAGTAAATGTCTTTTCTCTTCCAAGCAACAATCTAGATCAGCTTTTAGCTTTGCAAATGCTTCCATGCCAGGCAGATTCTCAGTCGCACCAGATGCAAGTTGATTTTGCAGACTTTCTATCATCTTTGAAAGACCTCCTTTTTCTTTTAAGCATTTTTCCAGGTCTGCTTTTAATAAATCTATACTATCACTACCAGAGGCAAGTTGACGTTTCAGATCATTTATCTGTTTTAATAGAATCTCTTTCTCGCTTAAGCAATTATCTAGATCAGCTTTGAGTTTTGCAAATGCTGCCATATCAGGCAGATCCTCAGTAGTACCAGATGCCAGTTGATTTTGTAGATTTTCTATGATCTTTGAAAGAGTTTCCTTTTCTTTTAAGCATTTTTCGAGGTCTGTTTTTAATAAATTCATAATATCATTACCAGAGGCAGGCTGCCGTTTTAGATCATTTATCTGCTTTAATAGAATTTCTTTCTCGCTTAAGCAATTATCTAAATCAGCTTTGAGCTTTGCAAATGCTGCCATATCAGGCAGATCCTCAGTAGTACCAGATGCCAGTTGATTTTGTAGATGTTCTATGATCTTTGAAAGAGTTTCCTTTTCTTTTAAGCATTTTTCGAGGTCTGTTTTCAATAAATTCATAATATCACTACCAGAGGCAGGCTGCCGTTTTAGATCACTTATCTGTTTTAATAGAATTTCTTTCTCGCTTAAGCAATTATCTAGATCAGCTTTGAGTTTCGCAAATACTGCCATATCAGGCAGATCCTCAGTCGCACCAGATGCAAGCTGATTTTGTAGAGTTTCTATCAACCTTGAAATAGCTTCCTTTTCTTTTAAGCATTTTTCGAGTTCGGCTCTTAAATCATTCAAAATGTCATCACCAGAGGAAAGTTGTTGTTTTAAATCATGTATTTGTTTTAGTAGATTTTGTTTTTCCCTAAGACATTCTTCCAAGTCTGCTTTAAGCTTAGTGGTGGCATTTATATAAGGCTTTTCCTCTGTATCTGATTCTGTGGCTAAAATTTCTGATTTGACATCAGATTCTCGCAAACGTTTCTTACATTCAAAGAGATGAAATTTTAACTTGCAGTTTCTGGCCTGTGTTTCTCCAATTTTGTTTCTCGCTTTATTAAGCTCTCCTTTTAACTCCTCCAGTTTCGCTTTAAGATTTTCCGATGAAGTCATATCAGGCAGGTTCTCCGTTGGTTCGAGTTGATCTTTTAGTCTATCTATTATTTTCAACAGAGCTTCCTTTTCTATTAAATAATTTTTAACTTCTTCTTCTAAATTATGGATTTCAAGTTGATCCTGAGCTTTATTAGCAAAAAGTTGTTGTTTTAGGACATCCATTTGATTTAACGCATTTTCATTTTCTTTTAAGCTCTCTTCCAAGTCTCGCATTTGCTCTGGTGTATATGATATTTCCTTTTGGACACCAAGCTGTTGTAGATATTTTTCGGTATCTGCAGTCTCTTCTTCAACACCGGGTTCTTCCAGGTATTTTTGACATCTGCAGAGATCGAGATTTAAATGATAATTTTTTGCTTCTAACTCAACTACTTTCCCCTTGGCATTTTTAAGATGCTCAACTAAGTCCTCAATTTGATCTTTTGCTACCTCTTGTACTTCGGTGGAATGCTTCTTCAGTGCACTGTTTTCTTCCGCCAGCCTCTCATTAGTCGCAATTGTTTCTATCAGTTTAACAATAGTATCATTGGCGTTTCTCAGTTCGCTTTCTAATTCTGTAAGTCTAGCCCTACTTTCATCGACCGATCTAGCAGTATACATTTGATCTTCGTCCAATTCATCCTCTAGCTCGCCCGTATTCGCTTTTAACGATTTACATTTACAGTTGCAACTGTAACAGCATCTGGGCGAATCTTCTCTTAAGGACGATTCGGCATCTCTTCGGAAGTCACATTGACATGCACTGTCCATCAGATGTTGTACTTGTCTAGCGCCACAGGTGCAGCCTCTCGGCGATGAATCTGCACTCAGAATTGTCTTCTTAGATTTTAATTCGTTATTTCTTTGGGATTCACACTGACATGCACTATCCACAAGTGGTTGTATTTGTTTAGCGCTGCACCTGTAACTTCTAGGAGATGAATCTGCACTCAGAGTTCGCTTTTTTGATTTCATTTTACAAGTACAATTAGCGCAGCATTTGTAAATCACTACAGGTTCAGCGCCTCTGTTCTTTTGTTTACAAGTACATGCCGGACAACATCTGTAGCGTTTCTTGCAATCCCAATCTGTGTATTGTCGTGCCAATTCAAGAGCAATTCTTTCTATGGCTGTTCGCGATTGATCAAGCATATCTCGAAGTTGTCGATTGGTTTCGTCGTTTTCATTTCCCGCCTCTGCGGCTAATTCCTGTAATTGCTGATTTTCATATTTCGCATATTCTAATTCGGTTTGTAATCTTGTGATTTCGGTTGGATTATAGACTGCCTGGCTGCCTTCCTGACACGTTTCTCGGTCCTTTAACACTTCTTGCATGGTTTCTATGATGTGATTTTTATTTTCCAGTTCTTCGACAATACTTGTATTTTCAGCCGTAGTTTCGTTTAGTTTGTGTTGCAAATCTAAGTTAATGGATTTTAGAACGGTAATTTCCTTCTCCAGATATTTGTGTTTTAGTCGTAGATTTTTCGTTTCCTCTGATATATCGTGAAAGGAACTATCTATTTTGTCTTTCATTGTTGTCATTTTTTCTTCGGACAATTGCAGCATACTTTCTTTCTCTTCCAGCTCAATTTTTAGATTTGATACTACTTCTTTCATTCTATATTGTTGATCTTCCTTGCCTTTTGCCAAACAATCGATGTGACAAACCAATCTGCGGATTTCATCTTCCTGTTCACAAATACACTTTTCCAAATCCTCTGCTTGACGTTCTAATGCCTCTTTCTTCCTTTCAATGGTTTTGGCCTTGTCTAACTGTTCCCTTAACATATGACATTCGCTTTCCAAGCCCACTAGATCTTCGTACTTTCTTTTATACCTATCCTTTTCTGCTTTAACAATATCGAGAGCTTTCAGTTGAATACACGTATGTTCATAGTCGTTTTGCATCCGCATCAGCTCGTCTAGAGTAGCTTGCAATCTACAAAAAATTAGGCTGCATCAAAAAGGGTGTTTTTTAAATATTATCGCGAAGTATTTAATTTATTTACTTATTCGCATTTTACTATAGCACTTTTAGCGAGTAAACCTGCAATATGGCGGCGGACAATTCATGTCAGCACCTTTCAATCGCCTATAACTGAAGACAAAAAGTTACTAGTTACTTTACACCACAAACTATTTAAAACATAAAAAAAAACCAACTCTTAATAGATAGATCATATAATATATCTGTCATGTTACTTCGTATTGGTCGTTGTCAGTTTGGCTTTCAGACATCAAGAAACACCAGTGACGCTATATTCTCACTTCTTGAAAAGGTGTTTCTTGGTCTAAATGAGGGTGAGGCTGTTGCGGCAGTCTTTTGCGACTTTTCCAAAGCATTCGACTGTGTGAATCATCGGATACTGCTGCAGAAGCTTCAACATTGCGGTATACATTTCATTTTAAATATTCTAATTATGGAAAGTAACATATTTTATTACATTTTGTAGGTCCGGCTCTATCCCTAAACGGCTGTTTACCATTGTATTGCTGTCAATATTATTCTTACTAAAAATTAAATAGCTAGAATATGACTTTTGTCAGATGACAATATGTCGCTCATCTTACAGGTTTACTCGCTAAAAATTGTTTATTACAATTTTACTTTATAATTTACAAACATCCATTTTGACCGGGACTCGAACCCGAGACCTCTCCCACCAGACCGCTGCAGACATATAGGGTGTTATGTAATGTTTATCTTCGATTACAAGGGACGCAAACAAAAGCTGTACGGTCCATAACGTATAATTAAAGGTAACATTTATATACAGGCAGGGTCAGAAAGGTGTTTACTTTCGATAGCACCCAAATTACAAGGAATACAAAAAAGTGTTATATATATAAGTTCTTGAGCTTACCCAAAGGCATAACGTAGTAGTATATTACATACTAAGAGTGGTAAAAAGCGTATTACACACGATTTTGAAAATTCCGATACGAGCGTTTCAAAATCGTGTGTAATAGGTTTACTACTCGAGTTGTGTACTATCTTTTTCTACAACTTCATATTTTTTTTTATACTTTATTAATATAGCCGAAAATAATATTCACATTAAAATGTAGACGTTTAAAATTGCCTTCAAGGCGGCGTGATGCATTGCACAGTCAACTTTGCTCAAAATCCATTGAACCTTTTTAGTATTTTGACGGATCACGGCCAATATGATTACGGAATTGTTACGTAATATTATTAGGTAACTGTTCTTACGTACAGCTTGGCTTCTAATAATACAGTGTGTGTAATTAGAGCAGCTCACTCTATGAGCAATGTCAACTTAAAAGTATCAAAATTAATACCCATATTTGTCACAACTTATTTTGGTTGATACTTTCGAGGTGATGGGAGAGAACAAAGGTGCAGTCAGAAAGTATATATTTCACAAATGAAGATTCAACTTATTGGACAGAAGGGCGTCTTTTCAGATTCGTATGTCGTCTCATTTTCAAAATTAGATGCAACATCACATGGGGACTCTGATAGTAGTTTAAAAAATGGCGTGCCAGGGCAGTATGGAATTTGTTTAAATGCGGCCAATACTCGGACATTCACGTAATCGAAGTTTTATTCTTAGCAGATATGTTCGGAAATGTTTGTAATAATGGCTATAAGCGTGTTACTACACCGTTCCTGAACTTTCATGGGATGCTGCAGCACGACCTTTGATATGATACACCTTCTGAAACGCGGTATTCGGGGTGAAGTCAGTCAGTGTAGTGCCAGGAAAGGTTCTGCGAGCAATCCCACATTATGACGCTTCTAAACCAACCTCTTACATCATGTACTTGGATGATTCAAATACCGGTTACGTTTTGGTAGTAAATTTAGAATATTCTGAAAATTTTCATTATTTACACATCGAACTACCCTCTTGTCCAGAATCCATCGAACTTCCGACGAATTTAAAAATTTCTAAATTAATTCCCAAATTCTATAAAATATGTTGTTCACCATTAAATCATGAGCTTAAACTAACCAAAATTCACTGCGCTCTTTTTCGGAAATACGCTGGAGAACATGGAGACAAGTTACACTTGTTAAAGTCTATGCGAAGTCAATCTGAACAGCTGAAAAAATAGTCAAGTACCGGGTCTGTTAAATTTACCAATAAATCCCAAATAAAAATGACCTAATTTTATGATGAATGGACCTTGTATGAATTTTTTCTCGTTCACACGTTTGGTGGACACAAAAATAAAATAATGCTTAAAAATGTCTGTTCCACTGTAGACCCTGCGTTTTTTTTATACCTCTTGCCACTGACAGTGGTGTGGCATAATTATTATTAAAATCAAAGGAATTAAATTTAGTATATCCTTCGTTGTTGGAAATTTTAGCGACTGCCTTAAGAGTGTGCCTGAGTGTCATGTTTTTCCAACATATTTTGTTGTTGTTGCCCTTGTTGTTGTTACTATTGTTACTGAGTGTCGTGTTTTTCTTAATTGTTTTGATGTTGTTAATGTTGTTGTTATTTAAATATGTAATCAAGAATCCGTTGCGGAGACCTTTTGATGTTTTTGATAATGAAACATGGTGGAGCCATCGGAACCATGTAATAAAGACTTACATGTTCAAACCCAGAGACTTATTTTAAATATTTGCTTGCTTAGAAAGTGAAAGTCTTGGGGTCTCACAAAACGAAATTTTAAAATGGATTTGTGAGTTCACTAAACTTTCTATAAGTAAAATTTACACAGTGATTAGAGCGAAAAAGAGCTAATCAGAAGTTTAAAAAGTTGATAATGGTGACAAAGAAGTTATTCGCCGCATTGCATATCAATTTTACGAAGGAAACAGAGTCCCGGCATTAGAAACATCTCAGGATTAAGTAACGGGATTATCCCGATTATGAATCTCTGGACACCTTACGTAGTATTTTGCTAGATTGCGATTTCAAGTATAAAAAATTGAACGAAAGGATGGTTATAATGAAATCGTCTCGTATCGAAGCATGGCGGCAAGAACATTTATTTCATACTGTATTGTAAAACACACCTTTACATATTTGAATTTAGTCCAGAAAATAAGGTTTTACAGCAATAAGTCCGCTAAAATTTTTTTACCGGAGTAGTCCTGTAAAATTTCTTTATCTACTTTCATTTAGTAATATGAATTTTACAGTTCTGTAAATCGTTTTGTAAGGGCATCTATTACAGCACTAGTGCTGTAATAGATGCCATTACAGCACTAGTGCTGTAATAGATGCCCTTACAAAACGATTTTTAATAGCAGGTGCATTTTTATTTTTAAAAATGCCTTTTGCCAAATATTTTTATTCATAGATGAAAGTAGATAAAATTTTGTACAATATTCTTGTTGTAAATTCATATAACTACACTCGATGTTTGATTAAACTCGGCTGACGCCTCGTTTAACAACTTTAACATCTCGTGTTGTAATATGAATCTTTACAACACTTATATCGTAAATATCTATTACTGGACTGAAATTTGTTGAAAGTTTTAGTTTAATCAATGTCAAACACACAATGTTTTCACCAGTAAATATAAGCACTTTTCAAATATACGACGCAGAATAAAACTTAATTATAATTTCAAAACATAATTATAATTTTCAACAGAACAGTATGAAATAGAATATTGTACGTCATTTGTCCGGCAAATCCTTTACAGTATTCGTTTCAAAATTCCAGACTCGGCTCCTTCGTCGATTCGCCTCGAAACATTTCACTCATACTGTAAAAGTTGATTTACCGGACTTATAACGTAAATATCTATTACGTAAAACTAAGAAATACCGCTAATTAAAAAGGGAGATAGTGTACCTTGACGAAACTTGGTTCAACACATACGTTAAATATGGTTGGGTGGATGATAGTAATAGGTGCACACTTAATGAATCTTGTTCTCGCGGGAAACGAGTTCTTATACTACACGCAGACAGTAATAGGGGGGTTTGTTTCTAACGCTTTATTATTAAAGAACAAAAATATAAAGCACTCATCGGCTGACTACCATGAAGATATGACCGCCAGTATATTTGAAAAGGGGTTTATTGAACAATTGCTACTGAATCTATCCCCAAGTCTGTCATTGTTATGGACAATGCATCTTATCATTCACGTCTATACAACAAAGTTCCTAACAGGAGCACAAGCAGGATAAAATTCTTATATTCTTGGAAAGTAGAAACATGGAAATTCCTCAAAAGGCTTCAAAAACGTGTCATTGAAAGCTATAAAAAAAAGAACTTTAAAAGGGAATATGTAATCGACAAAGTATGCGAAGCACATGGGTATACTATTTTACGCGTTCCCCCCTATTACTGCGTATTTAACCTAATCGAAATTATTTAGCCTGCCGTCAAAAAGAAACTAAGGAAATATAACCAATCCCCAATTGATAAAACATTCGTACTAGAAAATATAGGGACAGTGTTGTTGATGAAGTAAACGACAGCGATATACGGATGAAATGGGTCCAGCATGTCATAGAGAAGGAGGGTAAATATTGTACTTTACTAAATAATATTAAAGTTGAGATTCAAGCTCTGAAAATTCGAATAGTGCATTTTGACTTTTTATCCAATTCACAGGAAACAAATAAAAATCATAAACGCGTAAGTGTTTTCTTATTATCACTTTTTATAATACTGATTTTAAAAAAATAATAATAAAAATAATAAATAGTCTTTATTAAGAATTTATAAAGAGTAAACTAAAAACAGTCACATAAGTAATTAAATAATTAGACTAATCAAACCAAATTACATTATACTAAATCAAATCAGATTAAATTAAATTAAACTAAATCAAATTAAATCAAATGAGACCGAATTAAATCAAATTAAACCCTCTCTACAAATTCTTAATGGCCATGGTACATAAAGAAGTTGCCCGTGATTCAGTTTTTATGCTAAATCGATTGACTTCATATATACTTTACCCACTGTTTTCAATAACGGATTTTAAAACTTGGTATTATTTTTCTTGATTGGGATGTTTTTGTCGGGATAGCACAGGTTTTAACGACCGTATTCTTTTAGATTAAAAACTAAACGCCTAAAAATGGACTTCTCAGGAAGTTTTCATTCCGGATTTTTTTTGTGTTTGGCTTCCACGTAATTTTTTCTTTATAAAATCTGCTATATTTTACTAGCATATCAAATTTTTCTTCATTTGTAAAACTACCTCCCTCCATTGTAAAACAAATTAAATTAAAAAGCGAGAATCATAATTACTATTAAAATACGTAATAAATGGAGAAAGCTTAAGATTCGACTTTAAAAACGCGACAAAAATAATACTAATATGTCAACACAATTGATCTTGTCAGCACCATCATTTTAACGCCAACTACCTACACCAAATTGTTCGAAACTTATTACTAAGCCTTTTTCTAAATAAAAACATGGGAAACCGTACTGTGATATAAATCGTTGAATTCGTAGGAAATGCTATCTAATTACGGGCAATATAAAAAAAATTAAGTTGTTGATAGTTCCTTCGAAACGAAACGTTGTAAGGTAAGTGTAGGCAATATCGCCACCCTAAGCAAATTCGATGTTTTCGAAAATGTTACAAAGTAACACAAAAATTTGCGATCAGGTGAAGTTTCCTAGAGTATATTTATATAAACTATTAAAAATAGTCATGACAATTTGTTGCCCTTTTGACTAATTTTTTTAGCACATTTTTAAAATAATGTAAATTGGCGATATTGTCAACAGGAGGTATGCAATACCGCCAACAAAGAATTCTAGGAGTGCAGATTTTTTTACGAGAAAATGCCTAAATGAAATTCAAACTCTATAAGTACCATTTATTAAGATCAACTAACAATAACAAACATGATTATTTTTTATGAACAGTAAGGACATATGTATCCATTAATCTTGTCTTTCTTTGTTAGTCCTAAGCAGTCGTCATGCAAATAACATTTGCAAACGACACACAATCGCATGTCTGCAACTCTGTCCTCGTCGCAAGCTTTGCAGTACCAGCTTTCACCTTTGCTACTATCGACTTTTGATTGGTAGTCCTTTTTGCCAGCAGTAGTAAACAGTACTTTTTAAGTCTTTGCCTTGGGAGTGGACGTTTTTCCCTATAGGTCAGAGTTCTTGAAAAGATCTTTGGTAACCACTTGCGCACTGCTGTTAATTGCAGGCTTTCTAGGTCTTGTGTCATATTTACGTCCCACTTCAGGGGTAGTGAGCATATCGGAAAATGAAGTGTTTTCTTTGCCATTTTCTCCATCCCCATCAGTCTCTGCATTTTCAGTAGTGCCGTCTTCATCATGCTCGTCGCTGAAAAACCAGATTTTATAGTTGACGGTGTCATACATTTGTCCCAAACCACAGTAAAAATTGTCCCGAAACGTTGTCTTGTTATGGAACGATCCCTATGTCTTGCCCAATATTTGAGGACTTCTTCGTCCCAATTGTGCTCGAAGGATCGAAATACTGCCTTATCCATAGGCTGCAGCTCGTGTGTGGTATTGCTTGGTAAGCAATACAATGTGATTCCAAAGTCCTCGGCGGTAGTTACAATTGAATGATCCAAGTGACACACCTAGCACCATCGAAAATTAGAAGGCAGGGTGCAGGTGCCTTGTACTTTGCAAAGTGTTCTAACCATTGTTTAAATGATTCAATGGTCATGCTTCACTTAGCTGTTATAATCGCTGAGCTTTCCGAAGGTAGGGAATCTACCCATTCCGGCTTCATTCTTTTACCCTTGAACAAGAGTAAGGGAGGAATCGCAACACCAAGAGCATTACCACAAGAGACAACGGTGACATTTTGACCATGTCCATTTGCCACAATGTGCACTCGCTTGGCCCCTTTTTTGCGAGAACGGATTGCTGATGGTGCAGTGACAATCTACAACCTTTTTCATCCATATTATAGATGCACTGTGGTCTATTCATTATGTCCAGGTCATTCATAACTTTTCCGAGTTTGGTAAAATGATCCTTTACAATAAATTTATTAAGCTTCTGAGCCCTTGCAGGGTTCATGCTCTGAGCTTTGCGATTTCTTATTTGCGGATGTCGCTGTAGGAACCCTCCAAGCTAAAATCGACCAGCCATTTTCCTTCCCGTATTGAACGAGCTTTCAATATTATTTGTTTCGCAAAAATTAAACACCCAACGTTTTAACACTTTGGAAGTTAGTGGATACCCCACTTCAGCCAATCGAATTATTCTGTTGGATAAGTCTTCTTCTTGTTGACCACTAAGGACACACTTACGTCCCATCGATAATTTTGACGTGATATTTCTTGTTATGTATCTCGTAAAATTCCCCGAGGCACCAAAAACTGTTTGCTAGCTGAGTTCACGGACATTCCATTCTTAACAGCCGTTATGGCATGTTGCATATTTCCTTCACCCCATTTTCCTCTTATTCCCCGATTTCTCTTTTTAGGTATGGTATTCTAAAACTAAAACCGAAATTATAGGTAGAAAATCAAGTTAAGAATAACCCGTCAAATTAAATATTAATGATCCAGCAATATCGCCATAATAATCTTGTTTAATCTACCATACAACTAAAATTTGAGGTTATAGCCGAGGGAACTTTTCGTGATGGGTTTGCTTCATTGCCGAGGTAATACTCCTAGCGCAATCTATTATTTGGTAGTCAAATTAGCATAGATAAAGCCCCTTGGCGATATTCTCAACATGGCGATAAATATTGTATACACCTACATTACTAAAAATTTGTGAACGCTGTCTTGTAGAGTTAAACTTAAAATAAAAATAAAAACGAAATCGCAAAATTCCATATTTTGTCGAATATCTCCGGAAGTAAGCGGAAGTTTTTTGGTTTTCTCGACAGAGTATTATTAACCACTAAATTGGGCCACTTTTTGGTAATTTAACCGCCTTTGTAACTTTTACGATTTCCGAGATCCCCATGCTATTCATCCGTATCTTGGATACCCTCTATAGTATAAGTAAATTTTATTTTTAATTGTTATTAAGATCTACTTTTTATTGAATTAAAATCTGAGCTTAAACTTGATTTGATAAGATTTACCTTTCTTTCTCAATTTGCATAATCTCCTGTTCTTTACACATAGATTTCAAACTTTCCATTTCATGTTCCATACATATAATTTTCGACCTTAACGTGTCCGCCTCTGATTTCTGATTTAGCACTTCTATTTCCGCCATTGTGCATTTATTTCTCATGCTGTCCAGTTCGTCTTCCGCGGTTTGAATATCTTTCGTGGCCAATCTCAACTGTCTCTCTAGCTCATCCACCTGTAAATTTATTTTAATTGGTGCAATCGCCACGATCTATGAAGCGAAGTATCACACGAAGTATACTATAGTGTCAAATGTAACAAATTAAAACAAATTCAATATTAAAGGTTTAAATATAAGCTATGAGGAACCCTAGATCTCAATCTCGGAGGCTCCTAGATTCCTGGATAAAACTCATAGCCATTTTAAAGTAAATAAAAAAGGCGAAAAATGCAAAATTCTTGTGGAAACACACATAAAAAACATCTCCGCTTGTTAACATTTCTGAGTGTGGGGAATGCGATGGTGCCTATATTTCTTCTTTTACCCTCCTCCAACTATCTTTAACTTGGCAAACCTCCTCTTATTCGACTTTAATACATTGGGCTTGTGACGGCTTGCTGGATCGGGGTTTTCCTAATGTATGAAGGGAGAAATCACTTTCCTATCTTTGGTCGGAGATCGAACTTACTTGCCAAGCGTCTGTTATACCTTTTTGTGAATTATTGATAAACCACCTATTCGGAAATGCATATGAACATATTTTCTCTTTGTCTGCAAAAACTATTGATCGAGCGGCCAGTAGGGGGGGAAAAAATGGGAGGTGGTAAAGATTTACATGACTTAGAAAAAGTATCCTCCTAAGGTTCGAGGCCAACATGAATCGCTTTGCACACGCCATAAAGAATGCAAGCTCAGGACCGAAAAACTGGAAAAAGGGATCGTATCCCCAATCTTGAAAATGGGGAGTGAGATGTGAATCGTCGAATTTCAATAGCGGCCATCATTAAAATAATTAAACAAGTTATTTACACCAATAAATTCAAAAATTGACTGACTGTCTAAAAAAGGTCATCCCAATGTAAGGAAAGTTTTTTGTTAATTTCAATATCGGCCATCTCCAAGGCCGCTTTAAGTTCAAAACGGTTAATCTGCCGCGAATCAAAAGCCGTATTTTAGGTGGCGTGATGCAATGCCCGCCAATGATGTAATTTTTGTACCATAATCAGCTGTAAAATAGCATACAGGAACATAATGGATTTTATTTTAATTTAGTATACATTAATATTTTTAATATTAGCATATATGTATTGTAAGTTGTTGGAGGAACATCTGTTAATCTAAATAAAATCCAATCATAAAATTCTATTTTTATACAAAGTAGAAATATTTTGCTAAATTAAATAAAACCTCAATAATATTTAATACGTTGTTGTAAGCCGCAACTAACAAAGAAATTAACCTCGGAATAATTCTATTTTTTAAATAGATTGCACCCACACGCTTGCAAAAATAGTGAAACGGCTTCAGGCGACCTTTAACATCGGCATATTTCACAAAATAAACAAGCAAGGTCTCGTTAACAACGTCCTGACGAGAGAGGTTCGCTCCGCGACCGGGTTCTACGGGAACGATTCTATTTTGAAGACAGAAAAAAATGTATTTTTATACAGACGTGTGGAAAACCCAATTTTCCGCACGGATATCAGTGCGGAAAATTAATTTTTCCACACTAGTGCGGAAAAATTTTTCGACGCGATTATGTCAAAATCAATAATACATATATAAAATTTGGAACCTTCGCCATTTGTCAAAAGTTTTACCCCACATAATACAAAGGTAACAAAATAATTTTTAATTATAGCTAATTAAAAATTATTAAATTTCTTTGAAATATGTGTTACTTATTTCCCCACGTCTGTAGAAAAACTATTGTACCTGACACTTGCGGAAAATGTTTTCCCTGCACTTGGCTGCTTCACCGAACTCCGCTACGCGTCGTTCGGTGAACGGCAGACTCGTACGGAAAAATTCATTTTCCGCACTTGTTAGGTAAATAGCTATTTTACCCTGCTTTCTAATTAGTTGTTTTTCTCTACGGCCCAGTGTGGAAAATTTCTCGCGTGTATAACGCAAAGGTGCGATATTATACCGTACGGTTCTTGCGAACACGTAATGTGTTCATTTCCTGTCGGTGTACGTCATTTCTAGTTGGTTTAACGTAAAGGTGCGTTATTATAGTAGTCACTTATCGTCAGCTTACAACATTTATTCTGATATTATAACACAAGATGTGTTTCTCTGTTTTTTGTAGTGAAATAGATACATATAGTGCAGTGTTTGTGACGTCAAAAGATGCGTATATATAAAGTGTAGTAGATCCGCAAGATAAGTACTTAAAAGTGCTGTAAAACTAATGTCTAAAAGTGATTATTAATTGAATCTGCCAAATACAAGCGAACCAGCCCATCACGTGGCTCTTACAGTAATAATGTGACGGCGAGACAGAAAACCTTCTCCGTTATATACGTATTATGTGTAACCTTAACACTAGTAATACGACACTGAATAAGCTCCTTTTAATTTATATTCGTTTGAAGAAGCTACAATGTAGCGAAACATGTCAGGTTAATATTTAAAACGTTAATATATACTGGGGACAAGTACAATGTAGTATACATTATTTCCTAATCTCTCTATTGTCATGGATATCCGGCAAGTATCTTCTTAATAATTGGCCTGCATAAATCCACTTTTAAATTATATACGGCTTGTTTAAACGTCAGAAAGCTTAATTCATCATGACATTTCGTCTACCTGCTATTCGTGCACATTACAGGGTACATTAAATGGTAATTTTTTTAAAATAAAAAAGTAATAGCATTATAACATACTAATTAGGAAAATATTTCCTAGCCATCTGATTTAAAACCTTATACTATAAGGCCGTATTTGGCTAACACAGTTAGCGCTACAATACTAAATTGATTGCTTAAAACTACCAAGAAAGGAAGACCTTTCTGTTGGTAGGATGCTGCTACCTATGGACCGGTTTCGAACTTATTGGTTCTCGTCAGCATAGGGTAAGCGCAGACATACCTAACAACAGAAAGGCCTAAAGTCTAACTGTGTTAGCCAAACACGGTCTTATAGTATAAGGTTTTAAATCAGATGGCTAGGAAATATTTTCCTGATAAGTATGTTATATTAATCTACTCCATCTGACAAGTAAAGGATTTCTTAAAGATTTTTAGTAATAGCATTATTTAGATATCTCCGCAGATATTTTGGGATTATTGAACTGACCTAATTTATGAAGCTTAAACTATTGCATACTGTATCTTACTGTATAGGTAGTGAAAACCCCGCTTTTAAAACTATATAAAGGGTGTCCCAAAATGGACGCACATTCTTATTTGTTAACAAAACATATTTATTTTTTAAAATATGTCAAAACTTTACTGGGATTAGAAAGAATACATATCACGATTAAGTGTGAAACACAATATCCGACAAATGTCCACCGCGGCTTTGCTGACAGGCCCTTGCCCATTTGACGAAATTATTGATAACATTTTCACATATTTGTAGACGAATTCCATCAACGACACGTCGAATTTCGTTCTTCAAGTCAGGAATTGTGGCTGGTTTATTGGCATAAACACGAGATTTAAGAAAAACCCAGAGAAATAAGTCGCACGGTATTATATCGCAGGATCGTGGTGACCAATTCTGATCACCATTACGAGATATGACACGACCCGGAAATTTCAGTCGTAACGAGTCCATTGTTTCACGCGCAGTGTGACCGGTCGCTCCGTCCTGTTGAAACCATAAGTTTTCCACATTAATTCGGTCTAATTCAGCCCATAGAAACTCTTCTAACATTGGACGATAACGTTCGCCATTCACTGTTAGTGCAGTTCCAGCCTCGTCTTCAAAGAAGTATGGCCCAATTATTCCGCCGAACCAAAAACCGCACCAAATGGTGACTCGTAGAGGAAGCATTGGTTTTTCGTGAATAACACGAGGATTCTCTTCCCCCAAGTTCGACAATTCTGCTAATAGACGTATCCATTTAATTGAAAATATGCCTAATCACTAAACAGGATTTTCTTCGAAAAATCTCCATCATCTGCCTCGTTTTCCGGAATCCAATTAACAAATTCACGGCGCAACCGATGATCTGCTGACTTTAATTCTTGGGTCAATTGGATTTTATAGGCATGCAAATGCAAATCTTTTGTAAAAATTCGCTGCATACTGCTTTTGGTAATGTTCACTTGCTGTGACCGACGGCGAATCGACGTGCCTGGATTCTCACCAACACTTTCCGACATTGCTGCAATATTTTCAATAGACCGAGCAGTACGCGGCCGCCCTGTTGATTTTATGTTTCCAACTGAACCACTTTGCTCAAATTTCTTGATCAATCTTTGCACTGTCGTATTGGTGCATTATTATATCTTCCAAAAACGGCTTGCACTCTACGAACTGTTACCGCATAACACTCTCCACATTTATAATACGTTTTCACGATAACAACGCGCTGTTCTACCGTGTAGCGCTCCATGGCTATTAATTGCAATAAATTACATGATAGCTATCAAATTTTCAGAAGCCTAATATGACAAAAACAAAAATGCCACGATATTTAAAATGTGCGTACATTTTGGGACACCCTTTATAATTATATTCATAATAATAATAAGTTTATTTCAAAGAGTTATAAGTATTTCCAAAAAATATTTTTAAAGCGTTTATTTCTAATATAAATGTTTTTATTTCAATTTTATATTTTTTTAATAAAATAATTTTTCTAATATTTCCTGGTAAATAATCATTAAAATAAAACATACATATTTAAAAGTTGATTGTTCTACAGACTTATTTATTTTAGGCTTTATGGATATTTAATTTTTATAACGTGTATTATGGTTATGGTCTTTAAATTGTATTAGGTTTTTATTTTTAAAAACATATATTAAAATATTGTAAATGTAAATTTGTTTAACGTTCATCTTTTTTGTTTCTGAATATAACTATTTTAAAAGATAAAGATAGTTCTTATTAAATATAATTTTCAAAAATCATAAGATATACATACCCGTTCTGCTTTAAGCTTGAGTGGTAAAATATCATCATCGATTCCCCTCATCTGCTCCACACGTTTGGCCAGCCGATCCCGATCTTTTAAAACATCATCCAGAAGAATCGACCTTCGTTTAAACACTTCAACGTCTTCTGGCAAATCGTGGTATACATTCAGTTCCTGTTCCAGCTGCTCCACCCTGTTTCGCAAGACGTCGCGTTCGGCAATTGTTTCGTTAAGAGTCAGAAGCCGGTCTTGCAGATTATCGAAGGTTGATTTATCTCCACAACCTAAAAGAAATTAATACATACGTTCAGTAGTTTTAGCAACCATATACGACGCAGTGTCTAAACCTACAGAATAGGACGCCAGCATCATGCCTATTGTTGCTATGTATAAAATGATTCAAGTAAGAGCTTCTTAGTTCATATGGGCTGTACAGTACAAAGTTACAAAATGTTAAAAAATGCAGGGTTACTTAAAAATTATAATCGATAATGTAAATCTTCAGGCCGATATCCATGTTAGGACTTAGGAGGGATAATGAAGTGATTATAGAACGACTAGTATTATTTTATTATTTTGAACCCCGTACTCTAGCGAAATATTGCGCTATACTTATCGAATACCCTCTGTATAATATAATCGATTCAGATAAATTTTAGAAATGTACGTTTTGGAGACATTGCTATTTATGACAAAATAATGTAATATCTATCTCCTTTACTAGTATGTAATCAAGAGCTTTACCAATTGCTTGTAGTTTGTCCTCCGATTCTAAGCATCGTTGTTGAAGCTCCATGTTATATTTTTTCAGCGAAGCGTTCTCCTCTTGTATCGAAGACAACTTTGCACAATATCGTTTGAGTACTTCAACCTCCTTCTTGATAACTTTTGCTTCTCCTTCGGGGGATAAATTCGAAGTTCTCATCTTCTCAATATCTTCTTCTAATAATTTGATTTCGTTATCAAGCGAATTTGTCATCGACGAATTGCTTGCTTTATTAAAAGGAACGTACACGTCAGATTTTGTTTTGTCGATGCTCTTTGCGTCGCCAAATCCCATTGTTTCGAGGTTTTTCTGAAAAATATTTATAAAACAATACAGCGGCCATCATCATTTTCGCGAAAGTGGGCCAGGCTTTGCCTTCTATAGGGTAAATATGATGGAAAGACATTTAATTGGCTAATATCTACACAAACTAGGCATCAACGTACATTTCGGTAACAGCAGTATGTTGGTTGCCCTATTTGAAAGCGAACCCCATCTTTCTATCTTTTATAATACGGGAGCTGGTACCTATATGAAAACACGCGAAAATTGGACACCTTGTACAGAGTGTTAAAAGTTGAACTGTGCAGATGATTTTCTTTGAATATTTTTGAAACATTTGAAGGTACGTAATGGCATATTACAAGTCGAGGTGGAAAGTGTTTCATTTCTATCGAGAGATTAGCAAGTTTACCAGGGCGCAACCGTCGAGATAAGCTTTATCTCGAGACGAAATAAAACTTTTTACTATCATAATTGGGTTTTGTGCCTTAAGTTTTTTATAGGTTGTCTTTGGAATCAAGGAGTTGATCTTTAAAGAGCGAAGGAGCCGAAAAAGAAAATCAACATTTAACAACAAATAAAACAATTATTATGAAATAACACGATTCAAAATTCGACTTTGAATTTACAATAGAAGTTTAGGAATTTTGCACTGATGATAATGAGGTTTTTATTGCTGAACTTTTAATTATTAATTATTTAATAATTTTATAATAGACGTCTTTGATGTACATGCTCCTATACGAACTGTTCGTACAACTAAAAGAAAAAAACCATGGATTACCCAAAATTTGAAGTTTATTATGACACTTAGGAATAGGGCTCTGTCAAAATACAAAAAGAACAAAACTAATGGCAACTGGGAGTCTTATAGGCAATTGCGAAACTTTGTCACTGCGTCTGTGGACACGGAAAAAGAAGCATTTCTAGAGGAAAAGATTCATCGTAATGCTTCTAGGGAGAACTTGAAATTAAAGAGAACTCGCGATTTATGGTAGGGAGAAATCGGTTGTCCCTGATACTCTGGGGGCGGTTGACGAGATTAATGATTATTTCGTCAACATTCCTCAGATTGATCCGGACATGATACATTAAATTTTTACTTAAGTGGCCAACGTAATAATGTTACCAGCTTTGACTTTAGAATGGCGACTATTGAGGAAATAAGGGAAGCAATATTTTCAATTAAATCAAAGGCTTTGGGCAATGATGGCATTGGTGTAAAAATGTTGCTCTACTGTTGTCCGGTTGTCTTACCAGTTGTAACGCACCTGGTAAACTACTGTATTGAAACTTCCACATTTCCAGATGCTTGGAAAAAGTTTTATATAATTCCGCTACCTAAAGTTACGACACCCATTGATTTACAGGATCTGCGCCCGGTTAGTATTTTGCCAGCATTATCTAAGGTTATAGAAAAGATAATTAATAATAAGATTAAAAGTTACATTGGTCAATGCAGCATTTTGCCCGATGTGCAATCTGGATTTAGGCAGGACTACAGTTGTAATACCGGCTTATTAAATGTAATAAATGATGTATTTGAGGCAACTGATCGTGGTGAACTAACAGTACTGGTCCTCCTAGATTACTCGAAAGCGTTCGATAAAATAAATCACACACTTCTTTTAGCTATTTTGAGTTATCTTGGTTTTCGCGAAACTACTTGCAATTCTTTGAATAAACATTCAAGTAATAGAAGTCAGCAAACAATGGCACATGGTAAGCTGTCCCAATTAAAGAATGTATTGTATGGTGTCCCGCAGGGATCAATTTTAGGACCTATATTTTTTGCTCTGTATGAATCGCAGTTGATAACGTATGTAAAATATTGCAAATCTCATTTTTACACGGACGACACGCAACTTTACTTTTCTTTTAAGCCTGTTGACATTACAAAATCTGATAATATGATAAGTACTGCACTACATTGCCTTAGTATAAATCCTACAAAATCACAAGTTTTATTTTTCGGTAGCTCACAAATGAGTAATTTACACAAGAAAAAAATATCATTTAAAATAAACAATGTAGATTTAGAACTGGTCGAGAAAGCAAGAAATGTGGGTCTTATTATCGATAATAACCTTAGGTTCTCTGAGCATGTTAACCTCTGCATCAAAAGGGCCTTTGTTAATTTAAAACTAATTTATGGTCACAAGAACATTTTAAATGAAAGTATGAAAAGACTTTTATGTGACTCGATTGTTTTGTCACACTTTAATTTTGCTGACGCGGTCTATGGGCAATGTCTGGTGGGTGTAGATGTGTACCGTATCCAGCTTATTCAGAACTGTTGCATCCGTCTGATTGAAGGTATAAGAGGATGAGAGCGTGGTGTTTCTGCTAAGTTGCAAAATATTGAATGGCTGAGAATGGATGAAAGGCGAGCTTTGCATGCACTTATTCTTTAAAACAAAATTATTTTGAAACGACTCCCTCAGTATTTATATCAAAAGATTAAATTCCGCGATGATCAACATAATCTGGATATTTGACACAAATCTACAATTACTACACCTCTGCATTACACAACATATTTTGAAAGATCCTTCAGTTTTAATGTAGCCAAACTTTATAATAAGGTTCCTGCCAGCATGAAATTTTCTGCTGGCATCAAATTTAAGCTGTCAGTAAAAAAAATAATACAAAATTTTGTATAACAGTTCTTATTTAATTTATTCTGAATTATACGCAAATCAGATTGATTCTATTTTGCGTTATATTTTGAATAAAGTTTCATATTTTTAATAATGTTAAATACTTAGTACCTATTACTTAAATATAACTTACTATAGTAAATATTGTAACGTTGCTTTGGATTTATAGAGTTTAATTTTCTTTTATTTGATTAATTAATTATTTAGTACAGTGATTATTGATTACCTACTATTTACATATATCACAGTGGTTGAGTGAGGAAACTTTGCTTCAACTTCGCCGTTTATAATCTAATAATTACAATAAAGTCATTTATTATTATTATTATTATTATTATTATTATTATTATTATTATTATTATTAATTTAAAAGTTTACTATATTTTGAAATTAGAATTGTGAGGTACATAATGTTTGACTTTGACTTTGACATAATAATAGAACAATATTTCAATAAAACTCTAATTTACGAGCATTTGTGAAAAAACATTTTTAATTTTTTCAAAAAGGCTTTCATTTTAACAGAAAAGGTTATAAAACTTGGCTGAACTAAAGGTTTTGCACCAAACTAATATTGTATGAACAAAACCCAAAAACGAAGCGATATGTTACAAAAAGCAAGTGAGAATTTTTATGTTCCTCCATGTGGAAAGACCTCGGTATGGAGCCTAATCATATCCAATTTTAACTGACCCTTGTTGTTCTATTCGTTGCTTAGTAAGCCATCTTCAATCTTCTTTGTTAAGGTAAACTCTATTAGTTTACCCTAATTCCTTTTAGTAACCCCTGATGATGAATGCTTATACATTGGAAACATGCCAATAAAAATCAAAATGTTTAAATACATTTCGTGTAGGAAGACTGCATTTGTTTTGTTTCAAGTAAGTATTTCATGCCCACCTGCTTGATAAAGGTGTATTAATAGATATTTTCCATATTCCGTTCTAAATCGAATATGTCGCTGTAAATCTGTTACTCTTGTTACCAATGCGGTTTCACTTCAAAACGAATTTTAGGATCGTGCAAAGTTAGTAAACAAATGTTGCAGGAAAAAGGCGTACGTAACACTTCCCGAAAGTGATTTTACTGATCAAAAGGGCTTCTATGGCTCGCCCACGACTCGCCTTGGAATTATCTTACTTGTCCAATAAAATAGCAGTTTCGGTACTTATTACGTAAAGATCTATTTCCTTCAAGGGCGGTTATAGCTTTTCAACATGGGGGTATATTGTATGTATTCTCAAATCCCAATTTTTTTTTAAATGATATCAATTATATCAATTACCTATGCATTTAGATATGTACATTTTTCTTTAAACAAGCATGCAGTAATAAATAGAAAAGCTTTTAGTTTACTCTTAATTTAAACGCTTCTAGTGTAATCTATGCACATGCACATCATCAGTGGCGCAACCAGAAAATAAGTTCGGGGGGGTTGGAGAATTTATTCGGCGACAAGCCATGACGTATTGTAGCGGGCAGCGGCTGCTGTTCAAACAAGAAGAAAATGTAATGCTTGGTTCTCACGATATCGACGAAGGCGAGATAATTTTAATTAGCCGCGTAACCTCGTAAGGGTAAATCGTCGCGCGTATTCACCTGAGTATGCACGACAACAAGGCAATGCGAAGCCAAACGGCCGTCGCGTCGTGCCATCGAGGCGCTGCAAACAGCATTTGGTTGTACCTTGTACCTATAGTTTTTCTGCTTTTTTAATATTTTTGCTTTTCGCTTGTTTAAAATTCTAAATTCATGGGGGGGATAATTACCCTATTACCCCCTCCCCCCCCGTAAAACCATCCTTGATTTCCTTAAAGTATCTTGTAAACTGAATTGTGCGACGAGTCGTAGAACTTTCTCAACAAAGTTTTTAAATGTTCGACGACAGCCTGCAAAACCTTTAATTGAGTGTCTTCATCCGAGACAGCTGCTTCTTATGGGCAGAAATTAGCTGAAAATTTTGGCAGGAGACGGGGCCGTTAAGAATCACCAACACCGTATGGAACTTTATAATGGAGACAAGAAAGAGAAACCGTACAGAACATAATCAATTACTGCATGCCATTGGATCGCAAAAGGCAACAAAACCAATGCAGAGAATATTCCGACACTGCTACCACTTGACCTACATACACTAGTGCAAGGAATTGGGATGAGTGGATGTAAGACCAAAACTAGCACAATGCAATAGGTCAAACCTGTTCGAAGTGCATCTGGCACTTGGATGAACCGTTCGAAAAAGAATCTTCGTCGGTAGGCCAAACCTAGTGTTTGTTGAAAAATGTATTATCTTCGACATCGGTACTCTTAATATTGCTATCAGTATCTCCAAATATGACTCAGTTAAAAAATGTTTCTTGGTATATCATCAGGTCCCGCTGAACGATTGTCTTTTATTTATTTGGAAATGAGATTTCAGCCTCACAAATCAAAGGTTCTTTCATGACTAGAGACTCACCCTAATTTATTCGAAACAAATCTTGTGATTTTTTTGTTGGTCATTTAGGTTAGAAAGTGGAGCATCAACAGAATACTGATTAAACTGGGAGGTAAGGAAGCCAAAATACTGAAGAAATGATTTAACAATATATTCTTAAAAATATTAAATTTCTTTTAGACTCTAAGGCCTCTCATCATCATCGTCATTAGTCATCCAATCAATATGACTTATAGTTGACGCGCACTATACCTAACTATTTTAAGGGCCGTTCGTAAAATTAATATTTATGTTTTTAGAATATTAACACATAAAGATATAGGCGTCCGGTTGTTATTGGACTATTGGATATTAACCATGGTACATATTTATTTCGTTGCCTGCATGGATCGCACACCTATGCGTATAAAAGTAGACTAACTCTAAAGTAAAAATTAGTTGTAATGTATTTTGCTGATAAAAGAAAGGGTCGATGCCGAAAAAATTTGGGGAAATCGTTCATAGGAAAACCTCAGAAAATACTGATACTACCTATGCGTAACGAATTCCACTAAATAAGTATCTGGGCCTTGCAACTTTCCTAGGGCATATAGGAATTCCATATAGGAATTTTAAGTCTTGTAGACATACCTTGAGGTCTGCTAATTCATACTGAGAGGTTTGAAGTTTTTTGCGAAGATCGTCCCGTTCCTCGACAATGTTCTTAATATTTTCCAGTTGTTCTAACGCAGAGGTGGCAATTTTGCGTTGCTCAGCGCAGTACGCATCTTTAGCCTAAAAGTACAATTTTAATGTCATTGGTTATTAACGTTTAAAATAAATCAGCTTACTATAGTTCCTCTAAACATCTCAAATAAATTAAAAAAATAGCATTACACAATGACATCTGTCTTAATATAACCTATTTAAAGGGTGTCCAGGTAAATACAGTATGGAATTCAATTAATTATTAAGGTCTGGTGGTTCAAAAGACCAACATTGCTCTATGAATTTTAGGCCGTGCCTCCCCTGCAGGCAACGGCACACGATTGAGCTGCCAGTAAAGAATTGTAAGGTTTTGTTGCTGACTTTTCACTAGATAATTTTCGAAAGATTCTTGGCTAATTAAAATATAATGAACAGATAAACAAAATACAAATAAATTCTCATTCTCTCTAAGGTAAGTACCTATATTCACGTTTAGAATTTTCGGTAGCCGGCACAGCCCACAGCAATAGTCTAGCAGGCTTGGAACTATTTTTGGCAAAATTTTAAATATTGTTTGGACTTTACTTGTCCTATACTAAAAATTAAAACTAAAACAAACCCCTCTGGTATTAGTTGGATAAATATTGACATATTAAAAGAAAATGAACATTTAATAAATCTGCATTGACTACACCAAACTCTAAATACTAATACTCTAAGAACTAAGGAACAATATAAATATGTAAAAAAATAATTTACAGACAAAATAAAACTAGAAAAAGGCAATTTCTCCAATCAAACAATAATAAATTCTGATTTTAATGCTTAAATAATATGGCAAGTAGTAAATAATAATTTAGGTCGCGCAAAAAAGCGTAACAGTGTTAAGATCCTAGAGAAATCTGCAACCATTTCTGTTCCTTCTTTGTTTCTAGTACAGAAAGCCTAATTTTACAATCTTTTGGCTCAATGCCAGTCCACAACTGTACTTAAATATTCTCTTTCTTACATTTTTAATCTCCCCATTACTTGCTGCAAAACTAAGTCCTGCTTATTATGCCATTATCAACTTAATAGTTATTTAGTATACGATCTTACAAAGCCGAGGGCCTTTGGCCCGAGGGTTTGTAAGTTGCCCGAGGGTATAGACATCAAGTAATGCAAGTGGTATATACAATATTTTATGTCATACTTCAGATAATTCCAAGTTAAATTAAAAGAAAATTTAAAATCACGAAAGGTTTTTTACCTATATAGTTGCTAAATAAACAAAGGTAATAAGTGTTCATGTGGTGTTCATTGTTGTTCTGTGTCAAAGTCAAAACTGAAATTCATATAAAATAATGGATTTTCCGTTGATTCCGGATAGAATTGCTGTGAATGCTGCCAAGGCGTTGGATAATCTTGTCACAAAGGAGTCTAAAGACGCCTATGATAAGGAATATCAAAGGTTTGGGGATTGGATGAAAAATAATGATGTAAAAATTATCAACGAGAGGGTGCTACTCGGATATTTCCTATATATACTAATTTATTGGCCTACAGCCACTTGAGCTTTCTTGTGCTTATGGGACAAACCTAACAACAAACTAACCTGAACTATAAAGATTATTTATTCTACAAAAAATAATTATTCCTAAAATCTACTGCTTGACTCATGCAGAGAAACCTTTTGATAGCATAAGATTCTTAAACTTCCTGGTATTCCGATTCTTAGTGTCGTGATGTTTGTTAAAAAGTACTCCTGCAAGTTTCAATATATGGTTCATGCAAAACAATTTCCAATGCACGTCATCAATCAGCTCATAATTGTAATTCCGTAAAAAAACATGAGGAAATTAAATTCGGGCAAAAAATTTTAAAATTTTATGATTATTATTGAATGTACTACAAGCTTAAAGTATTACTCTTTGATGCGAACCCACTTATAGCAAATATTTTGTTTATTTAAGCTTGTAACAATTAATATAATTTGAATTTTATTGGCCAACAGTTGGCAACAGAGCTGCGAACGGTGCCGTGGCGCCAGCTCGTTCGTTGGCCTGTTTTGACGTTTCTTGCAAAACTAACCTTAGTTGTTCTGTGGTTTTGTGTTGGGTGTCTATTCTTTAAGACGAACTCCAGATCTTTTCATAAAAAGCATTAAAAAACTGTTCATTTAAGAACAACGAAAGTGTACATATATATTTCTGTCGATTACGTTGTTTACTATTGGTGAAAATTGCCAAAGCATTTAAATAACCGGTGGAAGACTTAACAACAATGGCCGATGGCCCATTGTTACTCTTGACAGTAGTTAGAGAAGTAAATTTAAAGAGTATGTTAAGGTACCTATAAGGTAAATTTGAATAACTCCACTGTAAGCGTAGTTTCAACAACAGTTGAGGAAAATAAATTGTTATAGTCACCTAAAAAGAAACGTTCTTAAGCAAAGAGAGTTGTAAATATGTCAAGATTGGATATAAGTTCTATCCGTGACACTAGTTATGGAATGTACGAAACAAGTGAGGGTAAGAGATTTTCTATAAGGTACTTACTGCTAACTCGTATTTTAATCGCTCGATTTCTTCATCTTTATTTTTTGGCATTAGGGCACATTTTGCACGGCATATACGTTTAGGCGGTGCGGTCAATCGTTTTAAACACATCTCGAGTTGTTCTGCACTTTTCACTGTAGTCGTTGACATACTGTGTTGAGTTGCCCTATACTCCGGCTTTGTTGAAGTTGCGAGAATACCCGTTTTGGGTCTGAAATCGATCGATTTGTCAGCTTTTTCAATAGTGTCTTTAGGGTTGATCGCTCTGGAACATGGTGCAGAACATACACGTTTTTCCTTAGTAGTAGCTCCCGCCGATGAAAACCAACTTGCAAATCGGGGGATCGCTTTTTCTTGTTTTGGCAGTGGCATCTTCTCTATAGCTTCAACATATTTAGAAGAGTGTTTTTTTTGTATTGTTTCCACTGATATTGATGCTAATTTACAAACAGCGTCTGTAGTACTGGTTGGAATTTCTAGTACGCTCAATGCCTTGAATTGCTGTTTATGTGGGGTAGTTTTATATTCTTCACCTACTGTCTGTTCTAAAGGCTCAACAATATCCGATGCCAATAGAGCGTCTGCAAACTCTTCTTCAATTTCTTGGTCAGATTTATCTTCGAAGTCTGTTAAAATAATTGATATATCAGACGGTGGGGGAAAGTCCCTTGGTGGCACTTGTACTACTGTATCATGTGCAACCTCTTTTTCTAAAATCCTGTCTTGAATATTACCATTCTTTGCTGGTTTTTTATTTATTGCTTGAGTTAAGTCAGTTTCTTGTACTTTCGTGATCTTGGATTGTGAGGCATTTACATACTCTTCTTTAATTCGTGGATGAGATCTCTCTTCAATGTCCCTTAAGCGCCTAGGTGCCACTACTTGTATTGACGGATCTGTAAAGACATCTCTTTCTGGAAATTTTTGCTCCAAAATATTTTTATCGTTTTTTTCTACTGGTAAACTCTCTTGCTCTGTTTCCGTTATTTTCCCAAAGTCTGACAAAATTGCCACTGATTCCATACTAGAAATGGTATAAATTATCGGTTCAATATTAGAAATAGACGGCATTGCCGATGACTCAAGGTGCGAAATAGTTGCAGTTGTCAGTGATTCAATATTGGAAATACTACTTGCATCTTCAAATTTTGATTCCGTTTTTGGTATCTGTTGTTCTGAACTGGAATTACTTTGAGTTTCGTCTAGGGCTGTTGGTAACCTGTATCGAAAAGTCTTTGATTTGTTATGTTCTTCAATTGAATTTGAATCGTCTACTACCTCCGGTAAACTCTTAAAATGTTCAGCATTTTCTAAATCATCATTTAGTTCGTCTGTACTTTTAATCGTTTGTTTAATTTTATTATCTGCATTGTTTTTATTTGAGCATTTCGCTCGACAAATACCGGATGATATTGACTGTGGTGGATACTCCATTGCATCTTCAAATTTTTCATTTAATTTTTCAGTACCTTCGGGAACATCCAATTTCGCGTTATCAGTTGCTTCCATAGAGTCATAAAATTCGTCAGGCATGTCCGAGTCAGTATGTATATCACTCACATCTTCAACAGTTGCAACAACTTCTTCTTCAAACGCCTTAATTTCCATTTTCTTAATTGCACAGGGGCCTCGGCAACTTTTCGAGGACAGCTTTTGTTGATAAATGGCCTCAGATAGCGTCTGCGGAGTTGTACGATCCATAAGCGGACTTGCTAGAGGTAAACGAACTACTTGACCAGATAAAACCCTAGGCATTGCGTCTCTCATTATGTCATCAGAAATCGCCATCTGGTCCTGATATTCGTCTGGAAATGTTTCGGTGTCTGTTTCCCATTCTTGCTCCAATCTGGGAATGGACTTATCCTTGGGCGCCTTAAGGATTTGATCCTCCGACGTGGGAACTATCCATATCGCCCTATCACTCTCGGATCCTGTTGGTTCCGTGATTTCAGATAGCGATAAATCGTCCTTCTCGATAGGTGTTGCTTCAGGTAAATTCGTCCATTCTGGCATTAATTGTCTTGGTGTCGCATCGTCAGGTAAATAGTATCCGGGCGGTACAAGATCGTGAGGCGTTTCGGTATCCGTACCCATGACAATACCTCCTGTTTCTTCTCCAAAGAGCGTCGATCTTCCTTTAGCATTTCGGCACGATGCGAAGCACTTGTGGTCGGCTCTTTTCATCTCTGTGACTTCATCTTTGGAAAAAATACCTTCCTCTTGAGACAAACTCGATGGTATGGATATGTAGTCTTCTTCTGTTGCTTGAGATGGAAATGTATCCAATGCAGAATATACTTTTTCGGAAGTATCAGTTAGATCCTGTCCTTTGTCTTCATACCCCTGTTTCATTTCCTCACGGATTCTCTCATCTCTTCTTATATCTTTTTCTGGTCCGCCAATTTCCGTTGCCCCTAACATTTCATACCTTGGATCCTTTTGATCTACTCTTTCTTCCACGGCAGTTGGAATAGCAGAAATGACAGGATGGCCTATTGTTGGTACATCCGCTCTTGATGCTTCTAAAATATAAACCTTATCTATAGGGTAAGTTTTAAAAGCGATGCGATACGATAAGTCAAAAATATTTGGTTTACCTACTTTAATGAGTTTCGAGACAGGTTATCAATTTTTTATGAGTAGGAGGTAAGTTTGACATTTTAAATAGGATTCAGCACTTCAGCAGTCTTCTATTCAAAATTCCGAATTCAAGCAAGAAACTACGTATTTAATAATAATGTTAACCTTTCCTTCATTAATTATTGTTTTTGATATATCGACATTTAAATATTACCATTCCTGGCCTTTTAGAGTACAGGCAACAAGAGCTTTCAGCAAAACAGTAGTCTGTTCTTAAATCAAATCAGAATGTGGTTATCAATATTCAGAGCTAAGACTTGTGTAGCTCATGTTAATGTTCTAGGTCCACTGCGATATTTATGATTATTATTAAGTAGTTCAAACTTTTGTTGGGATATAGCAGTTAACAATTATAAAAACTTACCGTGTGTAACCCAGTCCTCGGGGCGAATCTTTATATAACAACTTTAAATTTAAATTTCATTCAAATTCAATGTTAAAATATTTAAAACAATCTTGACAAAGAAGGTTATATAATAAACATATCCCTTTTTCTAGCTCTGGCGCTGTGTCAACTTAAATGTATATTCGAGTTATGTGACCACAACTGTCCCCGTTATCCCCACGAAAGGCCTCCAGTCAGCATAATCCAAGATAAGAAGATGTGAGGTTATAAATAGGACTCAAACGATTGTCTTGTTACCTTTTATTGCATTTCTCGTGTTGTACGCTGGTATGCGTGTAATAAAATTCCTGTTCAAGAAAACCAAATTAAGTTTTTTTAAAAACTGTTGTGCGACAGAACCGCTCAAGAATGATAGACGTGGTTTGGACCCTCATTGTCATTATTTATTTATATCACAACATTCACAACGTTTCAACTGGAGACACTCACCAGTTGAAACGTTGTGATATAAAAAAATAATGACAATGGAAGTCCAAAACACGTCTATTATTCACGATACATCATTGTCTAAAACCTTCAAACAAATAGAACCAATCAAACCTCGCGACAGTGTAAACTTTTCCAATAGACAAATCACTGTTGAATCCTGGCACCAAATAAATACCTGTCAGCTGTGTTTCTCCTGATGTGGCGATACTTCCTTGAGCCTCTTCATCCTCCAATATTATCGGTCTCCGCTCTACATCTTCCTTTTTCATAGGAATAAACTCTGTGGCTTTCCGGAATTCTTTTTTTGGAGGTAAAATTGCTTCAATGGAGATATTTTTTGGCCAATGATCACTCGGCGTTTCGCTAGATCGTTTTCTATATAGATCGTGTTCTTTCTCTAACACTTTTGGTTTAAATAATATTTCTCTATCCGCATCTAATTCATCTTTTTGTGGTATTTCTTTTTCCTAGAATATTTACATTTTTATTTAGGCCTATAATAATATACAAAAAGATAACACCTTTCCCTTCAACTTCTCTTTAGTTTTTTCCTGGTCCTTATCTTTTTCTGTGTCAGATAGTTCCTTATCTGATAAAATAACCTCAACATCTTTTTTACGTTTTGGATGTTTTATTTTATCCTAAAAAGAAATGTTTTTAAATTTCATGCGAGCGTCAATGTCCAATTCTAAGAATATGTTCTACTTTTAAAATTAGTGTATTGATCAGCCTATTATATACACTTAATTTTATAAAAACATATTAACGTTTTAATTATTTAAAAATTATTATTGTTTTTTTAATTTTCAGCATTGTAGTAAGTTAGGTCAGACATGAGTTACATTATGGTCTACCTTTTGTCAAATTGCAATATTATATTCAAAAATTTCTTCGTAGTCTTGTTAAGAAATTAAGCGTTAAAGGGGCCCATTCACGAGGCGATATTCGAGGAATCATCAGATTTCCCGACGACTAACGGAAAATTTGCTTTCTTTGAAATAGTTTTTAAAAAATTTGTTATATAGAATATGTGGGCAATCTCCCGGATTTAAATACAACACATAAAAATAATTTGATGGATATGGAAGTACGCACCCATAAAGGACGCCCTTGAGAATCGTTTGTTTTTATATAACTTTTGAACTACTAGGTGTAATTTAATTATTTCTTAATATGAAGGTTACTAGGTAATTAAAATGAGCAACCCTTAATCACATTTGCCTTATTTAGTTTACCAGGGAGGGACTAGCTCTAACAGCTTCCTTCTATCTATTTTTTTAATAATAATTTTATTAATAAATACCAGCAAATCAACAACGCTGTTTCTAAATTTCTAATTTAAAATTTAAAATTTTCTAAAAATACCAGATTCATTTCTTCTAACTTTACAACAAACAATCTTCGTATACTAAGGATTTTAAGTAACCCCATAAAAATAATCTTATGGACCTAAATATCGAAAACGAGTTGACCAACCTAAACGACCCACTCGTCCTATCCATCGCTGATATTCATCCTACAACGAGTAATTATCCATTTTTTAGTTACTATTGAAATTCCTAAACAGTAAAAATACACGTCACGAATAACGAGTTGTAACTAAAACTTCAAAAAGTGACATTATTTATTGCTTATTAAACAAGCTTAAATGCATTTGAATTGAGCCAATTATGATTTAATGCGATACGCTTCGTACCCTATGCGTTACATTTTAGATGAAGTTTTTAAGGCTATTGGTGAAATTCACAGGTGAATTTAAGAATATACCAAATGTATACTCCGACACAAGGTAAATGGTCATGACTAACTAATCCCTTTATACTTTATACCTACTTGTTCTTCTATCTTGACAAATAAATCATTCCGGTCCAGGGTGATAGTAGAAAGATTGAAACAATGCTTGTATAGGTACAAAAATTTGTTGTGTATTGCTGACTTTGACGTAAATTATTAATATGCGCAAAAGTAGTAAGCTGTAATATATAATTTTTATTATACAGGGTGTCATACGTAGAAGTTCCACCCCCTTTATTTTCTTTAGTTTTTGAGATATCGAAATAAATTATTTCTTGTTTGAAAACGAATGACAAAGGCTTTTTTGACATCTGTGTAATTCATCATCATCATCATCATCAATCAGCTCATCGAAGTCCACTGCTGGACGTAAGCCTCCTTTAATAATTTCCATTGTATTCTTGTATTCGGTCTTGTGCTGTCTGCATCAAATTGGTACTGATGCGTTTTATGTCGTCGATCCATCTGGTGGGGAGACGTCCTCTATTTCTTAAGGCTTTCGATCTAGGTCTCCATTCAAGGATTCGTCTTGTCCATCTACCATCAGCAGATCTCGCAATGTGTCCTGCCCAGTTCCATTTTAATACCGTTATTATCTCTACGGCGTCTGCAACTCCTGATCGTCTGCGGATTTCAGTATTTGGTATGTGATCCTTGAGAGAGATTCCTAGCATTGATCGTTCCATCGCTAGTTGCGTAACTCGTATTTTCTTTAGTGTCCGTTTAGTCATTGTTAGGGTTGAAAATGCGGAACTTCTACGTGGAACACCCTGTATAAAACCGTATGAATAAAATGAGTCATCCCAGTAGTTTGAATCTGTACTATCACTATTATCCACTGATATAATTAGAGGTTTTATGTTTTCCCAAAATTTTTTATAATTATTTTCGACTTCAAGTACATGATTAACGCATGTCTCCAACTGCTCTCTGGTATTAATTTACACTGAGTTTACATTATTGCGTCTAATTTTGTTTTTTAATTCGGATCATATCACTTCTATATGATTCAAATCGCAATGGTAGGGGGGCAATCTAAGTGGTATGTTACCGGATGCTTTTATAGACTAATCTATGCAATATGCTTTATCATACGATTTGTTTTTATTACCTCATTTTTTCAATTTGTGTTAAATATTTTTGTCTCCATTCCACTAACCGTTGGGTCTCTTTAATGCAAACGCAGCTTCTATGCCCTCTGGCGTTCTTAGAAGTCCTGCAGACAAATATTTTCGGTAAGATTTTGACCTGATATTTTTGTATCACTTTGTGTGGCTACGAGGTCCGTTCAATGAAAGAAAATATTTATTTCGACTTCCAGAATAACATACTAAAATTTTAAAAAAATCTGTCCGGAATCCATAAGAAGTGTAATATGTTCTTTCATATCAAAATTAAAAAAAATATAAATTTTACCTTGATATACTCGCAAAACAATCCTCTTGCTGCATATCTGTAAAGGGCACTTTGTTTTCTGTTCGTTTTTGTCTTCAATTCGGTCGTTGGATTCACAGTTTTCAACCCACGGTCTGAACATTTTAAAAATTACTAATATCAATAACACCACTAAACACCGTTGATTGACACAGTTCAAATGATTTAACAATTCGACAATTTCTAATTTGTAGACAGGTATAATTGGTTATACCTTAAATACGTACATTATCAAAATAAAAATAAAATACCCCCGGTTACTTAGAAAGGCTTACAAACCGGCCCTTAATTGGTTTATGGTGGGTAAAGTCGCCCGATCGTTATAAAGCAGCTAAAGTCGTGACCATTTACCTTATGTCGGAATATACCAGTACCAGAAAATTCGCGTTTTTTTTCGTGAGTAAATGGCGTGAAAGAATAACTACATTTTAAAACAGAATTATTGTTATTACTTACGTGGCCTGTTTAGTGTTTACTAAATTTACGTATTTCAGTTACCCATTCAAGTCATATTTTTCCGAAAATGGACGACTTAAGAACTATATACCAATAGAGGCTTTTATTACGTAAAAATGTTCCAGAAACCATCATAACATATTTAAACAATAGCGAAAATACTCTCGGCGCAAAAAATATGACCTACCACTCCTTTTTTACGTTACAATATGGGTAACTTGATATTTTACCAAAGCGGCCTACCAATTATACTAACTTATTATAGATCTCTGAATTGGTCTGCGAACTATTAGTGTTACCCTGCTCGCTTCTGATTATTTTTAACTTTCGTTATAAGTAGAGACAACCTTCTAACTGTAAAAGTATCTTTCAACTACTAAACATTTAGGCTTAATAAATAAAAATACCTTGTTGCTTTAATTTTGACACATAAAAAAATTCCAGCATTAAAACAATATTTTAGAAACAAACAAATCTGCTTAAGAAAAATTGCTTCTATACTATCAGCGCTATTTTAGCCTACTACTGGGAAAATATTTATTTCAAATTTATGGGGACCTGTTTGGAAAACTGAAAAAGCCATAAAAAGTTTCAATTTTGTTGCATCACATTTATTGAATAGCGCAGGTTATTGGAAATGTTTGTCTTACGACAGCAATCCCGAAATGTGTCAAAGTATTTCTAAATCACCCCTATATATTACCAAAACTTCTTTCTTTATTTCAGCCAAATGTTTTGAAGTTGGCCCAAGTATATCTGATTTAACTTTGTCTCTAGCTTTTTCCTTATATGACCGTCTTCGCTTATGTTCATGATCTTCATCATCATCTTGTATATGTACATCCAGATATTCTCTACTAATACCAGTTATCCGTTCTGCATCTAGATCAAGTGCATCTATAAACTCCTCACTAGTGCCAGATTTCCGTTCTATGTCATTATCAATTGTAGCCGATGTGACTTCTTCACTTCTATCACTTAGAGAATCTTGTTTTTTTATTGATGGATGTACAATTTCACCTACAGTTAAAAGGTCAATTTATATCATACATCAAACATATCAGTGCCATATTAAGCCTTAAATCAATGATAATATGTAGTTTCAAAATACAAGATATACAAATTTTGATTAGATCTGTGGCTTTGTTTAGAGGAACAGTTAGTGTGAATAGAAAGAAAGATAGTGGAAAGCATAAAAGAGAATTGAGGCAAATTGTTGACGAGTACCCACAAACTCCTATTCCGCGTTTAAGCCAGCAAGTATGTATCCTACGAAACCTGCAACACAATCCGTAAATGTGACCTAAATATGCACCCTACCATCTAAGCTCAGTCCAAGAATTGTTACGAAATGACCATCTGCAACAAATGCAATTTACAGAGGGGTGTATTAGTAATTTGGATAATAATGAAAACGTCTTTGAGAATACCATGTTTACTGACGAGGCATGGTTTTACCTCTCTTGTGATTTAAATTGAGATAAGAATGTGGAGTCCTTAAAAAATAACATTTCTTTATAAATACGCTTCTCAGAAAATTCGTGTGTAGGTGGCCATACTGAAATGAAAGTTAATTGGGTCGATTTTTTTAATCACGCTGAATCATAATCTATTTAAACAATAGCGAAAATACCCTCGGTGCAAAAAAATATGACTTTACGTCACCCACCACCCCTTACATTGCAATATGAGTCACTTGATATTTTAACAAAGTGACCTCCCAATAACACTGACCTATTATTTCTGAATGGGTCTGCGTCCTATTAGCGTGTCTTATATTATGCGACTCACTTTTTCTCAATAGTTCACTTAAAATATTGAATTTTTTCACTATTTCGATATACAGGGCGCTACATTTAAATCGCCCGTTTTCACAGCTTAATTTCTGCCAAAATTTTGTTACTCACATATAATATTTATACAGGGCTGACCACCAAGTCAGAATAAGGCCATTGCATTTTTTAAATGGATCACGTTATATTGGTATTTTTTTTTTCAATCTTCTGCAAATTTCCATGCCAAAAATATATCACACTAATTACTTATTTGAAAAGGTTAGTGTTAACGAACTTTATATTGAGGAAAACATTTTGCACACCTATTATTATTATACTTCACTTAACCTACAAAAGTCTCATTTCATCTATTGTTTAGAGACGATCTACGGACTGGAATTACAAATACATTTCAGCAGATTAACAACCCGCCCAACTGCCCACCAATAATTTCAATTCTGTAAAAAGCAGAACGAGAACATGTTTGGACGTACAAGGTGGACACTTCTCTCATTTGGTTTAAATTATAATTTTTAGGTTCTTTGTTGTATATTATGTAAGTCACGCGAGAAAGATTTATACCACGAGGCCGTCAGGCCGAGTGGTATAAATTCTCAAGTGACTTAGGAAACATAACACACGAGTGGCATACAATGTTTTATCCAACAAGTGGAAGAAATTTTTTATGAGATAATAATTAATAAGTTTCGTGATCAAATCAAAGCAACTTGCGTCTCAGTACCCTATAAATGTCAGAATGACTTGACAGTGACTTTTTTACATTTTGGTCAAAGTTGGTTGATTGTTTGGTTGCCACGGGCATGATACATTGTTAGCAAATGTTTAAATAAATTTTGACACTTGTCAGTTTTCCCTGCAGAAAAGGGAAGCTTTTTTGAAGAAAAAAAATCTACAGAAAATGGAGGAAACCGATGAAAATGACGTTCCTGAGGATATCTTTACGGAAGCGGAAGAAGCAGCGATGCAGATTTTGCCAGAAAAGTCCCGAGATGCTTACGACAAATAGTTCAAAGTGTTTGAGTCTTGGATGAATTCACGGAAGATAAAAGGTATCGATGAAAATGTTCTATTGGCTTACTTTTTACATTTGCAAAAAAAATTAGCCCCATCGTCGCTGTGGACTAAATACTCGATGCTTCGCTCGACTATTCACCTGTATAAAAAAAAGACATTTCAAAATATGGCAAACTAACGAGCTTTTTGAAAAGCAAATCACAGGGATACAAACCAAAGAAGTCCAAGACATTAGAACGACCTGAAATAGAGAAGTTTTTGAACGAAGCTCCCGACGACGAGTACTTGTTGATGAAAGTGGCTTATGGGGATTAGCGGTGTTTGTAGATGCGATGAATTGGTCAATTTGAAAATAGAAAATATTTAAGACAAAGGTAAATATTTTCACGTAGTTTTGCCAGACACTAAAACCAAGAAATCAAGAAGTTTCACCATACTTGAAGGATTTCCAGTCAACCCGATCAATTTGTGTAAAAAATACGTTGAGACCAATAAATGCTAGTTCTAGCCGCTTTTTTGTTTTTTACAAAAAATGGTGGGTGTACCAGCCAGTGTGTGGGAATAAATACATTGTCGAAGATACCTTCAAGAATTGCAATGTTTTTGAAATTGGAGAAACCAGCGCTCTACACCGGTCACTGTCTGAAAAGGTCTTCAACGACTCTTTTGGCCAATGCAGGGGCTAACATGACTACTTTGAAGCGTCACGGAGGATGGAAGTCCTCGACGGTAGCAGAAGGATACTTAGAAGAATCGGTGCATAACAAAATACAAATTGAAGAAAAAATACAAGGTTCTGCGTGTCGGCGTCTTCTAGCACTATCAGCAGCTGTACCGATATTGGAGCGTCTGGTTCCAATGAATCAACAAATTTTACAATGATTTCAAATTCGAATAAACCGAGCTTTAGGTTTGCCTTTTTCAGTCCTAGCATCTGACTCTAATGTCTTCCTTCTGTCTGGAATAGTTACGGATTCGCGAAGTTTTGCGACACCTGGTATTTTCGTAACTGGAACTCCTGCCTTATCTCTTTCACTGTCACGAATTTGATCAGCCGTTAGTGGAGAACCAAAATCTAGCAAAGAAAATAGGCAGTCAGGTGTAACCCCAACTTGTATGAATTAGATTTAGAAGGATTTCGTTGTATTTTTGTAAGTATGGCATTTTTGGAAACTATATTTGAATGATTTGCCTCCTTCAGATTTGGCATCTGATTCTAATTTATCCTTTTTCTCTGGAATAGTTGCGGATTCGTTAGGCTTTGTGACTCCTGGTCTTTCTGTAAGAGGACTTCCTGCCTTACCTCTTCCCCTGCCGAAAATTTGATCAGATGGTACTGGATAACCGAAATCTAGTAAAGGAAGTAAGCAGTCATGTGCGGCCCGAATTCGTATGAATTAGTTTTAATATAAATTTATTATATTTTGTGAGTATGGCCATTTCCATAATTATTTTTGGAGTTTTTGAGTTTTCCAGCAAACATGATCTAAACAATTATTTATATTTTTTTCATCGGCAAAACGCCCTTATTGTATTATTATGAGTATGACCTATCGTGTCTAGTTTATTTCTTTTTATACTTAGTCGAACGTGATTTATATTTTTACCCGCTGCAGCTTTAGGTGTGCCTTCTTCAATCTTGGCATCTGGTTCTGATTTGTCCTCTTTACCTAGAACGGTTGCGGATTCGGGAGGTTTGGCGACCCCTGGCCTTTCCATAGGAGGAACTCCTGCCTTTGCTCTTTCCCTGCCGCGCATTTGATCAGCTGTAAATGGGAAACCGAGATCTAGAATAAAAAAATGTCAACTGCCGCCCAAACTCGCATGGGCTAGTTTAAATAGGAATTTATGGTATTTTTGTGAGTACGGTTGTGCTTTTACTTATGCTTAAAGTTTCTTAAAAGGTATTAAGTAAAATATGATTAAAAAAAATATTTATATTTTTACCAGCTGTAGCTTTAGGTTTGCCTTCTTCAGTTTTGGTATCTCTATGGCTCTAATTTATTCCTTAAAATGCATTAGATCAGTTTTAAATTCAATGCCTTTTTAATGTTAATAAAAATACTTCTGAATATGATTAAGTGCCAGTACTATTGACACTGATTAACTCATTTGACAGACGATTAAAATAATTAAGCTGGATTTATAAACTCAAAAAGTTGGTGACGTTGAAGTTATATTCAAGTTGGTGAGGTTCGATATTCGACAGTCCAGAATATGGCATTTGTAAAGTCAGTAGCGAAGTTCGAAAAGTTGTTGTTTGATTGGTTTAAATTTGACAGATTGTAAATTATACTTTTCTTTGTTTATAATTTTGTTCGATTCCAAATAAAAATTAAATAGTTTTTGAGTTCCGTGCTGTGGTAAAAATGTTATATTATTACACCCTGTTTGCGGCGATATTTTTGTTTTACGCGGCTTCTAGGAGAAGGCGTAGCAATCGCCGCTTTAAAACACGACAATTAAATGTGAGGAGAATAGGGGCAGGTGGATATGATTATTTTAAATTGGGATACACCACAGTTTTTTAAATATACAAGAATGACTGTTACAGTTTTTATTAAATGATATTATTATATTATATTATAGGTATATTACTTTTATAATCTCTATGGCCTAAGTTGTAGATAAATTCACAATTTTGGATTAACTCGAGTGACAATAAATTAGTGTCATTATTCTCTATTCTATCCATTTCTGGTTTTCCAATTTCTGGCGCAAAACACAATACTAATCTTACAACAAACAGTAAATCCAAATACAAATGACGGAAGGGCGGCGTAAACGCCGAAGAGCCCAAACGCGACAAATAAAAGACATTTTACATTTCGCTGTAACCACATGACTTTAAAATAGCGTCTTCATTGGTCAAAACGAACCTCTCGAACTCCGAACATTAAAATTGGTTATATCGAACTTTTCGAAACTTACGAACTTTGCACGAACTGAGTTTATAAATTGAACTGAGTGTTCCCTTTAGTTAAAATTGAAACTCTTATTTCCAACTCCAACTAAACCTCAACCTCGCCAACTCTTTGAATTTATAAATGCAGCTTTAGGGTTTTGAATATGCCAATGTCAATATAAATTTGCAGGATTTGGCACATTGAAAACCGTGATTATTTTAATCGCCTATCAAATGAGTTAATCAGTGTCAAAAATATGCGTTTTAATTGCTCGCATTAAAAGATTATTCTTTAAACCCAGAAAAAGGATAAGGGCCATATCATATATATTGCCCGTTAAAAAAAAATTGTTGCATAGATGCGCAAAAACATTATTCTCAAAGTGGGCTGTGGGCGAAATAAGATTGAGAACGACTGATCTAAACAATTATTTATATTTGTACCAGCGGCAGCTCTATGTTTACTCTTGTTGCATGGTTATGAATATGACCCATTGTGTAACTCTATTTGGATTCTTTTTAATTATTGTAAAAAAAAATATTTATATTTTTACCCGCTGCAGCTTCAGGTTTGTCTTCTTCTGTCTTGGCATCTGGCTCTAATTTATCCTGTTTGTCTAGAACCGTTGCGAATTCATAAGGTTTGGCGACTCCTGGTTCCTTTGCAAGTTGAACTTCTGTCTTACTTCTTCCTCTGCCGCGGATTTGAGAAGCTGTTAATGGGGAACCGAGATCTAGCAAATAAAAAAAACGTCAAGTGCAGCCCGAACTCGCATGGATTAGTTTAAATACGAATTTATTCTATTTTTGAAAGAAAGGTTATATTCGTAACTATCTTTGAAGTTTTTCAAGTTGTCGGTCAAACAGGATTTAACCCGTTAAGGCGTAGAACCTTTTTTTTTAATTATTTTGTATTTTGATGTCTTGATTGCACTACACGGGTAACATATAAAAATATATAATCTGGGCATTACAAATTAAGAAGTAACGAAAATATTCATTAGGCGCAAATTTTTTACAAAAAATTCAGGTTTTTAGAGCGCGGTGGTCAATCAAGTGACCATTTTTAAGTTGTAGCAGATATATGTGAATAGTGTGCCAGTCAATCAGTATAAGAAAATGATATTTAGACCCATTATAGTCATGAACCATTGAAATTGTGTTTAATATATTATTAAATATGGTCCTTATATACTAACATGGTCAGATAACTGACCATAGCGCCGTGAAGGGTGAAACAAAATATTTATATTTATACCAGCTTTAGGTTTGGCATCTTCAGTCCTGGTATCTGGCTCTACTTCGTCCTTTTTATCTGGAATGGTTGTTGATTCATTAGGTTTGGCGATTCCTGGCCTTTCCGTTAGAGGAACTCCTGCCTTACCTCTTCCCCTACCGCGGATTTGATCAGTTGTTAACGGAGAACTGAGATCTTGCAAATAAAGTAAAAAAGTCAAGTGCTGTTCGAAGTTGCGTGAATTAGTTTTAAATGGAATCGATTTCATTTTTGTGACCATGGTTGCTTTTGTAACTATTTAAGGAGTTTTTTTTCTAGTTTCTGGTCAAACAGTATTGTCAACAAAATGGCGGGCTCCACAATATAATTAGATTTCCTACACCTCTAGACCACTGTGCGTTGAGGTCGCGGACCACTGTGCCACCCAATGTCAAGTTTAATTAAACAATAGTCAGCACTTTCGGTATATAAACACCCAAACATTGGATGGACACGGTACCTTCGTCTCAAGGACTGGTCACCTTCCCTGAGATCACGAGCGCCCAAGTGTCTTAAAGACTTCAGGCGTCTCTCCTGATTCTTCTTAATTACCCCCAGGAGTGCCCAAGTGTCTTACAGACTCCCGGCCTCTCTTTTGGCCCCCGTAAGCTATTCTCGTTCCCCGGAGACGTAGCCGTGTGAAGCCCCTCAGGCGCATCCCTTGAGAGCCCCCAATAGATAGTGCCGGCCAGGTCAACACCCCCTACGGAGACATGCTGGGTTTTCTCCAGGCTACCTGGTAAATTGATAACGAAGTATAAATAAAAGAGTCTGTATTGTTGTCTACCCAAGTGTTTTCATTCACGCCCCGTTAGGGAAATCAACCCCCAAGTTGTGACAGTATTTAAAAAAATATATTTATATTTTTACCAGGTGCAGCTTTAGGTTTGACATCTTCAGTTCTATTATCTGGCTCGAATATGTCCTTTTAGTCTGAAGTGGCTGCGGATTCGCCAAGTTTTGCAACTCCTGGTATTTTCGTAAGAGGAATTGATGGAGAAACGCAATTTAAAAAATAGAAAACGCAGTTAGCTGCGCTTGGAGTTCGCGTGAATTAGTTTTAAAAGGAATTTATTGTATTTTCATAAGTATGTCCTATTTTGTCCCACGATGATTTTCTCAGATCATAACTCGAAAACGGCTAATAGTGAAGACTTTTTGCTTATACTCGGATTTTTATTTTGGTCCTTTGTTTTTGGTAACATTATTTCATTTTTTAAATGGGATACCCTGTAAATTGTTAAACTTTCGATTGGATGGTTTTAAAACAAATTTAACCATACTACACTACTTACGTTTCTAGTAAGAAATTTGAACGCTAAATTTATCAATTATGTAAGCCTTAACCGGTATTCAATAATAACAAAAACAACCAGTCAAATACTGAAGAGTATGACGGGGGTTGTCATGACACGAGACACAAGACTATCAGGTATAAGTGTAGTTGTAATGTGTGTAAGAATAGACATTGTCATCTACGGATAGCGCTATTCGTCGAATAATATATATGGAGACAATTGTCGACTAAATTTAAACTATAGCAATTATTTTGAAAATAAAGATATTCATACGTGAAAGTAGCGGGCCTAAGTGTCATTGTAAACTATTTTAAGCTTGATTTTAAGTATTAAAAAATGCTTTCTGTTTTTACATATTATCCCGAATATGTCAATATGGTCTTGATATACTAAAAATATCAAAATAATGGAAGACGTCACCGGATTTGGCCCCTTCAGTTCTTTCTTTGAGATATCTTAAAGAAATTGTGTGTGTACCAAACCTACAGATATCCAAGATCTGCAAAACAAAATAACAGGGGCACACAGCCATGCAGAACAGCCACTGCAGATATTATTAGAGAAGCGTGTACCAAAAATGTTATAGAAATATTTGAATATTGTATTAGTGCGAATGGTAATCAATTTAAACATATTTTAAAAAGAAGCCCTTAAATATTAATTTTTATTTGGTCTTCTTTTTATTTTCAATTTACTCATAAATATTCTTATAAAATGTTATACACTTGCGTTTAACTATTCGTTGTCTAATTATGCTTAAGGGTATTTAAATTGACCCTATTTGTGACTCGTGCCATGATAGCCCCCGTCATGCCCTTTATTATTTGATTAGTTCTTTTTGTTACTATTGGAAACCTGTTCAGTGTTCAGGCTAACATACTTGATTATTTAATCTCGCAGAGTTCAGTAATTTCCATTAGGAACCTTACCAGCGCGGTATGGTTGAATTTTCTTAGAACAATAAAATCGAACGCTTACAATACACAGGGTATCCTATTTAAAATATGAAAGTTCGCATAACGTGAAAGAAAATGAACGATCAAAATAAAAATCTGAATATGTACAGAAAGTCTTCATTACTAGTCGTATTGATCCCCCAAATTTCGTTTGTCAATCTGTCTCCATTTTTGAGATATGAAAATCATCGTGGTGCAACCTGTATCTTTGGAGTTTTCGGGCAAACGTGATTTTTAAAAATATTTATATTCTTACCAGCTGCAGCGTTAGGTTTGTCTTTTTCAGTCCTGGCGCTTGGCTCTAATTTATCGGCTTTATCTGAAATGGTTGCCGATTCGTGATGTTTGACGACTCCTGGTCTTTCCGTTAAAAAAACTTCTTCCTTATCTTTTCCCCTGCCGCTGATCTTATCAGTTGTTAATGGAGAATCGAGATCTTGAAAATAAAAAACCGTCAAGTGCTGTCCGAACTTGCACGAATTAGTTTAATAGGAATTTATTTTATTTTTGCGAGTATAGCTACTTTTGTAAGTATTTTAGGAGTTTTATCAACTTTTCAGTCAAACAGGATTAAAAAAATATATTTATATTTTTACCAGGTGCAGCTTTAGATTTGACATCTTCAGTTCTGGTATCTGGTTGTACTTTGTCCTTTTTATCTAGAATGGTTGCGGATTCGTTAGGTTTGGCAACTCCTGGTCTTTCCGTTAGAGGAACTCCTGCTTTACCTCTTCCCCTGCCGCGGATTTGATCAGTTGTTATTGGAGAATCGAAATCTTGCAAATAAAAAAACAGTAAAGTGTTGCTCGATCTTTCATGAATTAGTTTTAGTAGAAATTTAAACGTGATTTTTAAAAATATTTATATTTTTACCAGCTGCAGCTTTAGGTTTGTCTTCTTTAGTCCTGGTATCTGGCTCTAATTTATCGTATTTGTCTGGAATGGCTGCGGATTCATTAAGTTTTGCGGCTCCTGGCCTTTCCGCAAGAGGAACTCCTGCCTTTCCTCTTCCTCTATCGTGAATTTGATCAGTTGTTAATGGCGAACCCAAATCTAGTAAACAAAATAAGCAGTCAGAGACGTTTCATGAGTATGGCCATTTTGTGACTATATTTGGGGGTTCTAAAGTGCTTGGTTGTGATATAAGAAAAAAACTTATATTTTTACCAGCTGCAGGTTTAGGTTTGCCTTCTTCAGTCCTGGCACCTGGCTCTATTTCTTCTTTTTTTTGTAGTATTGCTGCGGATTTGTCTGGCTTTGCGACCCCTGGTCTTTCCGTAAGAGGAGTTAATCGGGAATCGTACTCTAGAAAAAAAATACACAGTAGGTTCGGTTTTAACTGGCATAAATTAGTTTAATTACGATTTAATTCTACTTTTACGAAATCGACCGTTTGTGTTAATTATACAGGGTGGCGCATCGAAAACGAAACAGAGACATTTACTGACAGCTTAGTTCTGTTTTGGAAAAACGCTCAGACCCGTCGATTTTGTTTTCGAGGGGGACACAAAATTGGCAAAAAATCACGTTAACACGTGCAGCCCCATGGGCGGGGGTGGCACCACCCCTAAAATCTTAAATGGAAAGGGGGTCGAGTTTATTATAACCTTATTTTAAAGGTCTTTCAATTCCCTTTATAATGATGTAAAATTCATGTACTTCAGTTCAGTAGTTTTGGAGATTTATTAATTTAAAGCTTAAAGTAGACTTTAATAGGTACCTCAGATTAGTTTGTACTACTTTCAGAAGAAATTTCAGTAAAAGCATTTACTTAATAAGTAAATGCTTTTCTTCACTACGCCCATGGTTTGTTTATCATTTAGGTGTTGAAAATAGCGATTGGCGCGTTTTTTGTGGCAAAAAAGTTGTTTCTTGAAGAAAGATAAAAAGGGATTGTCTCGTACTTATTTTAAATAGGAATTTAGTACATAGTTTGCGACTGATTCGACCAAACTTTGTTGTTAAAATACCTTTTAACGCTTTATACATAAATTAACCATGGTATATTCCACGGCAGAAAGGGTTGAAATTATCGACATATTTTTCGGAAATAATCAGTGCGCTAATGGAGCAGCACAAATATTTAATGAGCGACATGAGAACAGTAGCGTGCATCGAAAATAAATTCTAGAACTTGTAGCTAAATTTCGGGAGCAATGGCAGTGGGGGTTTTAGGGCAAGTTTATGTAGATGCTACGTTAAGTACCCGCAAATTGGAAACTGTGTGTGGTGTTAGTCGACGTAGTATCCAACGGACTCTAAAGGCCCATAGTTGTCATCCGTATAAAATTCACCTTGTACAAGAACTTAATGAAGACGATTTTGATCGGCGATTACAATTTTGTGAAATATGAGTGAACGAATTATAAACGATGAAAATTTTCTATTTAACACTTGCTTTTCCGACGAATGTTCCTTTTTCTTAAATGGCGTAGTAAATCGTCATAACTGCCGATATTGGTCCGATTCTAATCCCAGTATTTATCTTGAGGTAGACACACAGCAGCCACAAAAATGAAATGTTTAGGCTGGTATTTTTGGCGATCATTTAGTTGGTCCTTTTTTCTTACCTGGAAATTTGACCGGTAAAATGTATTTGGAATTACTGCAAGACGCCATAGATCCTGCATTAACAGCCATAATTGAAAATCAGAATGATCGGCGGTACATTGTAAATAGGTTGATGTTTCAACAGGATGGTGTCCCACCACATTACGCATTACGTGTTCGACAATATTTAGATCAGACGTTTCCAGGTCGATGGATTGGTAGAAGAGGTACCATTGAATGGCCCCCAAGATCGCCAGATTTATCACCTTAGGATTTGTTTCTGTGGGGTCACTTAAAAAGCAAAATCTATGCTACTCAGCCAACATCGGTAGAAGATTTGCAACAAAGAATTGTGAATGAGTGTCTTCAAATTACTCCTCAAATAATGCAAAATGTGCGGCAACGTTTTAAGCAAAATCTTTATTACTGCATGTAATGTAGAGTCATGGTGGTCATTTCCAACATTTATTTGGTTGACGGGTCAGTTCATTTTTCATTTTTACACTACTTTGCTGCCAAATGTATTGATCTCCACTAATGATGATGTATTAGAGTTTTATTTAAGCTTTAAATCAATAAATCTCCAAAACTACTGAACTGAATTTATTACATGAATTTTACATCATTATAAAGGGAATTGCAGGACCTTTAAAATAATGTATCACTCGACCCCCTTTCCATTTAAGATGTTAGGGGTAGTGCCGCCCCCGCCCTGGGGGCTGCACGTGTTACCGTGATTTTTTGCCAATTTTGTGTCCCCCTCGAAAACAAAATCGACGGGTCTAAGCGTTTTTCCAAAAAGAACTGAGCTGCCAGTAAATGACTCTGTTTCGTTTTCGATGCGCCACCCTGTATATTATGGGGTTCCCTAAGCTTTCAGTTATATCATTTTTAGAAATTATTCAATTTCTACCAGCTGCAGGTTTGGGCTCAACTTCTTCAGTCCCAGTTGGTGGCTCTAATGTTTCTTTTTTGTCTGGAATAGTAGCGGATTCCTGAGGTTTGATAACTTCTGGTCTATCCGTAAGAGGGACTCCTGCCTTTCCTCTTCCTCTGCCGGTTATCTGATCGGTTGCTAATAAAGAACCAAATTCTAGTGTTAGGTTTCCGGTTTCCGAGTAATACGTAATAATAATAATAATAATAAGTTTATTTTAAATAGTTTTAATATAATAAACATATTAATATGGTATTCTTTAATAAACTTGTTTATAAATTCCCCGAAGACTAGCTTGTAAAAGCAAATCTTATTTATTTTAAAGGAATTAAAATTATAAATATTGAAGAATATTTTTATTAAAAATTCCAAGTATTCAATAAACGCTACTTCCTTGATGTTAAATTATTAAAATTGTGAAAAAAAAAATTATATAATTTATTCACAATAATATTAAATAGCATTAATTAGTTAAAGTATTTCCAAAAATATAAAAAGGGATGTTTTATCACCAAACATCTAGCAAAGAAAATAAGCAGTCAGATACGGCTCGAATTTGCATGAATTAGTTTGAATAGATTATTTTTACGAGTGTGACCATTTTTGTAACTATTTTGGGGTTTCTAAAGTTTTTAGTCGTAATTAAATAAAAAATATTAATATTTCTACCAGATGCAGGTTTAGGTTTGCCTTCTTCAGTCCTGGCACCCGGCTCTAATTTTTCTTTTTTATGTGGTATTGCTGCGGATTCGTTTGATTTGGTAATACCTGGTCCTTGCGTTAGGGGACTTAATCGAGACTTGCCCTCTAGAAGAAAAATACAATGTAGGTGCGGTTTTTACTCGCATAAATTAGTTTTATAATTAATTAACTCTATTTTTACGAAATCGACCCTTTTTGTTAATTATATATTATGGGGTTCCCTAAGTTTTCGGTTATGTCATCTTAAAAAAAAAAATATCCAATTTTTACCAGCTGCAGGTTTGGGTTTAACTTCTTCAGTCTTAGCAGCTGGCTCTAAAGTTTCTGTTTTGTCTAGAATAGTAGGGTATTTGTGAGGTTTGGTAACTTCTGGCTTTTCCGTAAAAGGGACTCCTGTCTTCCCTTTTCCTCTACCGCGTATCTGATCAGTTGCTGATGGAGAACCAAATTCTAGAGTTAAATTTTCGTTTATTTTAATTATGATTGTTTCTTTGATGGTAAGATCACTTAGACTGGTAATCGATAGATTTTTAAAAGTGGGCAAAAATAGTACAGAAACAGTCAGACAGACGTTGGATTTTATATAGACGATTAATAGTAAGGGTTGGATAAAACAGTCGTTTTATCACCAAATGTGTAGCAAAGAAAATAAGCAGTCAGATGCAGCTCAAACCTGCATGAATTAGTTCGAATAGAAATTTTTAACATCTTTACGAGTGTGACCATGTTTATACCTATATTTGGGGTTTCTAAAGTTTTTGGTCGTAATTAAAAAAAAATATTAATATTTTTACCAGCTGCAGGTTTGGGTTTAACTTCTTCAGTCTTAGCAGCTGGCTCTAAAGTTTCTGTTTTGTCTAGAATAGTAGGGGATTCGTGAGGTTTGGTAACTTCTGGCTTTTCCGTAAAAGGGACTCCTGTCTTCCCTTTTCCTCTACCGCGTATCTGATCAGTTGCTGATGGAGAACCAAATTCTAGAGTTAAGTTTTCGTTTATTTTAATTATGATTAGTTCTTTGATGGTAAGATCACTTAGACTGGTAATTAATAGATTCCTAAAAGTGGGCAAAAATAGTACATAAATAGTCAGATAGACGTTGGATTTTATATATACGATTAATAGTAAGGGTTGGATAAAACAGTCGTTTTATCACCAAATGTGTAGCAAAGAAAATAAGCAGTCAGATGCAGCTCAAACCTGCATGAATTAGTTTGAATAGAAATTTTTAACATCTTTACGAGTGTGACTATGTTTGTACCTATATTTTGGATTTCTAAAGTTTTAGGTCGTAATTAAAAAAAAAATATTAATATTTTTACCAGCTGCAGGTTTAGGTTTGCCTTCTTCAGTCCTGGTACCTGGCTCTAATTTTTCTTTTCTATGTGGTATTGCTGCGGATTCATCTGGTTTTGCGACACCTGGTCTTTCTGTAAGAGAACTTAATCGAGAATCTAGAAAAAACATACACAGTTGGTGCGGCTTTAACTCGCATTAATTAGTTATATTAAGAATTTATTCTATTTTTACGGTAACGAGCGTGGGTTCCCTCATATCATTTTAAAAAAATATTTACCTGCTGCAGGTTTGGGTTTAAGGTCTTCAGTCCCGGCAGTTGGCTCTAATGTTTCTTTCTTGTCTGGGATCGTTGCGGATTTGTCCGGCTTGACTACTCCTGGTCTTTCCGTAAGAAGGACTCCTTCTTTCCCTCTCCCCCTTCCCTGGATTTGTCCAGTTGATAATGGAGAATCGAACTCTACCAACAATATAAGCAGTCAGGTGCTATTCGAGCACGCAATAATTATTTTGTTTTAATAGGAATTTATTGCATTTATTCGAGTATTCTAACTATATTTTTGGATTTCTTTAGTTTTCGGTAAATTTATAAATTAACTCAAGGTCGTCGTTTGAAATTTTAACTAGGGGATGAGAAATTAGAGCATAGAAGAAAACTTCCTTTTCAACACGACCGATGCCCTAAGCACTCTAGATTACGAGTTCCTAACTGCTTCAATATTATTTCTTGGAACAGTGGATTGGTCATCTTGGACCATTGATATTGGTCTGGTCAGGTCTATTCGCTTATCTAATACCATTACATTGTTTTCTGTGAGGATACTTGAACAGAAAGCATGATAACCTTTGAACTACCTAAAGTAAAAATTACGAATGCTGTTGGCAACAAAAATGGATATTAGAAAGAACTAACCTGCCAACAAGGACTTTCGATAAAGATTACAAAAATGTGTTTTGGTAGGAGGTCTACTTTGTTGAATAAGTAGTTACCTCTATATTTTAAAGTTATCATTACTGCTTGAGTTTAGAACAATAACTATTGATTAAAGAAAATAAAAAAAAAATTATTCTTAGATTTTTTAAACAAAACTTCTAATTGGGCTGGGCTTTGCTTCTAATTTATAATCGCTTTGTTAAGTACATTTTCTTTTTCGACTTACAAATAGGAGCAATACGTCGTCGTTCTTAAGCGAGAATGCTTTGGCGCCAAGACCAATTTATTAATACCATTTAATTTTTATACTGTTTATTAATTGTGTATTTAAACTAGCTTTACATGGGCTGAATTTGCGCTTAACAGCTTCCAATGCACCCCATTCTCTTCATTTTCTTTATGCATTTAGAATAAAAGTCTAGCGCCAAAATGTCCTGGCGTCAATACAGTCAGCATCAAAACGATCTTGTTCCAAAATGTATTTTAGATTAAGTTCATATTTCTATAAGCTCTGGAAACCCAGTATACTTTATCGTGACTATTACCAATGGTATTCCTTCCGAAATGTACTTTTCTCCTTAAAAAATCCAATTATTTATAGCGCAGCTGAAATATCGATCTATACTTGTGCAAGTAAACAAGAAGTCTCCTTTTATACTGGGGTTCTGAATCTCGCATTCCGGAATTTCGGCTTCACTTTTAACGGTAGCGCTGGTTCCTGTGGACGGGCGGCTTCTCGGATATAGAATCGCGATTCTCATTTTTGGCATCGCACCAATTTCAGCCGCCCAGCTACAGGACTCGAATCGGCGACAGATCTAGCATTGTTGTATGTGAGTATTTACACTCCGATTCTTGTTCAGTAGCCGCTTGCCAGGTCCGTATAAAGGCAGGGCCATCGCATCCTTGGCTCTGGTTGGTAAAAAAAAATATTTTGAAATATACTGGATGCTCGAGAAAAAAGATCCAAGTACTTGTATATAAAGTGTATAAAGCTGAATGGTAACGGGGTGTGTCCGGAAGGAAAAACCGACTTCGGACAATGGCCGAGAAGCTGGTCGGGTGGAGAGTCGGCCAAGGCCCACCAGTGTTTTTTTTTCTGTCTGGAAATGTACATAACTAACTTTTAAAAATGTTGGTACGGAGCTCTTATTTCGCGAGCCCGACTCGTACTTCACTCGTTTATTAAGGTTCCTCAACACGATGGTAAATATATGTAAGTGCTAAGAAGCGCGCCGGTAAGACCTAGTATTGGAAAAAATGGGTGATCAACAGCTTTATATTTAATTATTAAAAGTTTACAGTAAAATTCTAAATGTATTAAGAAATTTAAAGGGAAATAGATAGTACCGTCTGTCACTGGACTTGCTGCCTTCTGGCCTCTATCAGGTTTCTCGACTTCTGCAGGTCTTTTCACCTCCGCCAGGTTTATTTTGGGTTCTTTGTCGCCAATTTCTTCTTTTTGAGCCGTTTCAGCTTTACCTGGACGTTCATTAATTCCAACGCCTGTTCTACCTCTCCCTCTCCCCCTTACTTGTTCTGTTTGTAAAGGTGAGACGGGACCTGATATCAAAATTAAATAACTTTTTAGATAGACGAGCCTATGATGTGCAGGTGAATAAAAAATTAAAACAAATTTTCAATTCAAAATATATTTTCTACTACTAACTCGAGAAATCGCTATTATTTGCTCTATTTCTCCAACGAGAAGTAAAATTTCTCTGTCTAGGAAAATTCCGACAATAAAAAAACACCTAGGTCAATAACGGAAAACTTTTTGTTCATTGAAGTTAAGTTACACACGAATTGAGCATTCTTACGCACCGTTTCTTTAACATGTTACTGGTTTTGAGCCTTGACTAACCATATTAAATGAAAAAAATCCGGAAAATAGCCTCAAACTTTCATTATAAATTGGAAGGTATTTTAAAAAGCAACTGTCATATTCAAGAAATTACTTTATTTTTTATTACTACAAATTTTCTAAAAACTGACATTTAAAATCGTATTTCTATAGTTATATTTTTCTTAAGTTACTTAACTTTTAAAATATATCAAAATTTAGGCAGAAATGACAAATATGAAGATCTAAACGAATTAATATGTAATATTTTAGAATTAGTACTAGAAAAAGATATATAAGTACCTCTCGAATTATGACCTTCGGCGCTATGCGCCTCAGGATATAGAAGCGTTCGGTATATAACAGCTCACTTTTCAACCTAGGTATATAATGCCCTATTATTCTACAAACTTCTTTCACCGGTTTCGCAGTCCGTACTTAATCAGTCTTTCTCAGCCCAGAATTACAAATTCAAGAGTGATACTGCAGTGTAAATGTTAACAACAACAATAAGATTAGTAAGTTTAAATTTATAATTTTGAAAAAAATATAAAAAATTGCAAAAGGTGGGCATTTGCTAAGGGGCCAAGAGTAACAGTTCGGAAATAATTCAGAAATAAATACCAAGAGATTACCAATTAAAATAACCTTAAATTAGAGTAAATATCAGGTCTATACGATAATCCCATACCTTCTTTCACTGAACCATCTTCTGTTCGACCTTTATCAGGTTTCTCAACTTTCGCGGTATCTTTTACACCCGCTTTCTTTTGGTCCTCTTCAAGTTCACCTGGGCCTTCCTTACTTCCAATGCCTGCTTTACCTCTTCCTCTCCCTCTTCCCCGTACTTGTTCAATTTGCGAGGGCGAGACGAGACCTTAGAAAATATAATCTTTGCTTAAATTTTTGCATATAATAAAAAGTCTATTTTTAGGTTATAATTATTATCTTGTGTTGGTGTTTGACATCACATTCCGGAAGTCACATCAACTTTGTGATTGTTAATAGAACGCCCTGAATATTTTCCTAATATTAGATTCTACTCGCACAATATATTACTCAGGATATAAAAGCGCTCACTATATAACAGCTCACTTTTCAACCTAGGTATATAATGTACTATTATTCCACAAACTTCTTTCACTGGTTTTGCTGTCCCTACTTAATCAGTCGTTCTTAGCCCAGAATAACAAATGCAAGAGTGATGTTGCAGTGTGAATGTTAACAATTACTAAATTGAAATACAATTAATATTCAATAATAGACCCAGAGCAGTAAGATTAGTATGCTTAAATTTATAATTTATAAAAAAACATAAAAAATTGAAAAAAGTAGGCATTCGCTAAGGGGTCAAGAGCAACAATTAGGAAATAATTCAGAAACTAGTACCAAGATATTACCAATTAAAATAACCTCAAATGAGAGTAAATATAGGTCTATACGATTTAAAATCCCATACGTTCTTTCACTGAACCATCTTGTCTCTGACCTTTATCAGGTTCCTTAACTTTTGAAGGATCTTTTAGCCCGGCTTTCCTTTGGTCCTGTTCAGGTTCACCTGGGCGTTCCTTACTTCCAATTCCTGCTTTACCCCTTCCTCTCCCTCTTCCCCTTGCTTGTTCAATTTGCGAAAGCGAGACGAGACCTTAGAAAATATAATCTTTGCTTAAATTTTTGCATACAGTAAAAAGTGTATTTTTAGGTTATAATTAATATATCGTATTGGTGTTTGACATCACATTCCGGAACTCACATCAACTTTGTTATGATTAATAGAACGTACTGAATATTTTCTTCACGTTAGATTCTACTCGCACATTATATGCTCTGGCGCTACGCGCCTCAGGGTATAAAAGCGCTCGCTGTATAACAGATCACTTTTCAACCTAGGTATATAATATACTATTATTCTACAAACTTCTTTCAAAAAGTAGGCATTCGCTAAGGGGCCAAGAGCAACAATTCGGAAATAATTGAGAAACAAATACCAAGATATAACCAATTAAAATAACCTTAAATTAGAGCAAATATCAGGTCTATACGATTAAAAATCCCATACTTTCTTTCTCTGAACCATCTTCTGTCCGACCTTTATCAGGTTCCTCAACTTTTGAAGGATCTTTAAGCCCGGCTTTCCTTTGGTCCTGTTCAGGTTCACCTGGGCGTTCCTTACTTCCAATTCCTGCTTTACCCCTTTCTCTCCCTCTTCCCCATGCTTGTTCAATTTGCGAAAGCGAGACGAGACCTTAGAATAGTAGATTCTGTAACGAGGTTGGAATGAAAATTCGATCCGAGTGGAAGAACCATGAGTATCGAATTTTCATTCTAACCGAGTAGCAGACTATATTTTCTCCACGACCAAAAAGTACGAATAAAAACAAATAAAATCTGTACAAAGCAATTAAGTTATTTATTCGCAATATTCGTAATTTCAGGTGGAGTATTATCCAGTTCCATATCTGATTAATCCGATTTTTCACTCATTTTTTGACTGGCACTAAAATTTGTCTGAAAATAATTATTACAACGCGGCCATTTTTATCTGACACTGACAGTTTCGAAATTCATGGCAACCTATGCCGTTTAGATCAATTACAGAATATTCATTATTCTGCAAACTTCTTTCAAAAAGTAGGCATTCGCTAAGGGGCCAAGAGCAACAATTCGGAAATAATTCAGAAACAAATACCACGATATAACCAATTAAAATAAACTTAAATTAGAGTAAATATCAGGTCTATATGATTAAAAATCCCATACCTTCTTTCTCTGAACCATCTTCTGTCTGACCTTTATCAGGTTCCTCAACTTTCGCGGTATCTTTTACACCCGCTTTCCTTTGGTCCTGTTCAAGTTTACCTGGGCGTTCCTTACTTCCAATGCCTGCTTTACCTCTTCCTCTCCCTCTTCCCCTTACTTGTTCAATTTGCGAAGGCGAGACAAAACCTTAGAAAATATAATATTTCCTTAAAATTTTGCATATAATTATAACAATAATAGGTTTATTTGAAATAGTTACAATATAATAAACATATTAATATGTTATTCTTGAATTAACTTATTCATAAATTCCCCAGAAGACGTGCTTGTTAGGGGCAAATTTTATTTATTTAAAAGTATTTAAAATTATAAATATTTAACAATATTTCTATTAAAAGTTGCAAGTATTTAATATACCTACGCTACTTTTTTGATCATATATTATTAAATTTCTGAAAAGGATTATTTATATAATTGATTTACAATAATATTAAATAGCATTAATTAGTTATAGCATTTCCAAAAAGATTTTTAAAGCATTTGTTTCCAATATAAATGTTTTAATTTCAATTTTATATTCTTTTAATGAAATAATTTTTTAAAAATTTTTTGGTAAATAATCGTTTAAATAAAAGCATAAATATTTAAAAGTTTTTTGTCCTACGGACTTATTTATTTTAGGTTTTGTGAATATTTCATTTTTATAACGTGTATGATGGTTATGGTCTTGAAATTCTATAATGTTTTTATTTTTAAAAATATATATTAAAATATTATAAATGTAAATTTGTCTAACGTTCATCTTTTTTTTTTCTGAATATAATTTTTTTGAAGGATAAAGATAGTCCTTATTAAATATAATTTTCAAAAATCTTTTTTGTAATACTTGTAATTTTTTAACCAAAGTTCCGTTTATTCCTCCTTAACCTAAGATTCCGTAATTTAAATGAGTTTTGACTAATGCATAGTATTATATTTCTAAATGTTTTATATCCAGAAATTTTTTAATGCTTCTAAAAATTGTTAATAAATTATTAATTTTATAATTTTAAAATCTTTTTTAGTTTTCTTATTTAAATTGTCTCAGTTTGTATCGCTATAAAAATAGCAGTATCATCTGCAAAACTATGAATTTTCCCATCGTAATTTATACTAAATAAATCATTAATATAATTATAAAAGTGTATTTTTAGGTTATAATAATTATTATCTTGTATTGGTGTTTGACAACACATTGCGGAACTCACATCCACTTTGTTATTATTAATAGAACGCCCTGAATATTTTTTTAACGTTAGATTCTACTCGCACATTATATGCTTTGGCGCACGCGCCTCAGGATATAAAAGCGCTCGCTGTATAGCGGATTACTTTTTAATTTTAACCTCGGTATACGGGTGTCCCACGACGATTTTCCCAGCATATTGCTCGGAAACGGAACCAGATGGATAAAAAAGTTCAGGAACAAAAGTTGAGGGCTTGTAAGGGAGCATCTAGGAAAGGTAATTTTAGATATACAGGGTGTTTTAAAAATAGTTGCAAAAAAATTGCAAAAAGTACACATTTGCTAAGGGGCCAAGAGCAACAATTCGGAAATAATTCAGAAACTAGTACCAATATATTACCAATTAAAATATCCTCAAATGAGAATAAATATTAGGTCTGTGCGATTTAAAATCCCATACCTTCTTTCACTGAACCATCTTCTTTCCGACCTTTATCAGGTTCCTCAACTCTTGCGGGATCTTTTACCCCCGCTTTCTTTTGATCCTCTTCAGGTTCACCTGGACGTTCCTTACTTCCAATGCCTGTTTTACCTCTTCCTCTCCCTCTTTCCCTTACTTGTTCAATTTGCGAAGGCGAGACGAGACCTTAGAAAATATAATCTTTGCATAAATTTTTGCATATTTTAAAAAGTGTATTTTTAGGTTATAATTATTGTCTTGTATTGGTGTTCGACATCACATTCCGGAACTCACATCCACTTTGTTATTATTAATAGAACGCCCTGAATACTTTCTTAACGTTAGATTCTACTCGCACATTATATGACTCGGCGCTACGCGCCTCAGGATATAAAAGCGCTCGCTATATAACAGCTCACTTTTCAAAGTAGGTATATAATGTACTATTATTCCACAAACTTCTTTCACTGGTTTCGCTGTCCCTACTTACAAATGCAAGAGTGATGCAGCAGTGTGAATGTTAACAATTACCTAATTGAAATACTTATTATATTCAATAGTAGACTCAGAGCAATAGGATTCGTACGCTTAAATTTATAATTTATAAAAAAATATAAAAAATTGCAAAAAGTAGGCATTTGCTAAGGGGCCAATAGCAACAATTCGGAAATAATTCAGAGACTAGTACCAAGATATTACCAATTAAAATAACCTCAAATAAGAGTAAATATCAGGTCTATACGATTTTAAATCCCATACCTTCTTTCAATAAACCATCTTCTTTTCGACCTTTACCAGGTTCCTCAACTCTTGCAGGATCTTTTATCCTCACTTTCTTTTCGTCCTCTTCAAGTTCACCTGGGCGTTCCTTACTTCCAACGCCTGTTTTACCTCTTCCTTTCTCCCTTCCCCTTAATTGCTCAATTTGCGAAGGCGACACGAGACCTTAGTAAATATAATCTTTGCTTAAACTTTTGCATATAATAAAAAGTGTATTTTTAGGTTATAATTATTATCTTGTGTTGGTGTTTGACATCCCATACCGGATGCCACATCAACTTCGTTATTGTTAATAGAACGCCCTGAATATTCTCCTAACGTTAGACTCTACTCGCACATTATTTGCTTCGGAGCTACGCGCCTCAGGATATAAAAGCGCTCGCTATATAACAGCTCACCCTTCAACCTAGGTATATAATGTACTATTATTCCACAAACTTCTTTCACTGGTCCCGCTGTCCCTACTTAATCAGTCTCTCTCAGCCCAGAGTTACAAATGCAAGAATGATTCTGCAGTGTGAATAATTTATAAAAAAATATAAAAAAATTGCAAAAAGTAGGCATTCGCTAAAGGGTTAAGAGAAACTATTTGGAAACAATTCAGAAACAAGTATCAAGATATTACCAATTAAATTAACCTTAAATAGGAGTAAATATCAGGTCTATACGATTTAAAACCCCATACCTTCTTTCACTGAACTATCTTCTTTCCGATCTTTATCAGGTTCCTCAACTTTTTCGGGATCTTTTACATCCACTTTCTCTTGGTCTTGTTCAGGTCCACCCGGGCGTTCCTTACTTCTAATTCCTGCTTTGCCTCTTCCTCTCCCTCTTCCCCTTACTTGCTCAATTTGCGAAGGCGAGACGAGACCTTAGAAAATATAATCTTTGTATAAATTTTTGCATATTTTAAAAAGTGTTTTTTTAGGTTATAATTATTATCTTGTATTGGTGTTCGACATCACATTCCGGAAGTCACATTACCTTTGTTATTATTAATAGAACGCCCTGAATACTTTCTTAACGTTAGATTCTACTCGCATATTATATGACTCGGCGCTTCGCGCCTCAGGATATAAAAGCGCTCGCTATATAACAGTTCACTTTTCAACCTAGGTATATAATTTATTTATTTATTTACTTATACATACACTGTTTAACAGTTACCCAATTACAAAACAGGTAGGTACGAACAAAACTTACAAACTACCTAATTTACTTACATAACTAAACAAATATGATTTATTACACAATATTACACAAAAGATTTATACAGAACAAAATCATAAAGAAAAAGGAAAATTAAACATCAAAAAGTCAGCCATCGATAAAAGTGACTCTTGATTGCGCTCAACCTGCAGGCAAAAATGTCGAAGGCATTAGCATTGGAGTTATAGCAGCCGCACATCGAGTTAATAGGTGCAAACTTAAAAACGTTGGTACGGAACGGTGGTAGGTAGAAAGTATCTGTGTTGCGAGAATTTAAAGTAGGAAAGAAAAAAATAAAGTTTTAAGTGGAACCGTATTTTGAAAATCTTTTGTTGTGCGTAAAACGAAACCAAGTAATTTATATGCAGCGGAGACTGTATGTTCAATGTGAGGAATAAAAGACAACTCACTGTCAAAGACGACCCCCAAATCCTTAAACACTTCGGGTCGCTTTAAAGTTTTACCATTGATGTTATAGCCAAACAAAAGAGGGACATTTTTTTTCGTGAACGTCATAACATTACATTTTGAGGCATTCAAATTCAATCTGTTTTCAATACACCAGTCGTTTAAAATATCCAGATTACGCTGTAGGACCTGGCAGTCAGCCTCGTTAGAGACTGCAGAAAATAACTTTAAATCGTCAGCATAAAGCAGACAATGAACTGAGAGTTTATCGACAATATCATTAATAAACAGCGTGAAAAATAGTGGTCCCAGAATAGAGCCTCGGGGTACTCCAGAAGTAGCAATATAATCTGTGGATCTAACACCACCATAAGCCACAAACTGTTGTCGATCCTCCAGGTATGATTTAAAGAATAACAGTAATGGGTCTGAAAATCCAAAAGTTTGAAGTTTCTGCAATAGAATGGTGTGATCAAGCCGATCGAAAGCTTTAGAGAAGTCAGTATATATAACGTCTGTTTGGCGGCGCTGGTCAATTGCCTCTGCCACGAACTGAGAAATACACATTAGATTAGTAGTTGTCGATCGACCCTTAAGAAATCCATGCTGAGCAGGACATATAGAATTTTTAACATTTGAAAAGATAATGCCATGTAACAGTAACTCGAAAACTTTGGAAAAATTTGAAATTATTGAAATTGGTCTATAATTGGAGATATCAGTTTTATCATCTTTTTTGAAGACTGGACAAACCTTGGAGCATTTCCAGATGTTTGGCATTTTACATAGATTAAGGCACTTGTTAAATATGATTGATAGAGGACGTGCAAAGACTCCCGCGCAGTCTCTGATGACAAACGCAGGAATTTTATCCGGACCAGCGGTTAATTTGGGTTTAATCAGCTTAATTGCGTTGAAAACTTCAGTCTCATTAAAATTGGTAATATTAATAGTAGAAGTGGATATATTGGACACATCATCATCTGTGGAGGAGCCAGAAGATACCAGAAATGAGCGACCAAAGAAATCAGCAAACGCATTGACAATATCTTCAGAATTCTGTAGCGTAGTGTTGTCAAAATGCATTCCACGAGCAACTCCCACTGAGCCCCTTCTAGAGTCAACAAACGCCCAGAATTTATTAGGATCCTGATTTACGCTATGCTCGATTCCAAGCATATACACCCTATACGACTCGTCAATTTCAGTCTTAATTTGACGCCTTAATCTAGAAAAATTTTCATAAGCTAAACCGTCGCCAGTTCGCTTATATTTCCGCCATTCAATGGTCTTAAGTCGGATATCGCGTTTAATGTTAATCGTAAACCATGGGGGGTAGGTACGACAATTCAATACGCCGAACTTCGGGACACAAATCTCAAATACATTATAAATTTTATCGTAAAATAGTTTACAACAATGGTCAACATCGGCCAAGTGGTTCAGAAAAGACCAATCAATATCCAGCAGTAACTCGTACATAACCGGGTAATCAGCTCGACGAAAATTTAGAGTTAATACTGATGCTGTAGGGAAATGAAATCGATAAAGGAGGGTGAGGGTCGTCGATCCTAGTGAGAATGATATCCGACTCACTGACACTACAGTGCCTGTTAAAAACGACAAGATCTAACAGTCTGCCTTCAGTATTTAAGACATAGTTAAACTGATTTAGTCGTGTCAGATTAAAGAAGTTATTTATAGCATTTACAAAATTATCTGATCTTTCATTACGTATGAAAAAATTTGCGTAATTAGTAATATTAAAATCTCCTAAAATGAGTGTGTCAGCGTTATTTAAAAAATCTAATGAAGATAAAAATTCAAACAATCTATGATATTCTTCAATTCCTAGATTCGGTGGTAAATACAACAATAAAATATATAAGCTTTTTCTATCACAAGATACCTTAACTCCCACTAAATCAATTAATCTCGATATATTCGCGACAACCTGATCCAAATTAAGAGGCTCACAAAAAAATCGTTCACTTACCGCCAGCAACACACCACCGCCGCGACCACAACCAGCAGCTGCAAAATCTCTATCACGACGAAACAGATTAAAATTGTTAGGGCAGACTTCGATATCGTTTACCGTGGAATCAAGCCATGTTTCGGTCAACGCAACAATATCATATTCAAAATAATTTAAACAATTGTAAATATCGGCTGTACGACTCTTAATACTGCGAGTATTTTGATAATAAACACATATGCCATTGCTGCTCGACCGATTAACAGAGCTTACGGATGTATTGCGGGATGAAGACGGTACCGCAGGGATGATGGGAAGTGATTGCTATTGTTCGGTAAGAACGTCCGATCTGAGCCTATCGCAAGCAAGCTTGTAAGCCGTACATGTCTTTAAATCCCAGGCGGCATGTTCCGTATTAATAGTTCCATTAAGTTTCCCGTTAAGTTTCACGCAGTTGCTGCATTTTAGAGAGCGTGTGGAGCATTGTTGTACTCTGTGATCCAGACCACAGCGGGGACAGAAGACAGAGTTTTACAGTTCGCAGATAAATGATGAAATTCGTTGCAGTTAAAACACCTAGAAACATCGATGGCATCATATACCCTGCAACAGTCTAGGTCAATAAAAAGATTACCAAAAGACAGAGCGCTCTCAAAAGTACATTTATCCACTTGTGAAATGACCTGAAAAATATTTGGATTATTTTTAGTGGGCCAAACTTTAAGCAATGAAACAGAAGAAGATTCCGCAAATATACCGCGATTACAGTTTTTAATAAGTTCTAGCAATTTGGAATCACCATACTTTTTTGATATTCCCACGATACGAATCCTCGGACTGATCCCGCGCACCTCAACAACCTCATATCCATCCGACATCTCCCTCTGCACCATTTCTCTCAATCGACGATTGTCATCAACACTCCTACAACCAAGCAGTATACCTCCATCCTTGACAGGTTTTAATTTCGCCAACTGAATATTTGAGTTAGCAGGGGAAACTTTCCCCATCATATCAGCTTTGGTTTTGGAGCACTCCTGGTGAGATTTAGGTTTAACTATCACCGCCGGTTGGGCCCTGCTACGGACAACACTCGCATAGTTGGGTTTTTGTGAAGCACCCTGAGAGCTACATGATTGCCCTGGGATAACAGACTGCACTTTGGATGACATAACACACTGCAGCCTATGCTCAACTGATTTAGCAAAATCATCAGTGAGAGATTCAAAAGTACTCTTTAGATTCGATATTGCAGCATGAAGTTGATTTTCAATTATCGCCTTAATATCCTCCCGATTGACAGAGACACCCACACAGTCATCGCATCTCCACGATAGACCATTAATCTCATGTACCAAGATTGCAAGATTTTCTCTATTCGATACACAATGAGAATGGAAATGTTTATCGCATATGGAGCACAGCATCTCAAGACGACCAGAGTCAATCGCATGATTGCAGATGCCACAAATCGCAGGATCCGCCACTATAACATCACGATCCTCAACCGTGCCCTTCCGAGGCACGTCACTGTTGACTCGATTTTGAGAATCAGATGTACAGCCCTGAGCGGCGCTTCTTGATGTGACAGAGTCGTCGGTAAACGTCATTGACAGACGCTTCTTGCTAACCTCTGTTATTTTACAAGAACAACAACCCCAATTGTGTTTCCGATTTTTCTTTGACTTGGCATGTATCTCCTCAAATTCACCATCCGATAGTTGAGTACAACCTTTGTGATACCAAGCCCTGCATAATGAACATTCAATACATCTTGCATTGCGTTTTATTACTTCGCCGCATTCACAACATTTTTCTATATTTACTGATTTAGAGCCCATTTTATACGATTGTTTCACAGATGTATGGTGTTGAAAAATTAAAAATTTGTTGCCGATCAGCCAACCAAATACATATCATACCGTGTAGGAACACCTTTAGTATAAATAACTTTTATGGGTCTATTGTTAAAATACGAAGGTACTGGATTGATAAGAAGTTCAGAACTTGTCTTGTTTACACTTTTTTACACTTTTTGTTGTTGAGGTGACAGAGCTTCACAGCATGTATTTAGTTGTTTTGATTAATATACCAGTTTATGTAATACTTTAAGAAAGCACAATAAAATTTAGTTAAATGCGCTATTTTTTTGTGATCACAATGATGTCAAACACACAAATATTTTCACAAACAAACTATTATTATTTACGTACAACACGGAACGAAGTTAATACCGTCTCGAACATATTTTTGCTTGATAATGTACTATTATTCCACAAACTTCTTTCACTGGTTTCGCTGTCCCTACTTAATCAGTCTTTCTCAGCCCAGAATTACAAATGCAAGAGTGATGCAGCAGTGTGAATGTTAACAATTACCTAATTGAAATACTTGTAATATTCAATAATAGACCCAGAGCAATAGGATTCGTACGCTTAAATTTATGATTTATAAAAAAATATAAAAAATTGCAAAAAGTAGGCATTCGCTAAGGGGCCAATTGCAACAATTCGGAAATAATTTAGAAACTAGTACCAAGATATTACCAATTAAATTAACCTTAAATAAGAGTAAATAATATCAGGTCTATACGATTTAAAATCCCATACTTTCTTTCACTGAACTATCTTCCTTCCGATCTTTATCAGGTTCCTCAACTTTTTCGGGATCTTTTACATCCACTTTCCTTTGGTCTTGTTCGGGTCCAAGGCGTTCCTTACTTCCAATTGCTGCTCTGCCTCTTCCTCTCCCTCTTCCCCTTATTTGTTCAATTTGTGAAGACGAGACGAGACCTTAGAAAATATAACTGTTGCTTATTTTTTAATATAATAAGTAGTGTATTCTTAGGTTATAATTATTATCTTGTATTGGTGCTTGATATCACATTCCGGAAGTCACATCAACTTTGTTATTGTTAATAGAACGCCCTGAATATTTTCCTAACGTTGGATTCTACCGTAAGTTTTACGTAAAAAATATAATTCATGTTCTATACTTGACCTTGATAGTTTCTGAGAAAATTATGATTGTAAATGTCAAATTGGTCATAAGTTATACCGTTTTGACAAAAATAATTAATGTAGGAAAGACATACTATACTAATAATTAAGGTCGATTTATAAAACTTTTCGTCGCTGTTCCCGTTCGTTGTCACTGCTCCCGCTCGTCGCCGCCGTTGGATAGGTATTCATAAAAAAGTCGGACTACGAACTGCGCCGCAATAACAAAAGACGGTTTGAGGTTAGAAAAACAAAGTAAAGAATTGTATTTTCTTTTAAAAAGCGTGATGTAAGTACCTTATTATATGATATTAATGTTCTTTTTGTAGTAAAATCCACAAAACAGCAAAACACTCTAACCCTAAAATCGCTTCCTTCAAAACTTCAAACCATATGGTCGAAAATTTCTTTCTTCCCATTGGCCAGAAGTGGGAACGACGAACGACCAAGGTCAGCGGGAACGACGCGATTTAAAAATTGGCCAATTCAGAACTACCAACGGGAGCGGTGGCGGCTTTTCTGAACGTATACGCTGTTGCCCCTTAGGTTAAATTGCGACGGGAACGGCGGCGACGAGCGGGAACAGCGACGAAAAGTTTTATGAATCGGTCTTTAAGGTTTATTTGCGGAGGATTACCTATTACTATTATAACAATTTTCCTTCCGGTTAAGCTACGGTTTCCTGAAAAGCGACCCCGTCAGATAGAGGCCGTCAAAATACGGTGAATTACGGGATACAGCGGTGAAAAAAATACGGAAAGCGTAATCGGCGGCGTCAGGTGTAAAGTCAGGAAAACGGTGCCGTTTTTTCTAAAACATAATAATATGGATGACATCGATCTCACGCTTGTAATAATCTCAAAAGGAGATGGAGAAGAGGTTAAAAGAAGAGAGGAAGAATCGGAGCTATATAGAAAATCATACAGAAGGAGGCACATATGAATTTAACTCAACCTAGATCAAAAACTGTCACACTGACACCGCTTTGAATATGACGGCAGCGCTATTTTATATTACGATATCCGCTCTGTTGGTAACCACTTGTACTTAAACCGCACAGCAGCTTTTGGTGTAACGTAATTCACCGTATTTTGATGGCCACTATATGATGGTGCCGCTTTCGAGGAAACGTCAGCTTTAACGCGAAAGTGCTACAGAAATTAACATTCAGTTAAAATATCTCCAAGACTTTTATTGGAATACCTTATAATAAATATTACATTTGCCTAATTTTTTTTGTATTGTTTGTAAAAAAGCAAAGTATTAATAATCCATTCAAATCTAACTATACCTTAATCTAATAGCGGGTCCGCATATTTAGCATTGTGCCGAATCAGATCACCGTATCCGTATCATTGGCACGTATCATGATCGCCATGTGGACGGGCCGTGATACGCAGTCATTTGATATGCCGGAAAGACATGATGAGTGATACGTTCCATCTAAAGTAGGTTTTTCTTCGACAATCAAGGGAGCTACGAATACGAGATTCAGCCAGTCTAAACGTGCCCCGCTCACGTATCTTGCTTGCCACTATTTCTATATAATTTGGTTTGCGACCACCGTCTTTATCTGAACATTAATTTGTCGTGTCCTGATAATTTTGTGAATTACTTTCAAGCGATTGCAGGACAGCGCTAAATTCTCGTACACTTTCACAGACGCCATTATGAGAACTGCCTCAAAACTGGCGGTGATTTGATCTGCAGTTCATGACAAATCTAGATACGATACAAATAAAAATAAGTGACGTCCATACCTCGATACGCGGTTTGATATGTTTAGGCGATATGATACGGTGATCTAATACGGAATACTGATACATAATAATATGTAGACCCACCTTTTGGTGGCTACGCCTCTTAATTTTGTGTTTCATTGTCATTTTTTTTTTCAATCGAAAATCGTTCGTCACACGAAAAATGTTTAGAAACAATTTATGTTTATTGATAAAACATAATTATTATGAAAATAATACTTATTTTAAAAAAATAATGGCGTATAATTTCGTTTCCTAAAAATATCAGAAGATAATATGTTAGCGCAGATGCCACCGGTGGAAGTGAACCAAATATGTTCTGTGAAAAAAATGGGGTTTAGGCCTAGCTAGTAACCATCAAAATAATTTCTAGAGTGGCCTCAAACATATTAGGAAAAATTTTTTTTTTAATTTTCAACATCCGGTATCTCAAAAATAAAGCGGCCGAGGACCTATAATAAAAAAAAACGGTTGTTCTTAAAATTGGTCTACGAATCACCCATTTAAATAGAGTACATAACAGTTAGCAACACCCTGTATACACGGCGTTCGGAAATGACCATCACAAATTTGAAGGTATGATTCTACAATAAAAATATAAAAAAAGTTACATAGGTTCGCAAGAAATGCTTGCATACGGATCTACAGACCGTTATGTTTTTTTTTATCAGCTATAAGGATCTAGTTACAATATGGAAATGAACATTTAGGTATACGAAGTTAGTGTTACTGGAGGTCACTTTTTAAAAATATCAGGTGACCCATATTGCAGCCAGTGGTGTGGTAACTAAAGGGTCGTGGGTGATATTTTTGCTATGTATTAAATAAATTATGCTTTCTTGAATATTTTTTCGTAAACAAGGTTCTTTGGGTATATAGTCGAATAGTCGACCGTTCTCGAGATAAAGAAATTTAATAAAATCTGTTTGAATAATAATTTTATTATTATTAACAATTTATATCGACAATACAATCATAATTATATACACTTAATTATATAACTTGGATTTTTTTTTTGCAAAAGAACATTTTTTGAAAATTATCTTTTATTGGAACATGGGCGTTATGAAAGATATTATATTCCAACAATGTATAAGGCAGTGGATTGTGAAATTTAAGGGAAAATAATTATTTTTCCCAATTAAAGATTTTAATGCTATTTAGAGTTTAGTGAAACTGATTTTCAATTTACTGAAACGTAATGATATTGAAATTTATGGTATTGGAAATTAATAGTATTTGGAACTTTACTTTACTAAGAATTGTATTGAAAGATGGAATTTAAGCAGGAGCTTTTAATTAATAAATAAATTTGGGCATTTAGGAAAAATGTAGTTTTACTTGGAAGGCAGTCCTCGTATATATTAACAATTTTAAGTTGCTAATCCAGACATTCTCTAGGAAATAGTTTTCATTATACTACGTGGTCAGACATAATATTTTTCAGGTTAATTCGGGTTAGTTATACTACATGGTCAGACAGAACATTTTTCAGGTTAGTTCAGGTTAGTTATACTACATGGTCAGACAGAATATTTTTCAGCATGAAGGTATCTTAAGATGCAAATACCCAAAGTCACGGACCACCTAAACGAGTAAGGTGCCTCAGAACGAAGATCAAGGAATCAGGCAACATTCTTTTTCTAATATCGGATATTTATTAAAAACTTGATAACTGGGGTGGCTGCTATACCTTAAATAAAAACCAGCAGGCAGGTTTTCGTCTGCTCATTCTTGTGGAAATAAAAAAAAAAATTATCAAAAGTGACATAGCAAGCTTAAATGCATTCATTTGAATTGAGCCAACTATGGTTTATTGCGAAACGCTTCGTACCCCATGCGTTACATTTATAGATGAAGTTTTTAAGCTATTGGTGGAATCCACAGGTGAGTTTAAGAATATACCCAATATTTTATATTTTTTTATAGGGTAAATGGAGTAAAAGAATATTATGCAAGCACTTTCTTATTTTAATTTCCTACGCAGCCGGTTTACTGAATTTACCCATAGCAGTCGTGCATTTATGGGTTTTTATTTAAGAAGGCCAAAAACCGTTTTTTAAAAATTCTATAAATTAAAAGTTCCATATACTGTAAACGTGTTAAAATATTTGCAGTCAAGCTTATTATATTCTGGACCTTGTAGAAGATACCTACCTTCTTTCACTGGACCCGCTTCTTTCTGATCTTTATCAAGTTCCTGAACTTTTGCGGGTATTTTGACACCCGTTGCGTTTGCTTTGTGTTTTTTTTCCCCGATTTCTGCCTTTTGATCCTTTTCAGGCTGGCCTGGACGTTCCTTACTACCAACGCCTGCTCTCCCTCTTACTTGTGCCGGTTGTGAAGGTGAGATAGGACCTATAAGAAAATATAATTATTTTTAAATAGAAAATCAAAAATTTAAAGAAATTGTCACAATGAATACTCTATTCGACAAACTTCTTTTATATACGATTTAGGTCTTGGCTTTATAAATGATCGATTCTTAATTAAATTAATTTTTAAACTTAAAAACGTTACTTGATTGGGTTACCTTCTCTCTGGATATCTATGAAAGTAAGAAGTATATAAGTTAGATATTCAAATTACAAGAAGCAAACTAACATATCGTAATTTTAAAATTTCCAAACTACTATATTTTCGTCATTTCTTTAAACTTTAGTGAAATGATGACATGCATTTAACAAACAGTTATTTTTGCCTATACATTTTGACAAATAGACATGCCAGATAGATATTCTTTGGTTTGTTTCAATGGTTTCTTGGCCTATACTACCCTAGTTTTCTAAAGGGTGTATTGTGCGTTTAAAGTTTATAGTAACTGTCAACTATTTTTGAAAAGCTCAAAAATAGCCCAATCAAATAAGAGAAAATATACAGGGTGCCACATTTAAAAAATCAAATTTTTCCTTTAAATCTCGAAAGTAAAACTAACAAAAAAATTAAGCACGCCACTGAATATACTTAAAAACGTCTCTTAGAAACAGTTTTCAATTTTTTAGGAAGGTAAAGAATAACAGAAATACAGGGGGTGGTCAAAAAACCAACATTTTCGGAAACACCCTGCAGCCTAAAAACTAAGAAAGCTATGACAATTCGGGAGGCAAGGGCCTAGCGACACTTAAAGCAACGGTTCCCGTCAGATCACCGGAGTTAAGCGGTGTCGAGCGCGGCTAGTACTTGGATGGGTGACCGCTTGGGAAACACCGCGTGCTCTTGTCTTAGGGAAGAGTGTAAAATGAATCGACATCAAAACCATCCTATACACGCCGGACAGGCCGGATGAGATCGGATATCTCGTAGGATGAAGGTGCCGTTTCACACTCCCCAGTCGGTAGACCGCACGATTAAAAACCGTACGGTCGATGACCGGTTCAAGATGGCCACTGATACGCCGACAACCGTAAAAAATAGTAAATATGACAATTCGGCTTGTGGTATATCTTGTTTCACAAAAAAGTAGCGCAGTAATGTAAAAGCCGCAAGTCTGTATCTTTACTACTTATCGAGATACCCGGCAATTACATCAAAAATGGACACTCTGTACTTGTGTCGAACATTTTCTTTTGGATGTATGTCATTAAACACAGTCGCCGTCCTTGCAAAGCAACGATATTTGGCTCCATAAATGAAAATCATTTGTACACGTTCAGCAATGGTGTAAACCATTTTTAGAAAAGGGTACTGCACTAACAAATCGAAAACTATTGAAATCGCACTCACCTGCTAGAACTTATTTTCACTAATCGAACTATGACATTAAATGCATTAATTGACACCTTGCGACAAAAAATAAAAATGAATTCTTATGACTTTTAAATGTAATAAGAGATAAGCAAAATAACGGCAAAAAATTTTGTGTTTAGAAGCGACTAAATGTAAACAAGCGAAATAATTTGAAAAAGGTAGTTGTGCCGGCTCAGGGGATGCAATCCCCTTAAAAATTACATTATTTCAATTCTAAATTTTCTGCATTTCAGTTTTTGATCGTTGCATCAAAATGTGCGGTCAGGTACTCAAATGTTTGTGAGAAAAAAAAATAAAAAAAGATGAGAGGTATTGTCTAAAATTTAAGTGAGGGGTTGCTATTTTCTAATTGAAGTGTTTCATTACGTGTATTTTTTTTTTAATTCTCCAAATTGTAGATATACCTAAACTACTGCCACATTGCTTACTCTCTAGTTGTATGATTACTTCTGTACGCTTCAAAGCTTATATATTTAACAAACGACCAAGGGTTGCCTTTTCTTTCTTTCAGATAAAGGCTCGTCAGGGTGGTTTTAAATTTTAACTTCTCTGATATTTATGGCTTTAAAAGAGTCTTTGTCAGAGGGCGCAGATATACTTCAGAAAAGGTGTTTCCTACCAACAACGAGATGGATCCATCTAAATCCATCGTCTGTTGACTAATATATTTACTTCTCCTTGTTATACCTTCTGCCTGGTTGCTCACGTTCATGATACATTTGACCGCATATTTCGAGTGCTCGGAATCTATTTAACGCGCAGAAAGTAACTTTTTTGCGCACTCATGTTCGTTCTGAAAGCTTTTTTTAACGCTAACAGTAGTGCTGAAAGCTCACTGACAATAAGATAGTAAAAAAAAACATTGTAACTAACATGTGCGCAAAGTGTCTTTCTCGCACCTGACTGCTGTCAACTGAGGTCACGTGCGGGAAAGTATAACTGTTACTTTCGGCGGTTGTTCGGTAAATACCAATTTTTTTGCAAACAATATACGCTTCTACATAATAGTATCGCATTGTACTAAATGCTATTTTGTAATTCTTGTCTAAATTATAAACATATTGAGTTACTTTCAATTTTTCTCAATTTTCCATATTGACTTTCTTGTTTTGTAGACGATTTGCCAACCCCACGGTCAAAAATATAAAGAGGGTTCTGTTTACAAAAATCGGATTTTCCTCATTTACTCGGAAACGCGGTGTACAATGGCTTCTTTGCTTTCGCTGTCTTAATCAGCAGAAATATTGCTACTACTTCACTGATTTTACTTCGTATCGCTAATAATAACAAAGTTAGGGATGGTGTGCATTTAATTTGGCACATCTATACTACTCTTTTTCTGTACTTGAAATATTGAGTACAACTACTACAACTTACTTTAGGCGATTGCAGTTGGAAATATTAATCTTTAATTTTAAAGAATAGGAAATCGGTAACACACAAGCTGAAAACCAGACATTTTAACGCTCATGGCCTAAACCGTTCAACGACTTGTCTTGAAATTCTAACCAATAGCCAGGTTTTAAATATACAGCTCTTTCTAGGCTATTCCAATTCCATTGCTAGGATAAATCAATTTAGCACTATTATTAGTTTTAAGAAGAAACAAAATTGTACCTTCTTTTAAAAGGCCCGTTTCTTTCTGGCCCTTATCATATTCTTCAGTTTTTGGTTCCCTGCCCACTGCTGGTCTTCCTTTAGGTTCTCCCTCGTCGATTTCTCCTTTTTGACCCTTTTCAGGTTTTTCTGGACGGTCCTTACTGACGCTTGCTCTGCCTCTTCCCCTTCCTCTTCCTTTTACTTGGTCAACTTGCGAAGGCGAGACGAGACCTTAGAAAATATAATCATTGCTTATTTGTTATCGCGCCAATTAGCTGAATTCCACCCGAATGCCAAGAAAAAAAAAATATTTTACAGAAATTAGGGGGAGTTTTCAAAGTTTCATGCAACTTTTCCCGATTATATTGTAGCACTATACACTATGCCCACCAACCCTTTCAAAATTGTTCAATTTACAATACTCTGTTATCCGCATATGTATTGGCAATATTGTCATTGTCATTGTCACAGATTTATTCCTAATATGTGGTATTGCTTCTATTGTTGAAAAAGTATCCCTCTTCCTCACTAACTATTTCCTCAGATATAAGCAAGAAAAAACTACCTTAATGGGTTAGGATAGTCTACTACATAATTCGAAAATTGAGCTAAAAGAAATTTTTTTGAACTGTCGCTAAACAGAGTACAAAAGACATATGCTAAAACGATAGCCTTATATTCTTGATAGCAAATTTTAATTGAAACAAAAATGATCATATTATTTTTTCAATCGTTTTTACAAATTCTACTTAATTACTCGTTCAAACCTGTAGTCAAATTTTCAACAATATGTATATTATAATGTGCAGCTTCGCCTAGACGACTTTCCAAGCGAGAAAAAAATTATTCACTTTAACTTTAAGAAAAAACGAAATAGTAGGTACCTTTTTTCTCTGGGCTCGCTTCCCTTGGGTCTTTATCAACTTTTGTAGGTTTTCTGGCCCCTGCTGGGCTTGTTTTCGGTTGTTTTTCGCCGATTTCTGCTTTCTGGTCCTTTTCTAATTCACCTGGACGTTCCTTACTACCAACGTCTACTCTATCTTGTTCAATTTGTGAAGGTGAGACGGGATCTTATAAGAAAAAGTAATCAATTATTGAGTGAATTTAAACAAATTGTCAAAATTAAGATCTTTATTCCGCAAACTCCTTTTTCATGACCACCGCGACCGCTCTCGACTCAACCTTTATCAGTATTTTCTAGCTTAGAACTACAAGATTCAAAGGCTACAGTAAAAAGGTTAACAAATGCAAATTCATGTTCAAGGTAGTAAAAAATTCTAGTTTTAGAACAATGCTGTAAGTTTGTTAACGGTCAATTAAAATCATTAACTAATTTAATCAGCAACGGGTATTAGTTATCTAGTAGTTAAAAAAAAATTATATCAAGAAAAAGTGTAAAAAGGTGGAAAAATATGTTATTTTTTACGTATAGATAATTGTTATTCTTTATTGCTTCACCGTAAGATACGAAAAGAAGGCAAAAGATCTTTTTTATTACATCATTAATAAAATTATTTCGGTTTTTAAAAGAGCAGTGGTGTATTATTTTAACCACCTAAAATAATCAATAAATTTAAATTACCTACAAATTAATTAGGACGCCGCTGGTTAAAACTTAAGATTCGATTTTTACACGAACGATAGTTTGCACCTACCAATTAATATAATTATAATATATATAATAAAAAATAATATATATTATATAATAGTTTTTGCAAAGTCGTAGCAATTGTAAGTTTCTGTTAGTCATCAGGTACTGGCAATTTTGACATACTACGTTGATTTGATTTACGATAACAGCGGTTTTCATAAAGTGACTTATACTATCAATTAAAAAAGTAATTAGTTGATATGGTACAGGGTCTTCCAACGAGGACTGAACAGGGGCTCATTTTTGAGCTTCCTTGTATTTAAAGAAAAATCCAAAATAGCCAATCGATGTACTTTTTCCTGCAGAATTCAAAAATGAAACCAAAAATTTATTTGAACCAGAAACAAAAGAGTTACGCTATGGATAAGGTGTTTTTTAAATGGAACATAGCTTTTTTTTATACGATTTTTGGAACGAGTGATTTTTTTTTTTGTCCGTTCTGATTAAAATATTTAATATTGTGACAGCTATTTTTATTAAATTTTTATGTTTTATCCAGTATAATTTAACTTTAACCTGTTTAAAACATACACTAGGTAATAAAGGTATAATCACCTTTGAATCCTTCAAAGTCAAAAAATTTGACAAATTTACTATAATATTGCCGAAATGAAATATTCATTAGATGAGAGATTGCAGATTGTTATCTTGTTCTACAAATGCCAAGAAAATGCAAGAGAAGCAAGGAGAAGATTTATTGCAAATTTTCACAGAAATATATCCGTCAATACTATTCTAATAAGGATAAAGAACCTATTTGAGGAATATAAAACATTACATGACAGAAAAAGAAATCCAACTCTATACTAATTAAAAAAAAAAAAACATTAATAATTTAATTGTTTAATTTGACCTCCGTTGTTCTCGAAACATGTGCGATAACCTCTTTGTAGCCTTTCCAAACTTGCTGTTATACTGTGATTTTCCTGGTTAAGGCGATTTATTTCATTCACAATTTTCTGCATGATCTCTTCAATATCGTGGTTTCGCTGCTTGTATACCACGTTCTTTAAATGGCCCCAAAGAAATGTGTCTAATATTGACAAATCGGGACTATTGGGTGGCCAAGCATAGGTTCCATTTCTACCAATCCATTCTTCATGGCGTCCGTTTAAATATTGAGTAACCTCACGCACGGCATGCGGAAGGGCCCCATCATGTTGCCAAATTAAATTTTGATATTCTTCCAATGGTAAATCTTCCAAAAAGTTCTCAATTTCGTTTTCTAAGAACTCGTAGTATCTCTGTCCATTACAAGTCCCGTTAAAAAAAATTGGTCCCAAAATTCTATTATTTTTTATGCCACACCAAACATGGATTGAAGTCCTTCCTTGAAATTTAATTGTCTGAAATTTTCTTGGATTTCCAACGGCCCAATGATGATTATTATGTCTATTGAAAACCCCCGATGTTGTGAATGTGGCTTCGTCAGTCCATAAGATATTTCTAAATAAATTAGGGTCTTCGTTTTCTTTCCGAATCACAATTTGGGAAACAAATTGGAAGCGAAGTTCTTTTTGTGCCGGTGTTAGATATTAAAGTGGAAGGATATGATAAGACTTAAATTTATGATTTCTTAAAGTCCTGTGAATAGTTCCTTGGGTAACTCTTCTGCGTCTTACACCGCCGCCGTATTGAACGTCCCGAACTGCGTCCGAAATTGATTTGGTTGGATTGAGTCGAAAATAATTCACAATGGCACGGTCTCGATTTCTATTCTTTTCTGGATTTCTTTTCCTGTCATGTAATGTTTTATTTTCCTCAAATAGGTTCTTTATCCTTAGAATAGTATTGACGGATATATTTCTGTGTAAATTTGCAATAAATCTTCTCCTTGCTTCTCTTGCATTTTCTTGGCATTTGTAGAACAAGATAACAATCTGCAATCTCTCATCTAATGAATATTTCATTTCGGCAATATTATAGTAATTTTGTCAAATTTTTTGACTTTGAAGGATTCAAAGGTGATTATACCTTTATTACCTAGTGTATATTTCAAACATGTTAAAGTTAAATTATACTGGATAAAACATTAAAATTTAATAAAAATAGCTGTCACAATATTAAATATTTTAATCAGAACGGACAAAAAAAATTACTCGTTCCAAAAATCGTATAAAAAAAGCTATGTTCCATTTAAAAAACACCTTATCCATAGCGTAACTCTTTTGTTTCTGGTTCAAATAAATTGTTGGTTTCATTTTTGAATTCTGCAGGAAAAAGTACATCGATTGGCTATTTTGGATTTTTCTTTAAATACAAGGAAGCTCAAAAATGAGCCCCTGTTCAGTCCTCGTTGGAAGACCCTGTACATTTAATATAGATATAATGAATTAAACTTAAAATTTTTCTCGGGCATAGCGATGAGTTAAGAGCCAAAAAAGAGGTAAAAAACGATAATACCAAAATAGATATTTTTTTAAAACTGGAAGAAAATCTCCACAACATTTACACAGGACATTCCAACAACTTGCAATAAGCGGCCTATATTTGTCCGTAAAGGACGTTCCAAGTACCACGATATTGGCACATCAATCGTACTTTTAAATGCACGTCTCTTTGGACCAGGGAGTACATCATTGTGCTGTTAGGGTTATTCTTAAGAAACGGTGTACAATTAAGGAACACTACGTCAGGGAAAATAAAGATAGGGTGACATGTACCTAGTTTGAAGATGCAGAAGGCATGGTAACAGTAACAAATGCTTGCAAAAGTTAATCACTTTAATTTGTAATAGTAGCTACCTTCTTTCACTGGTCCTGTTTCTTTTTGGTTTTTATTGGGCTTCTCCAGTTTTGCGATGCCTTTGAGTCCCGCGGCGCTTGCTTTGGGTTCTTTTTCACTCACTCCTGATTTTGGATCCTTTTCAGGTTTGCTTGGACGTTCCTTACTCCCAACACCTGCTCTACTTTTTTCTCTTCCTCTTACTTGTTTAGTTTGTGAAGGTGAAATGGGACCTTGTATGAAATTATAATTTCTTTTTGAATAGACAATCCTATCTGGCAGTCAATGAATTAAAATAAATTTTTAAAATAAAGGGCTTATAAATACTGTTTTCGAATCCGGTTCGACTAGGGTACAGTCAGTACAGTCAGACTTTCTCAGTCCAGAATTACCAATACAAAAATTCGGCAGTTTAGTAGGATTAATAATAATTAATTCAAAAAAAATATTAAAAAATAGACCAAGACCAATAAGACTTGTAAGTTCAGATATAAAATGTATGCAAAAATATAAAAACATTAAAATAATCGGCATTCCGTAAGCGGCCAAGTCCATTGCACGTTTCTTGTACTTACGTCATTGTGCTATTAGAGTTATTCTTAAGATACGGTGTACAATTTAAGAAGAGTACGTCAGGGAAAATAAAGATAGGGCGACCTGTACCTAGTTTGGAGATGCAGAAGGCATGGTAACAGTAACAAATTAAATGGTTACAAAAATGTCAAGCACTTTAATTTGTAATAGTAGCTACCTTCTTTCACTGGTCCTGCTTTTTTTTGGTTTTTATCAGGCTCCTTCAGTTTTGCGAGGTTTTTGAGTCCCGCGGCGCTTTCCTTGGATTCTTTTTCACCCACTTTTGGTTTTTGATCCTTTTCATGTTCGCCTGGACGTTCCTTACTCCCAACACTTGCTCTACTTCTTCCCCTTTCCCTTGCTTGCTTAGTTTGTAAAGGTGAAATGGAACCTAGTATGAAATTATAATTACTTTTTGAATAGACAATCCCATTTGGCGGTCAATGAATTAAAATAAATTTTAAATAAACGACTAATACTTTTTTGGAATCGGGTTCGACTTCGATACAATCAGACTTTCAGTCCAGAACTACCAAATCAAAAATTCGGCAGTTTATTTATTTATTTATTTACGGGCCTATAGCCCATTAAAAGATTAAAAATAAAACAAAATGAATGTATGTTATACAGAAGTAGCATAAAAATTACATATTACGTCACTAAGATAAAAATACAAACACAAAAATACACACTAAAATAATATAGATATAAAAGTCAAGAAGCCCTAAACAACACCTCTCAATTCGCTATTAAATTGGCAGCGAGAAAAAAAAATGTCCAATTCGTTCGAATATAAATTGGCCAAACGTACATCTTTGCAAAAAAGAGTTGAGAGCGTAACTCGTGCGGGTAAGTGGCTGATAAAATGTAAAGTTAGAACGTGTTGTCCTGGATGGAACAAGGATAGGAATTCTGGATAACAAATCTGGGCAATGATAAACATGATTCAAAATACCCCACAAGAGTTTAAGATCGTGATGCATATGACGGGTCTCAAGTGAATCCAATCGCAACTCAGACTGGAGGTCGGAATACGACATTGCATGTCCATTAGGAATCTTAAATGCAGAATACTTTAAGAATTTACGTTGCACACTCTCCAGACTATTTTTATGGACTGCGTAAAAAGGATTCCAGACAGAGGATCCATACTCAAGGTGAGATTTGACTAAAGAACAATATAAAGGTTTGATTGACGCGAGTGTTCTGAAGTCGCTCGAAGATCTCTTGAGGATTTTTTTTTTTTTTTTATAACTGACCTCGAAACAGATAAATCTGGTAATGAGGCCTATATACATAATAACAATACATTTTTAACAAATTCCTTAAATGGTAAAAGAAATAGTTAAAATTCTAATGTTTACATTTTACAGAGAAAGTAAAAAAAAATGTCTAAATAACATGTTTAATTTTTTATATTATATTAGTTTAGTACTGTCTCTTTAATATATTTTTTTAAGTTGGTATGCAGTATTTTTTTCGGTGTTCATTAAGAAGTTCATCAGGAATATTATTATAGGTTTGAATGCTTCCCTCATATGAAGAGTCTTGTTTTTTCTTTGAGCGAGCAAATGTATTTCTTAAGGCATCTTTTGATCTTATATTATAGTTGTAATAATCTTTGTTTTGTTTAAGGACTGTGTTTGCTTTAATTAATTTATTTTGTACACTATGTATTAATTTGGTTTGCTCAAATTTTCTAAGTTGATTTATAATAAGAAATGGGTATGTTCTGTACAAGTCTTCACTGGGTGTATAATAATTTATGGCAAATAAAGCTTTTATTGATTTATTTTGTAGTCTTTGTAGTTTCTCTATTAAATATTCACTAGCATTACCCCAACAAGGTATTAGATATCTTAAATGTGGCTCAATAAAACTGTTATACAGAAGGTATCTTGAATTATCATTGAGTTGGTGGGAGCATCTCCTAAGTGCTCCAACAATAGGTGCCACTTTATTGATAATGTTATTTATTTGAGAATTCCATGTTAAATTGTTGGAAATTATGAGACCAAGATATTTATATATATATTTAATAATAGTCAATTCAAAGAATCATTGAAAAATAGACCGAGGTCAATAAGACTAGTAAGTTCAGATATAAAATGTATGCAAAAATATAAAAAATTTAAAATAGTCTACATTCCGAAAGCGGTCAAGTTACAATACGGAAACATATTATCGTGAACAAATACAAATTAAAACATACATTATTAACCAAAACAACCTAAAATAATTTAAAAAAATTTGTCCATATTTCTTTAAGATACCTGAATATATTATTGAAGCAAAAGAACTAGCACTTTGTGTTGTAACTTGCTTGCTAGTCTTTGCAAATGGTGGCGGACTGTTGTCTCAGAAACCTTTACCATCAATGCTGGAGTCTCCCGAAGGCCAATGTTGTCTCTGCCCAATTCAATTATACAGTGCGTCCATAAAGTCTTGCACAAATTCATTTAAAATTCAGGTATTTACTTTTTAAAAACGCTCGGACACGTCAATTAGTACTTTTGTTTGCGCATTTTTTAACGTAAAATGTTTTTATACCGGGTGTCGCACGTATGAGGTATGAGGTCATCAATAAATGTGTTTAAAATAAATTTTCAAACGTCAATATTTCGGAAACCGTGATTTCCAGAGGTGTTAAGTGTTCATCATAGAATTCAAAATTGATATAATATACAGGGTGTTCCATTAAAAAAAATCCTTGATGACCTCATACCTCATACGTGCGACACCCTGTATAAAAACATTTTACGTTAAAAAATGCGCAAACAAAAGTACTAATTGACGTGTCCGAGCGTTTTTAAAAAAAGTAAGCCCCTGAATTTTAAATGAATTTGTGCAAGACTTTATGGACGCAGTGTATATTAACGACCTCTTAGAAAATAATTACATCCCAATATATTTAAAGCTTTGTTGGCGACAGCTCACTTGTTACATCTTTTGCTTTATATGCTCGAACAGTAACTGCCAATGCATATCTCTACAGGTAGCAAGAAGTCTTACATCTCAACAACAACCTGAAAGAACTTATGTCTTGAGGTGACAGCACCAAGTTAATTTAATGCTTATAAAAGGGATACTTAGGGTGGTGGCCATGCAACATAACATAACATAACTTTATTATAAATTTTCATTTGCATTTAGCAATAAAAGCACTTAAAATAAATGTTGAATTAAATAAACGAATTCACATTCCAAGTATTTCATCCAATTTTTAAGAGGACGACTCGGGCTTTAATTGCCAGATAAAGTTTGTGTGTACTAAATCATCAAAGAGTTCCCATGGCGGAGAGTTGACCTCAAGGAACATAGCAGGACATGCAGAGGCATATTAGAATTAGAGCGTAATAGGTATGCAAGATAACAACAATCGTATTTTGAAAATATTGTCATGAAATAGTCTGTATTTTGAGGAATGAAGCATTTTATTTTGCTTTCCGTAGAGTTTATACTTTTAATTATTAAATCCTTAATATCCGTATTCCAATTTCATCCAATCTATCAAGCAGAATCTCATGTGCCATAGTATGAAAATCCTTCGTTAGATCCAAGGAAAACACCCATAGCCTCATTACCGTTTTGATGTTGCCCATAGGAGTTACTAATTTCCGGTTTAAATATTTATTAGTGCCATCATCTTGCTAATTTAAAATATTTATATTTATATCTCCCATAAAAACTTCTGTATCGCACATGGTCAAGTTAGAAAAATATTCCTCAATATCGTTTAAGAGTAATTTTAAATGTAAGTATATATATTAATTACTCACGAGAATCCACGTCAAGTTCAGGTTATTGAGGAGAATGTATACTATTAGAATAAATGCCGGGTTGAAAGGATTACAAACATGTCGCCATGCTTATAAAGATCTAAAGATACTTACCTTTTTATGATACATACATTTTAGAATCATGTTTGTATGTTTTTAAACACCGTGAACAGTTTAATTTTGGAAATGCTCCACTGTATTATAGTATTATATTATTATAAGCGAAGGGCTCTTGACCAAGAAAACTTTTATTTTAACTGTTGTGAATTTTTTAATACCTTAGCTTAGGACGTGAAAGATGCATTGAATATTCTTATGTTTAAGAAGAAGATTAAGAAGCTTCTACTTTAAGGGACTTGTTAGGTACTGTTTTAATGATTTTTTTTTTAGTTGATGTATGATTGTTAGTCGGTGAGTGTTTCATGTCCAAAAACTCCATATTTTATTAACGTTTAGTGTTACTAAATAAGTAGTTTATGTTTAACTTTAATTTTAACTAACTATTTTTAAAGCGTCAGCTTTTCTTTATTGAGATTTATTAGGTTTAAGTGATTTTGACGTTTCCTTCAATTATTGTATTGTGCTTTTGTATTTAAGAAATAAACTATTTGAATTTGAATATGATTCTTCTTATAATCAATTTTCTTGAGCCAGACATCAGTCTTTTGCTCTTGCTTTTTGTTGTAGATATCTGGTCGATAACAATTTTGAAAGGTCGTGATTTTAAATTTTGTATTTGATTTTTTCCTCTCTTCTTCTGTTTTGATCTTACGTGTTTTTCTTATTCTCTTTAATACATATCTGTATTATTTATTAGGGGGGGAGCCAATCTTTGGGGAATTTGTGTTTCGAGTTTGGTAACGAGTGTATGTGTGTGTCTAAAATGAGTCGATTCGTGGCTGTACTTGCTCGCGTATGGTATTTTGTAATAATTTTATCATAAAAAGTATTTAATTTGTCCATCCGTAAGTCCCTGTGTAGTACGTCTGTCGGTACATGTCTTTGAGCGTCCGTTATTATGCGTAAAACTCTATTTTGTAATATTTGTAATTTTTTCAGTCTCGTCTTGTTTACGGTGCACCACGTAGGTACACCGTATGTAAGTACAGGTCTTATTATTGTCTTGTAGATCAACGTTTTCGTCTTGATGCTTATTTTGCTTCTTTTGCTTAATAATGAATAGACTGCACTTAATTGGCCTTGTGCCTTTGAATATGATTAATGTTAGTCTGTGACTACAATATGAAATGATGTTTTGGATGAAAACGTACCGATCAAAGTAGGTTTTGAGCTTTTAATTGGCTTATTAGAAAATAATAAAATTTGATGTGCGAGTCCATTAGGCAATGCCTTCAAAAAAGTCTAATACTATTTGGATGTAAAATTAATAGGGGAGCCAATATTTGAGGGTAACAAAATTTACATAGGATTTCCTATGGCAAGGTCTGGCGAGGTACCATCGGGTATACAGGGTATTTCAGAAGTACGGTACGTAACTGAAGAGGGTGATTTTTTATGATATATTAAGAGAGAAAGTTCATATGAATATGTGTCCGGAGTTGCCCCGTTTTTGATATATAGGGTGTTAAAGATTTTTTAAACGAAATCGCTTTTTTATAATTTTCTTATCATCCTTACCCGAGTTTATTGAAATTTGGTACAGTTACATAATACAAAAATTATTCTTTTTTTCTACTAATAATAAACAATAATATACACAAAGTCATTGTAATTGCCTTATAACTATATATTGTACTTAGGTAACTAAAAAAATAATATTACAAAAAATAGTATTTGAATAATGCCTCATAATATCCAGGTAATATTTTGGTTTTCAACAGGGCTGAAATATCTCTTTTCTTATTTTCAGTAAGAATACATTTAGATATATAGGTTTTCTTTTAATGTAATATTCCACTGGAGAGCTTTTACTGAACTAAAAGTAAAGGAAGGAAAAGAAAAGTGACCTAACATACAATTAAGTCAATGTCAAAAATCAAAATACTGCCATATTTAAAGTAGAGAAACGTCATTACTGATACTTACGTAAAATTTCTGTTGAAAGGACAATCAACAGTCCAATTTACTTATCACCACTTTGCACTTGTGATGTTATTCTGACAAACTTGCGTGTGTCTGCTAAAGCCGAACTGACCGTTGGTTACTATTCCGATTAAAAGTGGCTTGAAGGAAAAGTGACATTTCCGCCATCTAGCGTTTATTTGGTTAAACACCATAATGTCGTTATTCCATCAGGAAATATGTGCGATTTGTTTAACTATTTTATAAACTGTCTTATACGTTAAAGAATAAAATTTCACTAAAACAACCTAATATCCTAACCGGAATACTGAAGAAACTAAGCTTTAATTTTATTTTAATTTTACAACATAATATCAGAGTTTTAAAAATAACCGTCAAATTTCAACTCGAAACCACGTTCTCACGTGGAGCGAAAAAATGAAAAAGGAAAAATGAGAGTTATTGACTGAAATTTAAAAGTGGTTCGTCCCAGTTGTTCGTTATTTACACTTTTACGTGTTCATTGTTTTATGTAATCAGTTTTTACATTGTGATGTTGATGGCCTAGGTACTTAATGAAAAAAGATATTTTATCAATGAATTATTTCTGTTTCCTGACAAAGAAGCAGTGAAGGTGGCCTAAGACCGAAAGCGAAATTGCTCTGCTCTTTATTATCTTTTGAAGATTGTACACTTAATACACAAAAGTGTACACAGCCCCACCTTATCAACATAATAAATGCCTACCTTTTTTATTTTCCTCAACACTATCTGGGATCACAGCAGTCGGTGTCGTATGTGGACGTGATTTACTTTTATCTGGTTCAGGCTTGACAACTGTAGTATCCTGTACTGCTTTTCCTGATGATAGTTCCTTACGACCGACATCTGCTCTACCTCTTCCCCTGCCCCTTACTTGTGAAGGAGAATCAGGAGCTGGAAGTAACACTTTTTAGTATAATAATTTTTTTATATATTTTATCAGTGTGTAAAATTATTTACACAGAGAGAGACTCGGGGGGTCAATCTTGCCCACATGGAGATTTGGTATAGGAAAATTTGACATATGACAAAATATGACGCAGACTTACTTACTGTAGACCCTGTACTTATGTAATTATTAGTTTACATTTACCTTACCTTTTACTGCAGCAGGTTCCTTGTCTCTCTTGACCCGTGCATCTGCAGGTTTCTCTACACTGGCTATTCCCATTCGTTCCTTACTAGGAGCTCTCGCCGCCGTAGGTTCAGGTTTGTCTCTTTCTGTCTTGGCATCTGGCTCCAACTTTTCCTTTGTACCTGGAATCGTTGCGGCTTCGTTCGATTTGGCGTCTCCTGGTCTTTCCTGACTGGGAACTTTTGTCCTACCTCTTCCTCTACCCCTAACTTGTTCAGTTCTTAAGGGGGAAACGCGATCTAATTAAGAAAATGTACATGCCCGTCTCAATATTAAAAGCTAAAACAATATTGAAATAAAACAATGTCTGTCTACCTCCACATTATTTATTTGAATATTTATTCAATATTATTATTTTCAACATGTTTCGGACATTGACATGTCCATCATCAGGGGATACAATGATCTACCAGAGTCACTCTTTGCAGTAGTTAATTGGTGTTCGTAAAAAGAGAATGAATTGAGTATTAGGATAAATGGTTCGATGGATTCAATAATAGTAAAATCATCCTTGGATGAGACGAGTAGTTTAAAGAAAAGGGAAATTTTGTTTAAAGAATCTATCAATAAAGGAGTATGAAGTTTTACACTATCATGTTGAAGTAAGGTAGAGAAAAAATTGAAGTTGGTGTGTGTAGAGAAATGAAATGTACTTTAACAAAATAGTTATATTTTTACCAGCTGTAGGTTCAAGTTTGTCTTTTTCTGTCCTGGCATCTGACCCTAATTTTCCCTTTGTATCTGGAATCATTGATGCTTCGTTTGATTGGGCGATTCCTGGTCTTTCTTTACTAGGAACTCCTGCCTTACCTCTTCCCCTGCCCCGGATTTGTTCAGTTGTTAATGGAGAACCAGCATCTAGCAAAAAGTTGGATTCGATTTTGAGCAAAACAAAGAAAAGTCTGATCAAACCAGTCTCCTAAAATTTTTTTTATCGCCTTCCAACAGTACAGTCAGTTACGTTACACTAAAAGCCTAATAAGTAAAAATTATCATATATTCAAAACCTTCACTTGTAACTCTAGCTCGGTCTTTGTAGTCAACACCTGTCTTCGCATCAGGTATTGTATCCGCCACAGGTGAACCAGTACGTAATCCAGGCTCTTTTTCCAAAGCAGCTGGTTTTTCAACTTTATCTTTTTTATCTATTCCAGGTTTACCATCCTTTCTAAATTCTCCAGGTCGTTCTTTACTTGCGGCGGCTTCTCTTCCTCTACCTCGTCCCCTCACTTCTCCAAATTAAAAAGGTGTTGGGAAAGGAAAGACAGTCAAAAAGTCTTTCTCCACTGATTTAATAAAGAGCAATCAAACAATCAAAGCTCAATTAGTGAAGAAATACTTTTTGACTTTCTTTCCTTTCCCTATATTACAAGTCCACTTTGAGAATGGATTATTTCTTTAAATAAAAAATCCAAAACTTTAAGTTGTAAAAAGTTACCAGTGGCAACCCCTAGGCGTGAAAAATTAATGACGTTATTAAAATGGTATTTTCTGCAGATTCGAGTTCTCTTCGTATTTTACCTTTGGGCGGTGCGACTCCATCCTTTTGTTTGGGTTTGATTTGTTCTGGCTTTAGATCTTTACGCTTTTCCTCTGACTCAAGATTTTTCGGTGTTTTTGCCGATCCTTTTACTGAGCCTTTGTCTCGTTTGTCTGCTGCTCTTCCTCTTCCACGATCTCTCACTTGTGAAGGTGAAAGGCTAGCTAGACACGGATCATTATACAGATTATTTACCAATTCAAGTATATAGAGTGTTCAGAAATTACATTTGAATATTTTTAGTGCAAATTCTACATTATGAAATTATAAAAAAGTTTATTTTTCAGAATTATTGTCGTTACAAAAATTTAAGTAACCAAAAATAGCTCTGTTTATATAAATGAAATAAAAAGTTATGAAGACAATTTGTGTTTATTTCCAGTGGCATAACTACGCGGTTCTCTGCATGTTCCGTAAATATAAGTGTATACAGGGCGATTTCTAATTTGATACTTCTTTTTTTAACTGTGTATAGAAGTCATTAAAAGAAACGACATCTTTAAATACCTTTTTTCAAAAAGCTGAAAAATAGGCGAGGTACCGAATAAAAAAATGTAAATCCGGGTCTGTGCATCAAACCGTAGGCTAAGCCGGTTTATGTTTATCTTCAAGTAGGCAGTGTACCGGTCAGTTAGTTGTCAATCATTGGCGTTGTGTTTATTTGAAGTGAGTTCATTTTACATTGTTTAAACGAGAATATGGTACGCTATGAAAACATTGAACTAGTGGATATGGTGCTTAGTTACGGAGAGTGTCGTCAAAGTGCGGCTGCTGCTTCGGAGTTATACGCAAAACGTTTTCCCTTTTTTTTTTTTTTAATAATAATTTATTATTGACCTCAAAACAGTTTACAATAAAACTGGCACCGAGGCCTACAAATTGTTTGGTATAATTATTAACATTCAAATAAAGTTATTCCGAAAGGCAAGAAAATGTAGTTTATATTTCTTTATCCTGCCACTTAAATGTCTATACTCTATTTTCCTTTATATATTTCTTAATATTGCACGTCAGTTTCTTGGTATTTCCATGGAGTATTCTTTGTGGAATCCTATTATATTCCTGTATACTTCTATATATTGGTGAGTCCTGTCCCTTTTTAGTTCTAGCATATGAATTTCTTAATTCATGGTTTGTTCTTGTGTTGTATGTGTAGAATTGTCTGTTATTTTGTAGTTTTACACTGGTTTTAAGTTTATTATTTTGTATATCATGTATTAGTTTGGTTTGTTCAAATACTTTCAATTGATTTATTTTCAGGTATGTCACTTTTTTATATATTTCCTCACTGGGCGTGTAGTAATTCATCCCGAATATCACTTTAATCGCTTTGTTTTGTAGTCTTTGGAGCTGATCCAACTGTCTAGTACATGTATTTCCCCAGCAGGGCATTAGGTATCGCATATGTGGCTCTATAAAACTGTTGTAGAGAAGCTGTCCAGATTTTTTATTGAGTTGGTGAGCACATCTTCTAATAGAGCATAACATAGGAACTATTTTCTTTATCAACCCATTTACGTGATTTTTCCAGGATAGATTATCTATGATAGTTAGTACAAGGTATTTATATTCAGTAACTCTTTTGATATTTGTTTCATTAATTTTGATTTGGGGATTGCACGGTGGTTTACTTTTCTGCCTAATAACCATAAATACTGTTTTCTGGACGTTTAAAGAAAGTTTATTGTAACACAGCCAGTTAAAATACTTTACTAGATCACTATTGACAGTTTCTTCAAGTTGTTTTTCACTTTCTCCAGAATATATTAGCACTGTGTCATCTGCAAATTTGAAATATTTTGCTGTCAGGTTGGTGAATTTCAGATTGTGCACGTATAACAAGTATAACAGTGGTCCGAGAACAGATCCCTGTGGGACACCTGTATTTAGTATCTGTTCTTCGCTATGTTCACCATTTATTGCAGTGTAGTGTTTTCTACAGCTTGAGTATGTTTTCAGTAGTCTATGGCATGTACGTCGAAAGCCCATTTTGTATAGCTTTTTCATCAAAAGTTCAATATTTACTGTGTCAAATGCCTTCTGTAGATCAACAAATACTGCTAGTACATATTTGTTTTTGTCCATTTCACTCGTTATATGTTCTAGTAGGTCCACTGTTGCCCCTTGGGTACTACTTTTTTTTTGAAATCCATATTGTTGATGATCAAACTTAAATGTTGCTTCTATGAATGTTACTAGTCTTTCCTTGATAATTTTTTCTATAACTTTTGAGAAGGTGCTTATTAGTGAAATTGGCCTGTAGTTGTTCATGTCTTCATGTGTTCCTTTTTTGTAGATTGGTATGATTTTAGCTGTTTTTAGTTCTGTGGGACAGTTTCCGGTTTGCAGTATGTTATTTGTCAGCTTGACAAAAGTGGGTCCGATGATATTGATCAGTATTAGTAAGTCTTTTTTTGTAATTTTGTCTGTGCCTGGGGCGCAGTTATTTTTCAGTTTATTTATTTTGGCTGTTATCTCCTTTATGTTTGTTGGCTCTAGGTTTATGCTTTGTGCATTTTCTTCCTCAATAACCTGTGTTTGTTGAATATGTTTTATTTTTTTTGCCAGTGCTTCCCCTACTTTTGCAAAATGTCTGTTAAACTCTGTTGCTATATCTTTACTTTTTTCTATTGATTGTCCTTTTTCGTTTTTTATTTTGTTTATATTTTTTTGTTTGCTTCTGTTACGGTTGCATATTTCGTCTATTACTGCCCAGGTTTTCTTAGAGTCTCCCTTGACTTGCTCAAATTTCATTTCTGCGTATGTTTTTTGTAGTCTTTTTCTTAGATTGTTTAGTGTATTTCTAGCTTTTTTATATTCTTTTTCACTTTGTTCGTTTTGTATTCTCTTCCATCTAATGTATAGTTTGTCTTTTTCTTTTAGTTTAGTCAGATATTCTTTTGTGATCCAGTAGTTATTTTGTTTTATTTTAAGTGATTTCTCTTTTGTACATTCCTCCCCTGCATCCTACACCCAGAAGTTTCATTAATCTTGTACAACGGGATACTGGTGATTTGCGGAAACATCGTGGTGGGCGTGCAGGAGGACTGAGAAGACAAGAAATTTGCAAAGGGAAGAACACATTTTAACTCTTATCAAGGAAGATTCAACAACAAGTCCTCGGGTGATTGCAGCGCAGTTCGGAGTAAGTCAAGAACCAGTTGTATCCCTTTCACGTTCAATGTGTCTAATCACTACAGCCTGAAGACTTCCCTCGCAGAGTTCCATTTTGTGAATGGCTCTTACAACAGCATCAAAATGATCAACATTTTTTGGTGAATATTCTAGCTATGGACGAGGCAGCATTCACCCGAAATGCAGGATGGGGCACTTGCTCATTTTAGACGGGAAGTGCGTGAATTCTTAGACATTATTTTCCCGAACAGGTGAACCGGTCGAAATGGACCACTTCCAAGGTCACCGAGGAGGTCACTAGACCGCAATCCTTGTGATTTTTTGCGCCTGTAAAGACACGAGAAGAATTAACTGCTATCATAGAGCAGGCTGCAGCAACAATTAGAGGTAAATTCATTTCCCTATTACGCGCCGTTACGGGACAGTGGTTACGTCGAGCAGACCGTTGTGTTCAAGTTAATGGTGGCAACTTTGAACACATTGTATAAGTCAGACAAGATCGTATTGGACGCATTTTGTAATAACCTAATGTAACTTTGGTATTTTTCATCTTTTTGAAAGAAGTTATTTGAAAATGGTGTTTCTTTTAATTATTTCTATATACAGTTAGAAGGAAGTATCAACTTAGGAATCACCCTGTATATCTAGTTGAATTTTTATCCCTAGGTCAGCCGTCATGATTCGATTTTGTTCTTGATTGTAGCCCTCATGAGAAACGGAATATCGAACTATTGGGATTGATAACAATATTTTAGGGTCGTTATTATAGATTTGGATATTAAACCGAGTTTCTTCTTCCTTTTCACAGTTTTTGCCTAGTTAAAAGTCGGCACCAATGTAGAAAAAGAAGAAAAAATGCCATTTGACTAAACTTTTAGTTTAAACCAAACCTAGAATAACGGCCGTTAGGTTAGCTCAAAGTAATAAAATGAAAACAAAACTCTACCTATATTATCGACCCGATCGGGTGATTTTGCTTCTGTAGGTGCCATTCTAGCTGGTCGTTCTGGTCTTTTTGTAGGTGTTATTGCCCTATCCTGATCATTGGATATATTTTTACTTTCAACTTCCAGTTTCTTTGATTGATCATCCCCGAGGACTTCCTCTATTGGTTTAATTGGCTTCTTGGCACCGACTTTATCACCTATTAAGAATATCATGAAATTAATATTGTTGTTATTATTGCTCATTTATTCATTTATTTATTATATAGCGGTTGCGGACCCATGCTTATATGAACTTTTCGAGATAAAAGTGGTCTACAAATAACCCCATGAAAGAAGTGCATACCATTAAGTAAAAACCAGTATATGAGAAACAAGAATATCGTTGCTGACTATCGATTTATTTTTAAATTGCAGGCCTATTATTTAGGATGTCATATTTTGATTGCGTTATGACGCGCAGAGTTATTTGACGCAGTTGGTATAGGCTTTTCGTAATCAATACAAACGAGTTTTGACTTTTGTTTCAACGATTTATGGGAAATCAAAGAACTTGGTTACATCTTAGTAAGTGAAGAGTTTCTACAAGTATTGAGCACCCCAGTACATCGAGGATTGCAGTTGTATGAGCAGCTTAGCTGGATACCGCCGCCACTTTTTCGAACTAATTGTTTCGTGATAATTTGTTTAATTAATTATTATTTATATATAATAATGTCTTTTATTGATAGTCGTAGAAAAAATCTTTCAAAGATAAAGAAGTCGTTACCTGCTGCTGATCTGGATACCGGGCTCACTGTTCGTTGTTTCTTTGGTTCTTTTTCAGCCGACGGACCTCGTCTTCCAGGCAATTCACTGGATGGTCTCGGTCTCTTTTTTTCCCTCCTTCTATCCATTGGCTTTACACCTTTATCGCCGCTTGTCATCTCAACTGGTTTTGACATTCCAGGCGCGCTGCGCGGTCGTTTTTGTTTTTCGGGTTTAGCTCTACCCGATTCTTCTGAACTTGATCTTTTCGGACCGTACTTTTCGGGCCTCACGTGCTGCAAGAAATTTAGGACTTTTTGAGATATCTGGGAGGGGTTATTCACAGCACTGAGCCTATTAAAAGCCCCGGGAACTATTAAAGATATATTTGAAATTTTGGATACTATGTATACTTAAGTTGGAATCATATGGAAGTTTTCTTAATTATTCATTTTAAGAAAAACGTTATTCTTCATAAAAAGTTCTGCATAGTCTAAGACCAAAAATGATGAAAGACGCAGGAATTACTGTCAGTGGTTTACCCAAAATGTATTGGAAAGATATTATTTATTAATATTATTAAATATATTGGTTCTATCTTATCGGTTATGTGAATTCTCAGAATATTCACATATAAAGTAGCGAAAATTCCCATTTTCTTTGTTCACAATGCAACCTCAAAAAATTTTTGTCTGGTTGGCTGTTTCCCGAAACAGAATTGTTGGTCCTATTTTTTTCCATGACGCAGTTACAGCACAGCGGTATAGGGACATATTTTGAATATATTCGTATAGCAATTACTTGACGATGAACTACGTTTTGGTTTCAGGACGGGCAACCGCCCATTCATCCGCAAAAACCATTAACCACTTACGCAATTTTCTCGACGAGAGATTGATAAGTTTTCGAACAAACATTGAATTCTCACTTATATCATCTTGTTTGACGGTTGTGGATTACTTCATGTTTCCTCATTTGATATTTCATGATGATCAAAAGATATTAAGTTCTTGAAGTCATATACAAGGTTTGTCAAACAATAAAATTTTGTGACAGCGTAGTTACTTTAATTCATAAAATTCGAGAGGCCAATCGAGTTGAACAACGACAATAAAATAAAAACAATTTAAGGCTACGGATAAAAAATACTTAAGTTTATTTATTAAGTAATTTTGAGATAATATTTACTTAATATTAAATATTATGTGAAAATTAAATTTTTAATATAATTATAATAAATTATTAAATAATATTTTGGTGGTTGGTGGTTGGGTTGTTGGTGCAGTGGTTAGTAAATAATAAATTATTAAATAAAATTATAATGTGTAATTTATTTAAATATTAATTAAATAGAATTATCAATTATTAAACTTAATATTTAATACAATAAATTTAATTATTTACATAATAATTATTATTTGCTATTTAATTTTTTAAAATTTTTTCATTGACGAATTAGTATACTATAATAGGCGTCGCAGAATATGCGTTAGATAAGTAAATGCTTTGGGGTACATTCGTTTCAAACGTCTATTAGTATTTTAATATACGGATCAAACTGATACAATGCCAGGAAATCGGCACTATTTAGTTAATTAATATAATAACATATTATTAAATCAATTAATGTTTTAAACTAAAATAGTCATTTGTAAATAGCTCGAAAACAAGTGAAGATATGAAGTTACGGTTTTGGCCAAAATGTAGCTATTTTTATGCTCTTTAGGCTAAGTACCAAAAAAATGTATGATACCATTTAATTGTTTTAAGAAAAACTGAAGAAACTAAATCTTGCTTAAACAGTACACGACGCGGTATATACTAGCGACTACGACCAAAGTCGGTTGTTTAATAAGTGTAAAAGTATCCATTATACAAGCCCAAGCTGATTAGATTTGAGTAAAGCATATGGAAGATACAGCGATTTAAAAAGTATTTTTTCCATAAGCTTCCCCCACCCACGATACAAAAGAAGTCTTAAAAACTAGTTTTCGCAAAAATTAACTTTTTAGTTCCGTCAGTACCTTAACATAGCGATTATCTCATAAAATTTTACTTTTTAGATATATCCTTGCCCTCTAGCGGTTATTCTGGAAACATGAAAATATTTTCCAGCAATTTCTTCCCCCTAATTTAGTCAATAAAAAACTTTCCCCAAAGCCGTAAGGTTTATGGCTTCCATAATATCGTACCTTGCCGAACTAAGTGGGACACCCTGTATATAAGATATGAGAGATACCGATTTTTTAAATAGGTATATTTTGACGTTTTTACCACTCTTGATTAAACCGGAAGATGAGCTAAATATCGCTAATTTAAATACTATGATACGGGTGATTCGTGAAAATTATTCTAAACCTAAAAGTACATAAAATGTTTGATAATAACGAGCTAAGCGAGCTTATCTGAAAGTTATCAACAAAAGCAGGCAAAACGTACAGAGTGGCCAAGCAGAACTCCATAGCATTTAAACTACATAAAAAAAATCTTAACAGAATTAACCTCATACCGGGTGTTGCATCGTCGAGCGGGACATAAATCCCTAATTATTTTAGAGACAAATTCTATTTAGGTTTATTAAAGAGCACTAAAACCCCAATTCAAAAGAATAACTTTAGATATTTTTGATGAGCCCGTTTACGGGTTATCGCCGATTTCTTTTTAACTATTTCTCCTTTCTATGGCCCCGTATTTGCGGGCACCAGTCAAGGTAAAAGATGACTGTCAAATAAAGATGTCATTTTGAAATGTGTGCTTTATTGTTATAAAAACTCGTACATCGAAAATATTAAAGGTGTATTTATGAGTACAAATTAATCTGAATAAAACCAAAATAAAGTATTCAATTACAAGGTTAATTATGACGTTTTACATGTTTCAATATTTTACTAATTAATAGGTAGGTACTATTAAATTGTTAGAACTTTAGGATTTAAGAAGATGTTCAAATATTCCTCCATTGACTGCTAGACAATAACCGAGGCGATCATAAAATTCTCTTCTTACATTCGCTAGTTGGTAAACTGAAATTCTATTGCATTCGGCAGAAATAGCATTTTTTAACTCGTCTAGATTTGGGTATTTTTTATCTTTGTATATCCTGTTTTTTAAATGGCCCCAGAGAAAGAAATCATTTGGCGATAAATCAGGAGACCTGGCTGGCCAATTTACTGTATGATTTAAGCCAATAACATTTCCATTAAAAGCACGGTTTAAATATTCCCGGACAGCCAGGGTACTATGTGCCGGGCAGCCATCCATTTGGTACCAAACTTTCTGATTTTCCCTGGCGGCATCATGTAAAGTAGGTAAAATATGATCTTTAAGTAGTTAGCTCTTGGTGCTTTTCATATTTGTATGAATAATATTTATGTCGTTTCAAAGCTCGTAACGCTGTGGTGTGATCTAATCCTATGTCATCCTCAAGTTTCCTTGTGCTGATCTTCCCATCATTTTCTTCCACGCACAATAAAACTTGCAAGTCCCTATCATTTCTTGCATCTCTTCTTTGTTCCTGCCTTTCTTCACATCTGCAGTTATTTATTACAGTGCCTTTTGTCTCAAATAGTCCTTTCGACTGTAGATTTTGCAGGTATCGGTCTATTCGGATACAGAGCAGCAAACATGTCTGACACATTTTGATAACTATTTCCTTGATAATACCATTTAATCATCAATATTTTTTCTTCAGAAGTGTAATTCATGGCTAATATTTTCGATGTACGAGTTTTTATAACAATAAAGCACACATTTCAAAATGACAACTTTATTTGACAGTCATCTTTTACCTTGACTGGTGCCCGCAAATACGGGGCCATAAAAAGGAGAAATAGTTAAAAAGAAATCGGCGATAACCCGTAAACGGGCTCATCAAAAATATCTAAAGTTATTCTTTTGAATGTGGGTTTTAGTGCTCTTTAATAAACCTAAATAGAATTTTTCTCTAAAATAATTAGGGAAGCCAATAATTGACCCCATTTAAAATTACATGGGATTTCCTATGTCCCGCTCGACGATGCAACACCCGGTATATGAGGTGTCCCAATTAGTTAAGGCTTTCAATGGTACATTATTACCTTTTTTGATTTCTTTAACAAGTTGAAACGGTGAAATAAATAAACGGTAGATCCACTACTCTCATATTTCCAATTTCGCCGATACCGTCGAATTCGAAGCGAAAGCAGTTCTAACTGGTTAGTGGCTAGCGTGAGCACTAATCTGGGACTTTTCTCTTTACGAGGGTCAGTTGGAAAATTATTCTGTTTGAGTGATAGCGCCTGATAAAAATAATTATTTAGAGCGCTACGCTACAATGATAACTTATTGTTCGGTTGTTGATAATCTCAATTCCAGTACCTACTTTATAAAACTTTATCGTTTTTGAGGGAACTGAAAAACAACTTAATTTTTTAAGTAAAATGGAACTTTCATTTAAACACCTAAAAATATTAACTTTACAGGGAAAAATGTAACAAATACTGTAAAATTCATTGACGGTTGCGAGAAACTCTTTCATCCCTTTTACATTTATGGAAAATATTGAAAAAAAAACAACGATTATAAATTTTTGTTAACACGCTATAAGAATCAATATTGTTTAGAGAATTTCCTCTGGAAAATTAGTAGTCCTTGCGAAACTGCAAAAAATCTGACACCGATACAGTTATCGAGAGCATTTAAAAAAAATGTTCTAAATCTCTTTGAGAAAATGGAGGGAACTAACTGCTTAAACTATGCATGAAATTTTACTAAATATTTCAATAGATATTTCAGAAAAGTGCAAAAATGTAATAATAGCTTCTAAAACTAATTCTTTAAAAGTGTACACTACTGACAACCGGGATTTCGATAAACCCGATTACTATAATTCCAAATTATTCTTTACTTTTGTTTAAGATTTAATATTATGTATTTTAACTTACTTTTGGTCGACCGCCGACTTCATCGGACTTAGCAGCTCTTTCTTGTTTGGCAGCTTTAAGTTTCTCCCGGTGTTTTTCTATTTTAGCATTCTAAAATAAAAATACGTCCCTATAGATTTTTTGTAAAAAAGCTCTAATACCTACCAATAAGTGTAAAGTAATAGTTCCTACAGCATACAAGCGTGTAGCAAGAAGCACTTTTTGAAGAAGCGCAAGGTTGAAATAAATGAGGATTTATAATTAAATATTCTATTATATTTTAAAGGTAAATGTAGTAGTTAATATACTGAGAAATGCGTCCTAGGATTGGGTCTGATGGAAAATAAAAGACGAACTTCTGTAAGTAATAATTACTAATATTTAGTTTATGAAATTCTATCTCTGACAACAAAAACAGCAGATACTGTTTAATTGAACTTAATTGAAGAATGATGATCCTGTGACAATTGAATATTAAATTCCTCCAGAAAAGAGCCATAAGGTACTTATGCAATGCACATCCTAGAGCTCATTGCAAGTCACTTTTCATCTCCAACAATATACTGACTCTTGCATGCTTATTTATCTTGGAAACTGCATACCTTATCCATAAAAACAAAACTCATTTTCCTAATCATCAGCAGATTCATTTTACAAGACAGGCGGACAATATACCTCTACCAATTCCTCGCCTGAGCCTCATTAGGGACTCCTTCATTTATAATGACATAAAGATATATAACCACCTGAGCTTGGAGATAAAAAATAGCCAAAACCTTAAACTGTTTCGTAAGAAATTAAAGGCCAAGCTATAATAATTGTCAAGAACATTTTATAATATACAGTGTGTCCGCTTATGTTCTTTTTCAATATTAATTTTACGAAAAAAAGTTACTCTTTATAAAAAGTTCTGCTTGACTTGAGATAGTATGTACAGGATGATCAAAAAGTAAAAAAATCAAAATTGACCTACGAGAAAATTACCCTTAATTTTAATTTTAGAGCAAAATGGAATAAGAAAATGTTGATTGGCATTAAAAATTATATCTGTTTCTACTCTTAGTAGACTATTATTGATTATTTACCTCATCCATTATAAAAGCGGGTTGATTTTCACCTGATTATTCAGCGATAATCTCCCGCTCTCCGGTGAAAATCACCCTTGTCAAAAGTGAAAATCTCACCCGTCAGAAATCCAGCGATAATCTCCCGCTCTCCGGTTAAAATCACCCTTGTCAAAAGTGAAAATCTCAACCGTCAGAAATCGTTAGTTTTTTATTTCGTAAATAATCTTCAAAATACATTTCGGGATTGGGAAATAATCAGAAAATCATTCTCAGATTTTTTGCCATTAGAAAATCGCTCTCGGGCAAGCCCTCGAGCGATTTCCACAGCAAAAGATCTTCGGAATGATTTTCGATAATTTCCCTATCCCTTAATATATTACTACAGAAAACAAACTTAAAAATTTAAGTCTTAATTCTTAATGGCATGTCTATTATCTTGCCACCATTTCCCACCCGAATTTAAATTTTAACTGTCAGCTATGTTATTTGTCTGAAACATTAGTTTGAATATTTAATTAGATGAATATGCCGTTGAAATTAAGTATGCAAGATAAAATTGAAATAATTTTAATTGTTGGTGAAAATTACAAAACGTATCGGGAAACTGCCGAAATTTTTAACTACAGATATCCTGCTAAAATGATTTCTTTTACAACAAAGTGCCTAAATTCAAGATCTTTGGAAGTGTGGAAAATAACTATAGTAAGAAACGTAGACCAAGGGCTGCAAATAATAAAACTGTGAACCAAGTTATGTTGTCTGTAGTAGAAGATCCTAAAAAATCATTGCGAAAAAGGTCAACAACATTACCAAATGATGTAGGGAAAACTACGATTTTAAAAATATTAAATGAAAAGAAATTTCGGCCTTACAAACCAAAATTTATACATACCTTGAAGCCAGGTGATTGTGAGTGACGCTTAGAATTTTGTTTTTTAATACAAGGAGAGTTAGAAGATAACCCTTATATGACAAGAGATATAATTTTTACCGACAAAGCAACCTTTACCTCGAACGGGACTGTAAGTTTACAAAATTGTCATTGGTGGGGTGACGTTAATCCATGATCAGTACTCATTTAAAACAAATATGTGGTGCGGAATTTACAAGAATAGAATAATAGGACCCTTTTTTTTTTCGACAAAATTTAAATGGTGAACTTTACTTGCATTTTGTAAATAATTATTTGTTTAATTTTATTCATGTACTTCACATACCCGATAGACTACGGATATGGTACCAACAAGATGGCGCACCATCCAGTACGAGGAATGTAAGACAATACCTAAATACCCTTTTTAATGGAAAAGTTATCGATAGATATTCTGACCTTTTTTGGCCCGCTAGGTCTCCGGACTTGAGACCCCTCGATTATTTCTTGTGGGGCTACTTAAAATAGAATGTATACCTACAAAGGCCATTTCAAAATGTTGACCATTTAGAGAGGGTAATTAGAGAGACAATTACAAATGTAACTCCTGGCATGATTAGAAATGTTTTAAGAGAATTTTCTGCAAGAACGGCTAAATGTATTAAAATGGTGGGAGGATATGTCAAGGCAAATGTACAGTGAGGGAAAGTTAATGAATATTTTTATTTAAATTCATATTTAATTGTATATTATTATAATTGTATTTTTCCAAAATAAATTATCATGTTTCTATCAATTATTTAAATGCGTTATAAAATTACTACAAAGCAGGGATAAAGAATCAAAGGTTACGTTTTGAATAAAAATAATTGATATACACTTAGCGGACACTATAGATGAATTTTTTCAACAAAATAATATCTATAATGTTACTTTTTGAGATTTTTAATTATGGTTTTTATTAGATTAACGTTGGTTATTCTAAATTGTAGTTCATAGCAACTGTTATATGTATGTTATGTTGGTACTTTTGTTATCATTTTTAGATGCACTTCCATTATGATGTTAAAACATGTGATAAACTCTTAATTGTACCCTATTCTATTATTGTGTATTCATTGTTGATGTCTTACTACTAACTTTTTAAGTAATGTGTCGCAACTCAGTTGCATAAGTTATTATGCTTTGTCAATAAGATTTATCTATTATGATACCTCTTGGACAATAAAGCACTTTCATTTATGCATTCATTCATTCATTCAAATATGCATAAGGCTCGAAAATGATTATTAAAAATACTTTTATAGATGCCGGCATAATAATAGCAACACATTAAACTGTTAAATTGTTTATTTTACTAGGAGTTGGCATACACAGTAAGCAATTTTAGTAACCATAATCGGGATCTACAATATGATATTTCTTTACCAAATCATCGACTTGCTTTTGTTGTTCCGGAGTGAGTTCGATTTGTTTGTAGATGTCAACCAGGGCCTCCAAATAATCAATTCGTCTTTGAAGTTTATCAATTTCGTCATCTCTGTTGGCGGCCATAGCGCCAAGCAATATATCTATTGGGATGTAGTTTTCCAAACAGAATTGCTAAAATTTAATAAAAATGTATTAAGGATTGGTAAACCGTTTTAATTTTCAACAAGATCTAGCTGGAAAATTAACATTATACGTCTGGGATAACTTGTACGGTGACTGGTATATTTTACGCAGCATGTCGAGTCTTTATATAAAACCAGCTGACTTCATTGTTGAAGTTACTACTATTTACTAAAATTTACTAATATCGGATTTTTTTATTTAGAATAATTTAAATATTCCGGAGCGGCATCGAACACTAAAAACCGTAATATGTCAAAAACGGCTTACTTTAGCGGATTTTCACAAAGTACCTTTTTTGTTTCAAATATGTTCAAAAAATTAGTTCCTTAACAGAAGAAGGAAAAAACTGCACTGATAAAAAGTTATGGCCATTCTAAACCATAAGAAGTGCATTGTGAAGCGCCCTCTAAGGGCCACAGTGAAAAGGTGTCCGTATTAGGGTTTCGCATCCCAAAAGACCCCCGGGTACCAAGTTTTAAAGTAATATGTTAAAAAATTTTCATCAATTTTAAAAATTCTATTTTTATTTTTTAACTTTACCACCCTGTATCTCGGAAACGGAGCAATTTCCGACTAAGGTAAGTTGCTTTAAATCGCATTATTTTTGCCTCAGGAATATTTCCTCAGATTTTGTACAGACCTTTTAGAGACACCCTGTATTTTAAAATTTTGTAAGATCCATCATATTATTATATGTATACAGGGTGACTCGGATCTAAATGTACATACATCACCAGGAGATAGTGGACATCTTGGGGGTTCTAAATAATCTATCTTTAGTGGGTCCATCTTTCCTCGTTACTTAGATACAGAGTGTTTTATAAGGTTTGGCTCATTTTTGTTTTTGCCATAATTCTTTTAGCACCCGGTATAAAATGTTCATATTCGGTGGAAATATTTTGAGTAGCTATCGCTTCAAAATGCCGTATGAAAATTTTTTGAAATTCAGGTCTGGACTTTAAAAACAAGACTGATTTCATTTTTTTAAATTCAACACCCTGTATATCATATTTTTGTCAATTTTATTTATTATTTGGAAAACACATAAAAAACTAATTCTAATGACATACTTATCAAAATCCCCGCACTCGCCGCTCAGCCATAATAAATTGCTCTTCTTTAGATGTTGAAACACATACAAAATAATAACTGTTTTTATAACGACAATAATACCAATAATAACAAAAATAACAAAAACATAATTATTTGAGAATATTTTCAAAATGCCCACCACTAACTTCTTCACATTTTCTTCCTCTGATATTTAAATTTGAAACTGCACTTCTGATTACACCTGGTCTATTTTTTATTTCCTGAAATGAAGTGATAATGCGTTGCAAGAGCTGGGCCCGTGTATTAATTTCTTCCTCGTAAACTACATTTTTCATATACCCCCAAAAAAAGAAGTCCAGCGGGTTAAAGTCGGGAGATCTTGCTGGCCAAGAATGGGGCCCCCCACGACCTATCCATCTGTAGGGATATCTATTGTATAAAAGTTCGGAAACAATTCTTGCATAATGTGGAGGGGCTCCATCGTGTTGGAAATACATTCCTCTTAAATTAACATTCTCATTTTGGAGAAGATTTGGCAAAATGTTTTCCAAAAAGTGTAAATATTGGTTTCCATCTAATCTTTCTTCAAAGATGTGTGGGCCAATCAATTTACCATTGATTATAACTGCCCAAACATTTATGGAAAATCTATGTTGCGAGTGCGACCGCCTAATAGCATTTGGATTTTCTAGAGACCATAGATGACAATTTCTGGAATTGTTGACTCCATCTCTGGTAAACTGAGCTTCATCGGTCCACAAAGTCCGGTGAACATCTCTTTGGTGCCTCCTAATCCACTTACAAAAAACCAAACGGTTAGCATAATCACCTGGTTCCAACCTTTGTACCTATTGAATATGATAAGGATATAAGCCTTCATTTTTTATTGTTGAATGGGTTAATTTTTGCGTTATATGCAGACTTCTAGCAATTTTCCTTGTGGATGTTTTTGGATTTTCTTCAATCAAATTTAAAATGTCTTCTTCCTGTTGAACTGGGTGTCTTACAGGTTGATCAATATTATTTTGTGTCGGAAAATGTCCTTGTTCATGAACAAAAGAAAATACATTTGAAAATGTTTGATGGTGTGGACATCTTCTTCCAGGAAACCTTAATTCATACTCTCGAGAAGCGGCTCGCCCGTTACCAACGCAAAATCCATATAGGTACAAATATTATATCAGCGTATTCTTGGTTTGAAAATTGATGGGGCATTTTAAACGAGAAGTAAATGTTTAACAAAAATATCCTCGTAATGCCCAAAAATCTGACAGGTTACAACTGACATTGACTTATTATGTTTTGTTGCCCCCCAATATTTCGTTGTTCTGAGGTGCCGAGCAATGGAGTCAAATTGAATTGAAAATTTTCAAATTTTCAAACACGCCGCTATTTTATTACTTTGGTTTGTTTCTTATTATTGGTATTATTGTCGTTATAAAAACAGTTATTATTTTGTATGTGTTTCAACATCTAAAGAAGAGCAATTTATTATGGCTGAGCGGCGAGTGCGGGGATTTTGATAAGTATGTCATTAGAATTAGTTTTTTATGTGTTTTTCAAATAAAAAATAAAATTGACAAAAATATGATATACAGGGTGTTGAATTTAAAAAAATGAAATCAGTCTTGTTATTAAAGTCCGGACCTGAATTTCGAAAAGTTTTCATACGGCATTTTGAAGCGATAGCTACTCAAAATATTTCCACCGAATATGAACATTTTATACCGGGTGCTAAGAGAATTATAGCAAAAACAAAAATGAGCCAAACCTTATAAAACACTCTGTATCTAAGTAACGAGGAAAGATGGACCCACTAAAGATAGATTATTTAGAACCCCCATGATGTCCACTATCTCCTGGTGATGTATGTACATTTAGATCCGAGTCACCCTGTATATACCCTGAATATAAGTATGTATATACCAAAATTAAGAATTTCGAAAAAAATATCATTGTAATTCCTTTATAAAAGCCTGGTAAGAATCCTAATTTAGGTAACTCCTATAATAGGCATATTTCGTTACTTGCCTGTATTCGTAAAACATTGGGAAGATTTATTAAGATTCGACTGGAGTATTGGTTACATAATCATAACCTTTTACCGTAAAACCAGTATGCTTACAAAAAAGGCTTTGATGCATTGGATGCTCTTTCTCGTATTGCAGTTAATATTCAAATATCTTTCTCATATTATGAATATCTTACGTCATTCATTGTCTCCTGACAATCAGGATAAATTATGTTAAATGTTTATGTGTTATTAAATTTATAATGCAAATAAAAACTGGCTGTAATATTTTTCCTACTGTGAGACTGGCTGTTTGGGCATTTAGCTAAATGCCATTAAAAAAAAATAATAATGTGATGCCAAACACTAACACAAAATAAAAATTATAAGCTTAAGATCCCTTTTTCTTGGGAAAATTCTTAAATAATGCTAATTTTAGATGAAAATGCTATAAAAATTAAAAAAAAAAAACCCTAATGAAAATTGGTTTATAATGACATTTTTGTGTAGAAAAAAATTTGAGCGGTGCATTTGAACAAAATAGGCGATATTTTGAACGACCTATCTACTACAGTATAACTATGTACTTACACCTTTATTTTTTACATTAAGCTCCAAAATATGTTGCCTCCGAAGCTCAACTTCATCACACCAGGCTCTTCGATCTGTCGCTGACCAATATTTCTTTATTCGAGCTTCTGATCGGGCATGTGGAATATCTAGGGGTTCTCCATAATTAAATATACGTTCTTTCTTGTTGATAAACGACATGCTTTTTACCGAATCGATGGAAAGCCACTTTATAGATAATTCAAGTTATTCTTCATGAATGTATGTGTTAATAGTATGTGTATTGTGATATTATGCGTGTAAAATTAGAAAACGTGTATAAAAAAGAAAAAGTGTCAACCGTGACAGACTGTATATAATATATTATGACCAGTTTTTTCGCTCATAACCTTCTTATCACTAGTAAATATATCGAAAGGTTATTTGGGAAGTTACCTGCAAAATCTAAAAGATCGATATCAAAACCACATACTTTTTCTTGTATAACAGTATATTAGATACAAGTTTCTGAAGGCATCATTTTAGAGCACTTGTCTAATTTAAAAACGAGCCGCAAAGTGTGGAGATTTTTAAAAGATAAGTGCCTTAATGTCTCATTAAACGTGTAGTTTACAATACTTTTTATATTTGGGTTTTTAGCGTTTAATAGTTATTTATGATATAAGTGTTAGAAGTACATTTTTAAGGCACGCTCGTTCTGCAAACTACAAATACTTTTAACACAAATATCATACAATATTTTTTCTACAAACGGCAATAAAAAGCATACAATAATTGAAAATTAAATAAATGTTTAGAATCTCTTACATCCAGGTAGTTTCTAATAGCATCGTATATTTATATTAAATTAGTTCATATTTTTCAATAAAACCTAGCAACCATCATTGTTGACTGATTTGTTTACAGAAAAATAAATTTATAAAATGGTGTGAAAACAAAGGCGTTTCTGGAAAGTATTCCGAAAACATATTCCTGACCTATTTTGAGGAAAAGGCAAAGGTATGGAAGTCATCTTCTCTTTGGTCCCATTATTCAATGATCAAAGGTATGCTACGTGTAAATAACGACGTAGATATCAGCAAACATTTTAAATTGATTGCCTACTTGAAGCGTTAAAGAGAGGGTTACCAGGCCAAAAAATCAAAAATTTTTACTAGAGACCAAATTGAACAGTTTCTGAAGTGCGCACCGGATGATGAGTACCTTCTGATGAAATTAGCTACGATTGTAGGAGTATTTAGTGCCTGCCGCGGGGAGGAGCTTTGTCAGTTGACTCTTGACAACGTGGAAGATATGGAGACTTCATTAGTTATTAAAATATCAGATATCACGAAATTTCACTATCGTTGAAAAATTTTATTTTGATTTTTATCCAAAATATACTGATCTTCGTCCAGCAGATGTCGTACATCGGCGGCTCTTCTTAAAATATGTAAAAGGTAAATGTACCAGAAATCCGGTCGGAATTAAAACGTTCGGAAAATTTCCTGCTGCTATAGCTAGATTTCTGCAACTTCCAAATTCAACACTCTTTCGCCGTTCCTCTGCGAGCTTACTTGCCGATGCTGGAGCAAATTTGACGACAATTAAAAGGCATGGGGATGAAAATCCTCAACCGTTGCGGAAGGGTACATCGTGGCAACATCAACTGGGCATGCTGCTGTTTCTGTTTAATCCTTCTCAACCGCGAAAAACAGCAGAACTGAGGAAGGAATTCATTTTTCATTCATTGTACTATTGTAGCACCCCTTAGTTCCGCCGCGCTCCGCACTACCGCTCTCGATGGCGCCACCCGTATTCATCGCCGAGTGCCGCGCCGTACTACCCTTAGCAGCTTCACCCCCACCTGTGACGTCAGCCGCCAGCGCCTTGATAAGCAGCCACCAGCCCTTAGGACGGCAGTTCTTCTCGAGCTCGCTCTCTCGCCTCTACCTTGGCATCCTGGTTGGGATCCTTGACGTGCAGAAGCTACGCTTGAAAGACAACGCGACGCTGCTACTCGAGCGCTCTAGGTGTGAGCCTTGATAGTGGTACTCTGACGGATTATCGACATTCGTGCGGAAATTCTCAACAGCGCTATTTACTTGTTATCATACCTTTGTACATATATTCTTGTTTTAATAAACTATTAAAACCAATCCGTGTCTTAAATAAAATACATAACACTCCCATCGGTGTTAAACTATTAATATAAGTGTAAATAAATAAAATAGAAATGCTTTTTGACGTTTTTTTGAAAAAATTTACATTTTACTTTTAACACTAGTGCCTTAAAGTAAGTATTTTAAGGCTAGTAGACAGTGTTTAAAGTTCCATTTTTAACACGTTTGTAGAAAAACTTTAAATGATTTCTATTCCTACTTAAATTGATATTATTCTTATGCGGTTGGTAATATTTTCACAATATCAAGTCTGTCATGATAAAAAATATGTTTGACGTATACACTATCAGCTTGTTTTATATTAATTTTCAAGAATTCCATATCTCTTATTTTAAATATCTAACTTTGCCGACTCGCAACGCATAAATGCGTAACAGAATTATTTAGTTTTTGAAGTACGCGCGTGACAATTAAATACAATACAATAATGGTGGATTTATACAGACAAATAAGAAATAAGAAATAACATAACAAATAAGAAATAAGAGATGAATGTACACACCTGTCGTAAGGCGTTTATACAGACAAATAACATAAAATAAAAATAAGAAATAACCTTGAAGTTGGTTATCTTTTAACTTTTATGTTATTTCTTATTTGAAAATGGAGCTGCGCATGCCCGATCTGATTTAGTTGTCAGTTTTTTGGGTTTTTGTGGTTAGAATCGTAAAATATTATTATCTTTTTTAAAAAATATTATTACCCTTTATTTTCCTTGGTATTATTGGATTGGAAATCGCTTATTTCCTGAATTTCCACTTCTAAAATTTGCAAAAATGCCTAGAAGCCGATGTGTTGACACTGTTGACAGTCCTTATTTTATTCTTATTTTATTTGCTGTATAAATGGTAACTAGCTCTGTTATTTTATTTCTTATTTCTTATGTTATTTCTTATTTCTTATTTGTCTGTATAAATCCACCATAAGTCACCTTAACTAAAAAATAGATCATAAAAAACTGGTTACCTGTTAGATCAGTAGAGTTATAAAATATTGACATGTTTGACAGAAATAAGGCAAAATTTATTATATCAGCACATGGACATCTAAAGTGCAGTTGTAACATTAGCTCCTGATCTCTACCTATTTGTAATTTTTTGTATGTTTCGAAATTACAATAATTTAAAATGACTACTTACGTGCAAAGAAAAAATAGAATGTGGATGGAAGAAAAGGATGTTAAACCGGAACGACGAAGATCCGATTCTCGTCTAAAATCGTACTCTTCTTCTACGGATATTAGAAATTGGTGCGACAATGTTGAAGACCGCCGGCAACATATCATTGAACTAATTTACAGTGATGTTGAGCAGGTTTGTAGTGTTTATACCTTTGTAGTTTTAAAAAGTTAGGCCACCCTTAGCCAATGAAAATGCATGCAAAGTATTGCATTATTCATGTCATTATTATTATTATTCTTTTTTTAATAATAATACGAACATTAGTAATTGTAACGTTTGGCTAATTAGGACTGTTCAGTGTCAAAAGGAAAAGAGAAATATTCCACAAAACAATATAAGTAAAACCCTCGCATCACTGCCATATTATGATACCTAATATGGTGTAGTCTGGGCCTCTTAGGGCTAACTACGTCAGGTTTCTCTTAAACAAAAAAGTAATTTATTTTGGATTTGTAAAATGTATGAATTGATGATGCCGTTACATGATTCCAAATCTTTTTTAGGGTTTTGGAAAACTAATTCCCATAGAAGCAATTATACACTCACTTTTAGCAATGGCAAATGTGGATATAGCGAAATTACAAAACTGTATGAAACAACTTTGGGATTTTATCAATAGTTTGAACCTATCAACTGATGAATTGCAGAGACTTAGAGATATGGTAAGAATTTTTGTACAGGGTCTTCCAACGAGGACTGAACAGGGGCTCATTTTCGAGCTTCCTTGTATTTAAAGAAAAATCCAAAATAGCCAATCGATGTACTTTTTCCTGCAGAATTCAAAAATGAAACCAAAAATTTATTTGAACCAGAAACAAAAGAGTTACGCTATGGATAAGGTGTTTTTTAAATGGAACATAGCTTTTTTTATACGATTTTTGGAACGAGTGATTTTTTTTTTGTCCGTTCTGATTAAAATATTTAATATTGTGACAGCTATTTTTATTAAATTTTAATGTTTTATCCAGTATAATTTAACTTTAACCTGTTTGAAACATACACTAGGTAATAAAGGTATAATCACCTTTGAATCCTTCAAAGTCAAAAAATTTGACAAATTTACTATAATATTGCCGAAATAAAATATTCGTTAGATGAGAGATTGCAAGATTGTTATCTTGTTCTACAAATGCCAAGAAAATGCAAGAGAAGCCAGGAGAAGATTTATTGCAAATTTTCACAGAAATATATCCGTCAATACTATTCTAAGGATAAAGAACCTATTTGTGGAAAATAAAACATTACATGACAGAAAAAGAAATCCAGAAAGGAATAGGAATCGAGACCGTGCCATTGTGAATTATTTTCGACTGAATCCAACCAAATCAATTTCGGACGCAGTTCGGGACGTTCAATACGGCGGCAGTGTAAGACGTAGAAGAGTTACCCAAGGAACTGTTCACAGGACTTTAGGAAATCATAAATTTAAGTCTTATCATATCCTTCCACTTCAACATCTAACACCGGCACAAAAAGAACTTCGCTTCCAATTTGTTTCCCAAATTGTGATTCGGAAAGAAACCGAAGACCCTAATTTATTCAGAAATATCTTATGGACTGACGAAGCCACATTCACAACATCGGGGGTTTTCAATAGACATAATAATCATCACTGGGCCGTTGGAAATCCAAGACAATTTCAGACAATTAAATTTCAAGGAAGGACTTCAATCCATGTTTGGTGTGGCATAAAAAATAATAGAATTTTGGGACCAATATTTTTTAACGGGACTTTAAATGGACAGAGATACTACGAGTTCTTAGAAAACGAAATTGAGAACTTTTTGGAAGATTTACCATCAGAAGAATATCAAAATTTAATTTGGCAACATGATGGGGCCCCTCCGCATGCCGTGCGTGAGGTTACTCAATATTTAAACGGACGCCATGAAGAATGGATTGGTAGAAATGGAACCTATGCTTGGCCACCCAATAGTCCCGATTTGTCAATATTAGACACATTTCTTTGGGGTCATTTAAAGAACGTGGTATACAAGCAGCGAAACCACGATATTGGAGAGATCATGCAGAAAATTCTGAATGAAATAAATCGCTTTAACCAGGAAAATCACAGTATAACAGCAAGTTTGGAAAGGCTACAAAGAGGTTATCGCACATGTTTCGAGAACAACGGAGGTCACATTGAACAATTAAATTATTAATGTTTTTTTTTTAAATTAGTATATAGTTGGATTTCTCTTTCTGTCATGTAATTTTTATTTTCCTCAAATAGGTTCTTTATCCTTAGAATAGTATTGACGGATATATTTCTGTGAAAATTTGCAATAAATCTTCTCCTTGCTTCTCTTGCATTTTCTTGGCATTTGTAGAACAAGATAACAATCTGCAATCTCTCATCTAATGAATATTTCATTTCGGCAATATTATAGTAAATTTGTCAAATTTTTTGACTTTGAAGGATTCAAAGGTGATTATGCCTTTATTACCTAGTGTATGTTTCAAACAGGTTAAAGTTAAATTATACTGGATAAAACATTAAAATTTAATAAAAATAGCTGTCACAATATTAAATATTTTAATCAGAACGGACAAAAAAAAATCACTCGTTCCAAAAATCGTATAAAAAAAGCTATGTTCCATTTAAAAACACCTTATCCATAGCGTAACTCTTTTGTTTCTGGTTCAAATAAATTTTTGGTTTCATTTTTGAGATCTGCAGGAAAAAGTACATCGATTGGCTATTTTGGATTTTTCTTTAAATAAAAGGAAGCTCAAAAATGAGCCCCTGTTCAGTCCCCGTTGGAAGACCCTGTACATAGTTGATGTGTATTTATCAATCGTCAAATTTGTTTTATTTCATTTAACACCTTGTATTCACAAAAAAATAAACATCAATAATTCTAGACATACATCAGAACTAAACGGTGGTTGTGCGATGTTAACTATCCACGGTTGTCTTAAAACTTTGATGACTATATTTGCTTGATGACACGAACTCAGATAGCTCGTTCCAGAGTACTTACCTAATCCTAAAAAGCTTCCAAACATCCAATTTTGTGCAATACCGCTTGGGTCTAAACATACGAATTGACACCCTATAAACCGGTTATTGTGAACTCTTGGACTAAGATAGGTGTGGTTAAATATAATTATTTTTATGTAAGAAATCTGTGGGTTTGTTGTGTACCATTAATTAGGGGAGACCCCGTATATTTGAAATAAGTAACTAAAGCTTTACAGTTCTTCTCACAATAAACGATTTTGACCTTTCAACTGCAATGGAACTAAAGGTTCTAAATCAACTTTGAGCATACGGGTACGGTATAAAACTTGCCAAAAACAGGTCATCCGAAAACTGCTAGAAATGACGAGAAATCCCTGGATGTTTTGCTTGCCCTGTAAGAAGAACCACATATTCCAAAACTTACCCTCGTACATGACAACAGCGAAAAATCCCCCAAACGATATCTTTAAAGAAAATAAAATGTTTCCGTATAGATTCAAGCTGTCCCAGAGGACGACCTTAATAGGCGCATGCAATTTTGTCAAAAAGTAATGGACTACATAGACATACAACCTAACTTTGTAAGTTCAATTTTATCTTCTGCCAAGGCCACTTTCTTCGTCAGTAGGCACAACTGTCGGTACTGATCAGACCATAATCCCCATTGGATGATGGAGTACCGTACTCAACATCTCCAAAAATTAATTGTGTAGACGGGTATAATTGTAAACCATATTATAGGACCTTTCTTTCTTCACGAAAACTTGACAGCTAATTGCTACTTAGATCTGCTAGAATTATACCAACTTTGATAACTTTGTATCATTATCATGATGACGATCAAACATTTGATTTCAGCAATGTCAGAAAGTATTTAGATTAAACGTTTTTTGGAAAACGAATAGGTAGGAGAGCGCCCACTGAATGGCCTCCTAGATCTCCAGATCTAACACCCTTAAACATCTACCTCTAGGATTATTTACAGACTGTCTTATGTCGCACAAAACCTAACTCTTTAGAGGATCTTGAAAACAGAATTTTAGATGTTGTGCATGCTATTTCTCGTGAACATTTGCAAAACAACGTGCTTTTGTAATATTCAGAGAGGACACTGGCAGGTGGATAAAGGACGACATTTTAAATATTTTATTAATATAAGTAAAAGCTAATTTGGTTATTGAAAAATTGTTACTAATTGTTGTTAAATAAAATGTACTAAATTAACTTGGCCATATTTCCTAAATCGTTAAATTTAGACATAATATCGTATGCTACAGGAGAAATGTTTTAAATTGATTGAGAATTTAGAATATCTAATTATATACACGGGGTCCCATAAAAAAAATAACATAACCACTTGACAGTCAATGATGTTACTGACATATAGTAAACACAGAGTACAGTAAAATTTTAGCCCTATCCATAGATCGCCAAAAACCCAGATCCATTATCACTTTTCATTCTCCTATAATTAAGCCATTCCGAAACATTTGCCCAACCCTGCGTATACACGACGAACCTCTCTAGTCCATCAGCATGGGGTTTGGCTTAGTGTTCTTCGTACGACACTTCGACTCTGTATAAAAAGGTATTTATATGCAGAATGTCACTATTCTCCACGACCATTACTAAATGCAATAATTCCAAAATCATTTTTGATAATAGAATGTAAAAATTCTCGCTCTTGAGTTGGAATATTTATTCTGAAACACTTGCTTCTTATGCGTTTTGCGTGTATTTTCATTCCATAACAAGATACGGAATGAATATTCTGTAATTGATCTAAACGACATAGGTTGCCATGAATTTCGAAACTGTCAGTGTCAGATAAAAATGTCCGCGTTGTAATAATTATTTTCAGACAAATTTTAGTGCCAAGTCAAAAAATGAGTGAAAAATCGGATGAATCAGATATGGAACTGGATAATACTCCACCTGAAATTACGAATATTGCAAATAAATAACTTAATTGCTTTGTACAGATTTTATTTGTTTTTATTCGTACTTTTTGGTCGTGGAGAAAATATAGTCTGCTACTCGGCTAGAATGAAAATTCGATACTCGTGGTTCCTCTCCCTCGCTACGCTCGCGTTACGGAATCTACTACTCTGGAACTACCCTCCTAAGGTCGTATTCCTAACTAATATACTCGTCATAGGTTAAGGGCGAATGTAAATTCGCAAACACAATGCTCATAAATCCACCTAAAGAATTTTTCCCGGAGAGCTTACACGGGGTCGGATTAAGCTTTTACAGGGCTCGTATCCTTTTTTTTAGTATATCTTCGGCCATCATTTTCAAACATTTGTATATTTTAGAGTAGCGTAGTAACAATGAACTTGCTGCATCCTCTTTGCAGCTTCATCGCGTACTGCTAAGAGATTTCATTGTGCTACGAAGAAAGCATAAATATATTGTAAAAATGAGAAAAAAATCGTAGCTTTACGGCATATATTCTCCAAATAAATTAAGGTAATGGGCAAACCATGGAACGAAGAAAGCAGCTTTCACTGTTTGTGTGTATATTATGCTTGCAGGACTATGATACCATTCACCTATGTTGCTGGCATTATCATAGGATCGCCCGCGGCAATATTTCAATTCTAGACCATCACCTTTTAAGAAATTCGTGACTACTTCGGACTAAAATATTCCAGTATGTCTAAATATTGGGATAAATCCTAAAAATCTATCATGCACACCTTCGCTGGATTAGCAACCAATAATAATGGACAGTTGATCAATGTGGGATAAATCAGGTGTTGAATCCACTATGATTGAACAATGTTTTGCACCTTTGATTTCTTTTGTGATTTGTGCACGAGCTTTTAGCTGGATAAATTCCTCGCATATTGTCTTTGATAGATAAGAAACACTATCCTGTCCTCTGTTTCCAAATTTTTTAATATATGCTTTTAGAAAAGGGTCGAAATCCAATAGCCGCGATGGGTAGGTGTAAGGAAATTTGTTATATTTAAAAGGGGCCCTCCGAAGGTTTTTGGGGGCCTACGTGCCAGAGCCCGGGGGCTGCAGCCCCCAAAGTCCACCTTAATTCGGGGTTGAGCTCTTCCCTGATCGTAAACAAAAATAAAGGTGGATAATGTATGTAATTAATTTGTGTTGGGCTACATTCTTGGTGAGATCGTATATCCATTATGGGTAGAAATAAAATTACTTATTATGTTTCACAATTTTAAATTTACAGTGGTTTTAAAATCAATTTAAGTTTATCTCCCTGCTTGACAACTGCTTTTATTCCGTTACGCAACTAACAATTCGTCTTTTGTTTGTTTCAAGACCGCAAATATGGACAAGCTATGTAGACAAGCGATAGCACAAGAGGAGAAATGCCAGGAAGCATGTACGACCCAGGCGCGCCAAAACATGGAAAAAGCTATATCTGACGCTTTAATAATGAACACTATATATGATGAAGGTGGCGAGGATGATGAAGGTGGCGAGGATGATAAACCATCAAGTCCCCGAATTAGGAATAGAGTCCATGGACCCGCAAAAATGGTATAGTTTCTGCTACTGCGATTGTTAGTAGTGTTTTTAGTCTTAAAAGAATCTGAGCACTAATTCAAAAGGTATTATTAGCTTTAAAATTTGAAAATTTTTATGAGATAAAGATATAACCGCCAGATTCTTGAACGAATATTACCAAAATTTCAAAAATATATTTTTAATTGTTCTCTAGATATACTTACAGTGTGGTGATTTTGAAAACTATAGATATTGAAAATTGGTTAAATTGGACAAGTGTTAGACGAATATATTTGAAACTTAAAACTGCTTAGTACGCGATTCTATTTTTTTTTTGTTTTTAAGATATTTTAAAAATCCAAAAAGTTGCACTTTCAAAAACATGCTATAGCTTCTTTATTATTCACTATTTTGGCAATCTGTAAAAGTATTTTTAAAGCAACTTTTTAAGTATATTTCAGTTTTGCAATTGGATTTTGAACACGACGTCTTAGTTATTTTGTAATATCATCAGGATTATTTTATCTTATGGACGCCATATTGTATTTTGTACTTAATCTTCACAACACATCAAATGTGAAAACAGCACTAGGACTCCCAAAAATCAATGCCAATGTAAAATGCTTCATTTTCTAGTACTCACACAACACTGCTTGCATTGTTTCAATCAAGATCTCTACAATAATCTATGAATTAAAAATAAAATCTAGTAGCCTATGACCACTACCTAACATTTGAAAATGAAACAAAAAGACTACTTGTCAAAACAAGTAAAAGTAATAGTTTCTATTAATATATCTTATGACAGCTTCTTACATAACTTGCAGAAGGTCCACAATTAAATTTTAAACAATAATAGCTCATAAATCGCCACTTTAATAAAAAACTTGCATTCCTTATGTTTTGTCCAGAGCCTCAAGATGTATTAGAATTTGTCAAAGAAGTGCTGTGTTGTCATTTAAGAAAATGAGTTGCCTTGAAATAGCGCCCATTCTGGCAACAACTCGTTTACTCTTTCTACATATTTTTCTTAGTTCGTCTAATTCCTTAAAACTTTGCTTTAGGAACTGTAGGTCTATGTCTTCAAATACAGAAGGTAGCCTATGTCAAGTTTTAAAAAAATAACCCTGCATAAGACCGTTTCCACTCGGATCTCTTAGTGCTTACGAAAATTTATTCATAAATACCTGCCTTTTAATATTTAGATCCTGCCATATCTTCTGAACTGTGTGCCCTTCATTGAGCCAGGTTTTGTGGGTGTAATACAATGTCTTTCCCTTTTTCCGTAATTTTTCAAAGTATTCTTCCCGCCATACAATAATTCCATTTCTTTTAATTTGTAGGCATTTTCGATTTCCTTTAATATACCTACAATCAATTTCTTTTAAATAGTTTTGTTAAAGTGCCACATATTTCTGCAGGATCCAATGTGCTTAGTTCGGGATTTCGTTCCCGAATTCAATGGTATACGTTTTTAACTATTAATCGTTCTTTTATTGTTACGTGAAAAGTTTTTGTAGGTGTAATAATAATAATAATAATAATAATAATAATAATAATAATAATAATAATAATAATAATAATAATAAGTTTATTTTAAATAGTTACAATATAATATACATGGTTAATGTTATTTCTTAATAAACTTATTCATAAATTCCCCAGAAAACGTGCTTGTTAGGGCAATTCTTATTTATTTAATAGTATTTAAGATTATAAATATTTAAGAAAATTTCTATAATAAGTTGTAAGTATTAAACAAACGCTACTCTCTCGATGATATATTATTAAATTTCTGAAAAAGATTAATTATATAATTGATTTACAATAATATTAAATAGCATTAGTTATAGCATTTCCAAAAATATTTTTAACGTGTATAACTAGTTGATTAAGGTTCGGTAATATCCATAGTTTACTCAATTAAAGTAAATAGTTAAAAACACTAAATAAAGTAGATTTTGGCCTACCATCATGTGCGAGCCCGTTATTAGTATGTTGTTCAATACGTCCATACGTCTGTAATAGTTTGTGAGTATTTTTAAAAATAATTCATTGGTTGTCGGTATTTAAGTAATTTAACCTCCAATTCAGTCTTTGATCAAAGATAAATCCCAGGTACTTGACTTTCTTGGATCAATTCGCTAGAACACTACTGACTCTGAGCCTCGTTTTAATCTTGGTCTTACAATATTTATTTAGCAACTTATTAAAAATGTATCGTTGGATTCCTAACTACCAGTGGCGTATTTAGGGGGGGGTCCGGGGGGTCTGGACCCCCCCCCCCCCGTGGACTCAGTAGTAAAGAAAACTGAAATTCACATTCATTTATTTGCAATAAATAACATGAAACATTATTTCAAATTTTCCAGATGTTTGGGGATTTCCATAGTCTTTTAGTTTAATAATTGTTGAATTTTATTTTTCGTTCCGTGTTTTCTAATTCAGGTGAGTAAAATAGTATACCGTTATACATACCTTCAAAAAACTAATATTTCAAATGCAAATATTGGCGTTTATATTTAAAAATTGCTTTATTTCTACGTTTTTTTTGAGACGGGCTATCAAAACGTAAAATTTGTAAGTTTAGACATTCCAAAAAAGGGCGTGGCACCTAAAAAAATTTTGCCTGCGGCGCATTTTTTTAAGAAAGATAAGTGGACCCCCCCCGTGTCACAATCCTAAATACGCCACTGCTAACTACTCTAAAAGTTTGGCAGGAAACGTTCGACATAATATTCGGATTATATTTGATGTCACTATCTTTTAAACAATATTAACTTTTTCGGATCGTCGTACCGTCGGATAACGGATGCATAATGCCGAATTTTCATGCATCCGACGATACGATGATCTAAAAATATTCCGATTGGATAAAATATTTTAAGGTAAATGTCATGTGATTATTTTTAAAAATCATCCGACGTCGGAGAAAGTTAAAATAATCAAATCTAACCTGAACTAATCCGTTCGACTTGGAAAATTAACGGTTGAACTGTTGACATAATTTAATTTAAGAACAAACTGGCTAAACTGAACAATTTTCTTCAACTAGTGTAAGGACCACTGGTTATAAGTATCTCCCACAGTATTTTTATATAGTGCGTTTACAGGTTACAAGAATAAAAGGGCTAAGAAATGGGTTTGAGATTGAAAAAGACCCAACAACGCCCGGGAATATTACGATTAAGGCCGCCCGCTCCCCTAAACCATTACTGGGGTCCAAAGCTACCGAACCAGGTTCGGCTTTAATGACGGGCAACTCCCGAGTAGCAGGACTTTCTAGTGCAGACAAAACGAAACAAATTGATGGTGGTGTCGGTCTTGATGATAAGCTAGCGGTAAGTTTAGTAGAAGTATCCAATAAGAAGCCTCATCGGGGGTTCTTTGTTGCGTTTTTATTTTGCCCAATAAAAAATGAGCTGAAAGTTTTTCCATTAAACTAATCTCTCTAACTCGTTTTATAAATTTAAATCTATCATTTGATTTGAAACACATATACGGTATTCTTAATTTTATAATACTTTATTTTATATTTTATCATACATTCTCCACCAAAAGCGTTCAATGACTTGGAGATTCTTGAAGCTAATTATGATGCTGCAGCGATCAATTGTTCGTTATGAGTAAATGTAAGTCAAGAAAGGGGTTTTAATAAAATAATCAGTTCGTACAACAAGTTTTGAACTCATTAAACAGGGAAGCCTGTTTAATCATAGTAAATCTTATTAAGAAGAAATAAAACATTATCTTATAATTGGAAGTACGCTCTGGTTTCTTCAGATGGTCGACTGCGACCTTATTTAACATTATCAACGATTTCCTCTCAGGGGATACAAATAAGATTCTTATAGAACGTCAACCAACACTAATTATTATATCGACACTGTTAAAAACGTAGAACTAAACTAATATATGGGAGTATGGGAGACTGCTTTACCTTGTTGCACTTTCATGGTTATTTCCTCTTACAAGCAATTGATATTCTTATTATTAATTACGTCCAAAGACTCTGCCGCCAAGATAAAAACGCATCCCTACAAGAATTGTGCAGGGAAATACAAACCCATGCCAATACGAACCATCCAAGGGAGATGTTCCTAAAGATAGAATGTCTCAATCGAAACTTTAAACCCAAAACTGGGTCAATTAAGAATAACGGTGGACATCTCATCACCAACTTGAACGAGATTATTGAGGTGTGGCGCACATATTGTGAGAGTCTTTATTCTGATGTTCACTTCCAAGCTCCTCTTTTGACGTATGAGCGTGAGCCGGATATTCTCTTTTCGGAAGTGGAACATCCCGTTAAGAAATTGAAAGCCGGTAAAGCCACAGGCATTGATGCGATTCCTGCTGAAACGTTAAAATGTTTGGGTGATGACGGTCTGCATCTTTTACATCGTATCTGTCAGAAAATTTGGTCCTCCGGTTTTTGGCCACACAAATGGAGCACTTCAATTTTTATTCCACTTCATAAAAAGGGATCGCTGACAGACCCAGATAACTATCGGCTACTCTCATTGATCTCTCATTCAAGCAAGGTGCTACTATATATTTTGAAATCACGTTTGGAGGGTTTTATTGACTGGCAAATATCTCCAGAGCAGGCAGGTTTCGTTAAGGGACGTGGTACGCGCGAACAGATCTTGAACTTGAGACAGATTATTGAGAAAGCCAGAGAACATTATTTCCCAGTCTATATCTGCTTCGTGGACTACTCTAAGGCCTTTGACAACGTAAAGTGGCCCAAGCTTTGGGATATTCTTTTATCCATGGGAGTTCCTTATCACTTGATATTTCTCATACAACAGCTCTATGAATCCAACACAGCCCGAGTGAGAGTTGACAGCAACATGTCTGGTCAAACCACAACAAAAAAAGGAGTTCGCCAAGGATGTGTATTGTCGCCGATGTTGTTTAACATCTATTCCGAGTTTGTGATGCGGGGGGTGCTGGACGGATGGCAGGGTGGTGTGACTATTGGTGGTGTCAGGATATCCAATTTAAGGTTTGCTGACGATACAACCCTTATTGCTGCTTCTCAAGGCGAACTGTTAACTCTACTTAACATCTTGGAACAACAGAGTGAAGCATATGGTCTTAGTATCAACTACAAAAAGACCAAAGTTATGATCGTGGACAGAGAACATGATAATCACCCTGCAATAACATCAGTAGGCCGCTGTCAGGTAGTCCAAAGTTTTGTATACCTTGGTTCTTCGATCGATAACTCGGGAGGTTGTGAGGTTGAAATCCGACGGCGCATTCAACAAGCACGGTCAGCTATGACTAAACTGACTAGAATATGGCGTGATAATAATGTCACCAAAGCCACCAAAATGTCGCTGGTTCAGTCTCTTGTCTTTTCCATATTTATGTATGGCTCTGAAACTTGGACTGTGAGAAAGGCAGACCGCCACCGCATAGATGCTTTCGAAATGTGGGCTTGGAGAAGAATGCTAAGAGTTCCTTATACAGCCCACCGAACTAATGTTTCTATATTGAGTGAACACGGAAATCCAAAGCGACTATCTTCCATTGTCTTGACGCGTATCCTGACGTTCTTCGGCTATATCCATTGAAGTGATAATATGGAAAAACTTGTTGTCCAGGGTCATGCTCCGGGAGGACGGCGTCGTGGCCGTTCTCCTACACGCTGGGTGGATGCGACAAAACAATTGCTAAATACTAGCGTCACAAGAGCGACCGAATTGACAAATGATCGTGAAAGATGGCGAAATACAATTTCTAGAGCAATTGACAACCTTCGTTTCGGCAACCCTCCAGCTCTGACTTAGAACATTTCATTTTACGAGTTCATAACATGTCTGCTAAGACATTGTGACTATGATGATGATGAATTACGTCTTAATGTTCACTTTAGCTATCGGAGCCAAGAAGTAAGCCTAGTAAACAGTTCTCAAGGAGAATTGAGAATCGAAAAATGTTGGTGATATTTATACAGGGTGTTATTTTGATCATGTTAAAAACTTCTCGGGTAGATAGAATACAAGACAAAAAAATTAAGTTTATATGAATATAGCCCTTTGAAGATAGGCTTCTTAAACTAATTATCGTTTTGTAGCTTAGGGACTACTTCAGCTACCGCAACCAATTTTGGGACATAAATTACTGTTAGTAAGTTCATCCATTTGAGCCTATTGGCCAATGTTAACTTTAACCAGGGACATACAAACCAGAGGGGTATTAGGGTAAATTTGACCCCATTCCTCTAAGGTTTCAATTTCTTGACGTCTTGACATCATATTATGATTTTATTATGCCTTTTACCTAAAGAGGGTACTCTCTGTAAAATTCGCTGTATGTCACTGTCTTAAAGAAATTAGATCAAAAGAACAATGAGGTTCCGTATAGATATCAAGAGATAAATTAATCAGCTTTATTATTATGGTAGGTAGTAACTGAAAAGAAACTTAAAATAGTAGTTGCTGAAAATGCTTGCTATCACGCTCGATACACTTATTGCACCTACGCAGTATATTTAAGTTGACGTGGTTAATACCTTCAGGCATGGTTTGGATTACTTCAGCCGCAGCGGAAATTCTAAAATCAATTAATACTTTTGCTCATCCCTGTATATTAAGGAAAAATAATTAATTTTTATTCTATAATTATTAAAATTGTGTTGAGTGCTTTGGTTCAACAAAGTTGTAATGAATGAAAAATTATAAAAATTCCTTATCACAAATAGTAAAAAAATTATATTGAACAACTAAAAGAATATTTTGTTGTTTGGCTTTACAACATCGACGTCGGTGCGACGGTGGGTGGAACTGTCGCTGTTACTAAACCTGACGCAAATCACCGGCGACGTGCTCCATCTTAACATTATACTTTTTCGACATGAAAAATAAAGATCAGAGCTAGATTCCCCCTATAAACCTTTATCTATGGCTAGATCCTACCAGCGCGGCGCGTCGGCTGGACATGTCTGGAACGTGTTGAATTTTTGTAAATTTGCGCGACAGCTGATTCTAATAAGGTACGATTGTGGTCAAAAACTAATGACGCAATAATTAGCTATTTTTTTGCCACATTCCATAGATAAAACTTTAAAGTATTTTTTGTAACCACAACGGAAATTTTGAAATTCTTTATACTTTTTTTATTTGGAAGCATTTAAAAAAAATTGTTTAACACACTTCGAATACTTTTTAAGGCAACCGAAGCCTTATGCAATGAACAACAAGCCACAATTGAACAACTCACGAAAGAAAGGGACGTATTGAAGAAAAAACTAGATGCATGCTTGAAGGAGTTACATAATTTTAAAGTAAGTAGGTATTGATAGAAAGCGTAAGTTTCAGTTTATTTGTAGCGCTGTCTGCTAACATTGGAAATGTATTTGCAAGTTTTGTGACATAATATCCAATATGCACTTCTCCAAGAAACTAGAGAGATTTTAAGCCATTGGAGTATTCAGCGGTTAACATTGCGGTTAGCAGATGAAGTATACGTACGGGGCGAAAATCTAACCTAACAAAATATAATAGATTTACTGATATCGTAGTACGATCCTCTCCTTAATACAACCATAGCTCGATTGCTCTTTAAGCCACGTATTTAACACGGGGTTTGTTGTTAATGTTGGATGGGAGAAGCGCAGCGTAAAAAATGACATAACCATTACGTTAACCGGCACGGCTATACATCACATACAAGCATACCCCTTACGATTGTGCTAATTCGTAAGCCCGATTGCTATTGATTCGATTCAAATGCTTTTTTAAAATTTGCTTTGAATGCTTGAATCTTCACCTTATGCGTCAGAAATGCTACTGTTAATATCAGCCGCTCAAAATTTCGGTGGCTTATAAACTTTCTATTCGCGCCATTCTAAAATATGTAGTTTGCCTAGATTTGCTTAAACCATCTTTGAGTGAGAAATTTTATTTTTAAAAAGCCGTAGCTAATCCATTATAGGTTGACATGTGTCTTAAAAAGCAAAAGCACCGTAATGGCGATGCATTAAAATAATGTCTACAAGTAAAGTTAAAAAAGCCTTGCGACCCGCGTAATTAAAGGGATGTGGGTTAAAATATTCACCAGAGCCGCAATCAGGCATAATGTCTTGTAACTCTTTAAAAATATACAGGGTGTCTCAAAACATACCGACAAGCTTTAAGAGACGGTAGAGGACATCAAAACAAACTTCTTTTGTTTAACAAACATATGCCTGCAAATGAGCAATGAAATCTTTTAAATCATATCCAAATAATTAAATTATTTCTTGATTCACCACGGTTTTTCGTTCGACATTTTTTGTTTCAACTACGCTTATTTTTGGGGAGCAGAAACATTTCTTTATCATAATAAACATTCCAAAGATGCCAATTTTAAGACCGTAGTATTGTAAAGGTAATTATAAAAGCAAATTTGTGACCTATTTATTGCAACATTAGTTTTGTTGATTGTTAATTCAAAATTTGTATTGAAATGGACGATAATTTCTCACTTCAACAACTTACCGATCGATATACAGCAAATAGTAAGGGAAGAGAAGCTGCACGTTTTTATAAACACAGATAACTGGAATGCCGTCAACCTCATCATACAACCTTTGCTTCACATTGCATCGTCGCCTAGAGAAAGTGTAAATCTAAAGCGTCGTGTTAGAGGTGGCCGTCCAAGAAGAACTCCTACGATTAAATTTGAAGAAGGAGTTCTACATCGTGTAGAGGGAAATCAATCCACAAATGTTGGCGCAATTGCACACCAACTGGAATCCTTCAAATCGACAAGTCGACGGTACAGCGTGTCTTACGTGAACAACTCCTCTACTCCTACCATTTACAATGCATGCAAGCTTTAAATCCATATGGATTAGTTTTTTGGGTTACAATTTAATAGAACCTCACTTCGGAAGAATAGTAATGTTTTCTGACGAGGCATATTTCACGCGCGATGGTTATTTTAATAGTAGAAACAGCCGCATTTAGCATGATGAAAATCCTCACGCTGTGGTATGTAGATAGTACGCGTACTATGATTTTTAGCTCGCAGTATTTTACACCACAATTTTGAAATAACCGTCATATACTAATTTGTTCGGCACGATATTTTTATATAGCTCATATTTCTGCGACAAAATTATTGCGCGTACTGCGCGTTCATCCTTTGGGTGTTGTTGCATTGGAAATTAAAATAACGATATGCTAATATATTGCGTTATCTAAAAAGGTGTTACGTTATTTAACACCGCAGCCTGTCTAAGGCCCATTTTATCAATATCCTGTAAGCACCAACTGGAACATAATTTCCGAGGAAACCATTGTTGAAACAGCTATCATTGCCATGGAAGTTATGGGGCTGTTATTGCTAACAGGACAATAATAAAATGGGCATAGCGGTTGTTTTGAGTATTAGACAAGAAAAATTCATCGGCATTGTGTTTGTGTTAATTGTTTCTACTAGAAAATGCCATATATTTATTCATTGCTAGAATTACTAAAATATAAATATATAGACTTAACGTTTGAATTTTTAATTCTTGTTTAAATATATATAAATTTAAAGTGGTGCGTAAGTTTCTTGCAGAAGTGTAGCTTGAAAGACAATAGTAGAAAAGTGTTGCAAGAATATATTTCAGTTATGTTTTTAAATTTAATAACGCATTTACGAATACTTAGTATTATTTCACAGGATCCGTGTTTTTGCCTGTCCAGGTGCAACCACAGCTGGATTGTGCCCGGATTTATTTTTCACGCACTAGATCCTAGTTATTTGGCTCTTATTTTATTGTAAATTATTATGCATTTCGTTGGAAGTGAAAGCATTAGGATGGTAAAAATTAAACGGTCCCGGTTTGAAAGAAATCTTAATTTTAAAAATCATTTTGGTTATCACACTCATAATAACCAATAACTCCGCCCAAAGTTTAATAAAATGTAATTCCAAAAAATTTGGCTAAAACCTTGGGAAATTGTGGTAATGTGATGTTGACCAAAAGTTGGTATGCCACCAACTTGATTTTATAGGCTGTTACCGGGCTAGAGACGTGGAAACTTAGGTATTATTGTGTGTCAATTTATGCATTTTTGAATAAATTTTTCTCAAAACGATTTACACTTTGCACATAAGTGTGTACATTTTAAAAACATTTAATACCCTCAGGGTTTTAATGAAAACTTATACCTATATTCAAGCATCACATTTTTACTAAGTTATGTCTTTAATTGTCTATAGACCACCGATAAACATACAGCTTTTGTTAACTATGTCCGATATCTATCCCTAATGATTTTTGAAATATTTCAATTTTAGTACCTTCAATTTTTTATGGTTTTTGCTATTTTTTGTCTGGAATCAAAATTGTCATGGAAAAGAATATATTTAAACATAAAGTAGATTTCGTATTTTGCAATACCTTAGTTATAAAATACTGAACCCCGAACTGCATCCCAAGTTGATCTGGTGGGATTCACACTAAAATGATTTAAAATTGATTATTCTCGATTTCTACTTCTTTGTGAATTTCTTTCTCTGTCAGGTAAAGATATATTTTCTTTAAATAGGTTCTTTATCCTTAAAATGGCATTTACGGATATATTTCTATGAAAATGTGCAATAAATCCTCTCCCTACTTTTCTTGCGTTTTCTTGACTTTTGTAATACATGGTAAAATCTGTAATCTCTCGTCTATCGAGTATTTCATACTAAATATTTTCAAAAGCGCACATTTACTAACCATTTAATTATAGTATGATGTAAACCGGTTTTTGAGAAACCTATTCAAAAATGCATAAATTACTTTCAGTTTATTGGAACTTTGACTTTCTGATGAATGCATAATAATATCTCTAGTCCCCTAGCGGCCCATAGAATCATCACAACTTTCGATTATAAGCCACAATTTAAGAACTTGTAATTCACTAAATGTACTATATTTTGCCAGACAAAGCAAAATATCAAAAACCCCTTGAAAATGTCTATTTTAATACATTGGTACTGTAGTTGAGTAAACTAATAATATCAATGGCTGACTAAGTAAATTAAAGAATTGTTTTAGTAGTCCTAATAACATAACCAGGACAAACAAGATTTTCTATTTTTATATAATTTCACAGCAAAGACAGCGTGAGATTTAAAAATTAAAATTGAAAGTAACCATTATTAAAACTTGGATAGTTTTAATTTTATTCTTTAAAAACACCTAACAATATCTATTATAAAGTGATTAGGGTCTTAAAGTTATTTATACGCTGTCAAAAATTTAATTTTATTTATTTAAAACTTATTGCATTTAAGACCCTTTGGTTAGGCTCTTACTATATAAACAGATTCATCTTTCATTACCCAATTTAGTATCTGCTACCTATTTTTAGTTTATTTATCTTTCCATCTATTCTTCCGCATTATCGTCATCAACCTCCTTATCTAACTCTTCATCTATTAATCTGTTTGGGTTTCTAACAAGGTGGCTGTTTCACAGTATTTGCCGGTGCAAACATAGAGACATTTTCAAGGGGCTTTAAGTATCTTTTTTTTAATGTCAACCTGTATGCAAGAACTCAAACTTTAGCACACCGAAGATATATTTTCGTTAAGACAGTGTACTTATTTGAGAAACTTACTGATCGTAATTATTATTCTTGTAAATGAATCACATTTTTAATAATCCACTATTCTTTTAGCGATTTTTAACCTGTATAACAAAAAGAAGCGGGCTGAACAAAAGCAAATTTTCTATATGTGATTGTAGTCCCTATTGTGACTGTGCATAATATCAAATAGATATCATTAAAGACTATTTTCTATTTTTTCATTTTCGTTTTAATTGAGGAAAATTAGAGGCACGTTACTGCTGCATGTTCAGTCTCGTAAGTTTTATCACGAACATGCAGCAGTAACAATCCTAATTTTCCTCACCTAAAATAATATTAATTAATCGGAAAATATTTTATTTTAATAATTGCAAAATTAAACTTATATTCAGACACTTCAAACGATTGCGAATCCCACCCTACCCAATTCGTGTCAACAAGAAATTGAAGCACTCGAAGCCGAAATAAACATTATGCGAAGTGGCAATCCTTCTCCTGAAGAGGAAGCGGCGATTATAAAAAAAGAAGTGGAGATGCTGAAGAGGTATTGCGCCAAACTCGAAGAGGTCGAATGCGAAAACAAAAAACTTAAAGTGGAACTGGACAGTAGGGTCGCCATTAAAGAAAGCGACGTCGGTATGGAGCCCGACAAAATTGAAACATTAAAAGACAAACTGAAAAATTTGGAGGATTTGACAAACGAAAGAGACATGTTGGCCAATAAGGTCGTTCAACTCGAAAAACAATTGGGTCAATTTAAGGGCATTCCAGACGACTTTGACGTTCTGAAGAGTAGGTCTCAAATGCTGGATGGTGCGTTGCAAGACAGAGACAATCTGAGTAAAAAAGTCAAGCAAATGAAAGGCCTGGAAGAAGGTAATTTTATTATTAGGAGTGAGATTCTCTTTAGTAGGACAGGGCCGGCGTTCACATCTAGGGTAGGATTCTAAAGTCTATGATACGACCATGAAGCAATTATATAGATTGCGAATGCGGAAAAGCGAATACAGTTTGGATTGGCTGGGTCTCATACACTAATGCCAAACCTAAGATAGAAACTTTGGTTAGCGTTTCCTCATTCACAATATTATTAGCTTTATCATGGCATCGTTGTAGTATCGTAAAGATTGGAATCCGACTAACCCGAACAAATATTTAAGACATCAGTAAAATGGTTTAATATCCACACACGGAGCGAGGGACTTAAACGGCACACTTTAGGGTCCTAATTATCGAGCGTAAGAGAGCAGGAATGATACCATCACTCAGAGGATCATTCTTTTTCCCGACGGTTCTCCTAGCATTCTCAGTGGAGCGAAGTGTATTCAAGAATATCATTTCATGCCCATCAATCACATTTCTCCTGAGAACAGTGTTCCCGAGAATTATGACCGAGGAGCGGCTTTACCTACAAATAGGTCGCGTTAAAAGTTTGGAGTGGCGTGTGGTATTTTAGAAATCTGAGAGGTGTTGTTTACCGTGACCTCCACTAACCAACACTTCTGCGCGCGATATTTAAATTGCACACCTCTACCCTGCGCACCGGAGTCTTCTGTGTGGCATACTAATATTTTAAGTATTTGGCGCATACACCGCTTTGTTTGTAATCCATTGGCGACGAACATTTAAATGATCAAACCATGTACGGTGCAATTTTTCAATAAAATATACGTAGTAAGGGCCAAAATTTCTGGCCTAAGGTTGTTTTATAAGTTATATTAAATAAAATCTCTAACTTTATTTCTCAATCTTTTTTTTTATATATTTTATACACGTACATGATAAAGAACTGTTTTATTTCCGGTTACAATTAAGTCTGTAATTTTCCCATCGTAGATCAAAGTTCTAAACAAACAGTACGGCACCCCACGCGTTGTTCTCTTTAAAGAGCACTGAGAATCAATACCCATATAATTATGGTGATGCACATTTCTAAGTACTGTAGTTTCTGAGAGTTTGCACCTTGCTGCCGATTTCCGTGGTTCTCCCTAGGAGGACCTGAATATGTTATTCTTTGGCCGTCGAATACGAAACGATATTTAACTTCTGCCGGGGCTTCACCTACTTTACTCATAAATTTGATGGTCTGTTATTCCAGTTAAAACATTGCGTAGAAAAATGTATGCATATCGCTATAACTCAACTACTACTATTCTCCTCATATTTCTCTAAATCAAATATATTAAATCTTAAGATTATAAATAAAAAAAAATATTAAATTTAAAATTATTAATACTTCATAAGAAACAATTTTAACTCTGGTAAACAAGGATAGGATTGAAGGGCTGCCGCAGCTAGGCCGAGCATATAACATTCATATATTTAAGCCGAAAACATTGGACCTAATACAGGGTTCACTATTTCAAACGAAACAGGCTAAATATCTGATTCCGCGTTAATTTAAAAAAAATCGCTCGTACACGCAATTAGATCTGTCAAGGGGGAAGTTTTTTGTTACTATTTTTAACACTGCAACGTGAACCCTCTAGAGTAGTCTAGAGATAGTGGGACCAACCCTTACTATTTCAAATGTAACAAGGGCATTTAATTATCTTTCAAATGACATCTCATTCGTAAAATTCGGTCAGATATTTTCAAAGATAATAATTAAAATTAGTTGAAATGTGCTTTTTAAATCCTTCTCCGGCGAGAGTCTCTTAACAAAAAAAGAGGTCCAGCGCCGCCACTGCCTCGTAAGGAAAACAAATTTTTTGTGCAAGTGCATTTTTTGTTTTGTGTGTTTTGATAAGAGAACCAAAAGTATTTGTTATTTTTGAACATTTTCTGTCTTGACTTAGTGTAAGTTGTGTTTGAGAGTGTGAGATACTGTGATTAAAAATGATTTACTCTTTAGAAGAAAGAAATAACTGATAAAACTGTATTATCGCAACAATGATTGCGCTAGAGCTACTGCTAGAATCTTCAACGCGCAGTTTCCTGACAAGAATGTTCAGGCCAAATACGTGATGGAATTTGTCAGAAAATTTGATGAAACTGGCTCGGTGCAGAATAAAAAATACAATCGTGTCCGGACGATAACCAATGAAGGTATGCAAATAGCAGTTCTTGGACTTTAGAAGCCGACCGTACTCAATCTAATAGCATACATAACATCATTGTCAGAAGAATATGGGGTGTCTTGTTCTGAGCTCAAGGAAGATGACTATGATTGCCCCACAGAATTTTGCGAACTTATGTCAAATCGCATATTAAAAAATCGCATTAACAATATCTGTTTCTCAGATGAATCTACATTTACTCTTGCCGGGGCAGTTAATAAACATAATTGCAGGTATTGGTCCGATGAAAACCCTCATCTTTACAGGGAACATCATACTCAAAGACCTAAGAAATTAAATGTACTGGCGGCTATTCTTGGCAACCATATTATTGGTCCTATTTTCATCAATGGAAACTTGACTGGAGAAGTTTACCATGATTTATTACAAAATGCAATTTATCCTATTATTATAAGAGTAGCACCATGAAGATGAAAATCTTTTAGGACAGAAGGTTATTTTCCAAATAATAGATTAGAAAAAAAAAACCATTACACAATTAGATGATTATCTCTGAAACTATCTGACAGAACTTCACGAGTGAGATGTCATTTAAAAGAGAATTAAATGCCCTTTTAAAGGATGTATCACTCAATCCCTTCTTCTATTTGAAATAGTAAGGGTTGATCCCACCCTCCCCAGAGGGCTCAAGTTGCAGTGTTAAAAATGGTAACAAAAAACTTCCCCCTTGACAAATCTAATTACGTGTACGAGCGATTTTTTTAAAATTTAACGTGGAATCAGATACTTAGCCTGTTTCGTTTGAAATGATAAACCCTAAGGTAATACGAATATGAAGGAAAAATTGGGATTCTTTATCCTGTAGACCTTATACACTTTTATCAATTGATGATAAGTTTCAATCAATTTATTTACTTATTTAAGAGCTGGCGAAATTCAAAGCGAAAGCGGAAAGAGTGGATGAATTGGAACGCGAATTGCGCAATATGAGTAAGGGTGACAGAAGTTCCGGGATCGAATTGAAAAAGACGCAGTCGATTGCCGGCAGCTTAGAGAAGGAATTACAAAACGCCAAGTCGGAAAAGGATGCTATGCAAAAAAGAATGGACAATTTAAAAAAGGAGCTGGATGCTCAAAAGGCTAAAGCGATGGAGGCCGAAATGTTGAGGTTGGAAAGGGATCGACTTCAAATTAAGCTGAACGAGCTAGCTGATATACAGGTAAAATATATGTACTTATAATAAAGTTTACATTATATCGTGGACCTTTACTGCAACAAATCAACTACTTGATTAAACCCCATGGTGTAGGTTCAAACATCTTCAAACTGCAATAAATGAGTGCAGGGTAGACTTGAAAATATTGCTTATTATATCTATACATTGATTTATTTTTATTTTAAATTAAAGAGACATTTTAAATTAAATGAAATTAAAAGATCAATTATTATAATATTAATATTTTGAGACATAATAACTACAACAAAAATAAATAAAATTGATTAAAATTCGTTTTAACAAAAAATAAGTTGTTACAGTCGTCAACAATGCATGTTGTATATGAAAAGGATTTTTACAGGTTATTATCTAAAATTTACGATGTTACAATTTAGACTACGCACTAATAAAGATTAAAATTAACTTTAAGATTTAAGAATTTTAACTATTACTTTTACCATTTAAGGAATTTGTTAAAAATGTATTGTTATTATATACATATATAGGCCTCATTTCCAGATTTATCTGTTTCGAGGTCAGTAATAAATAAATAAAAAAAAAAATAAATACAGTACCAATGTGTGTACACAGAAAAGTTTTACAATAATCAATGTTGGCAACTTAATTCTACTTTACTCTAAATCTAGTCCTGTGTCACTATTACTGCCTTGATCTAAACTTATTTTTAAGGGTTAAACATTAGTACTTATACACATATAAGAATGTTTCGCCTTAATTACATATTGTACCTATATAGTTTTACGAACTTCTGCAGAAATGCTTCTTACTATGTTTTTTATTAATCCTACTCCAGATGTATTTAATGTGGGGGAAGTATTATTCCTTCTAATATCTGGTTTTACTTGGATTTATACCAGTTCGATTGGATTAAATACATAATAGTAGGAAGGAAGACGCAACACTGTATGCCCATTTCCTGTTGCAAATTTATCACACACGTCTTCTTTATTAATTTTAAAAGTCTGTAATACTTCTATAGAATCCCGTTCTTTGTAAATTTTTTCAAACAAAACATTTTTACTTGACGACTATGATAACTAGCATTGTCAATTACAATCATGCTATTTTTGGGTATATTTTTGAGAAGTCCATGTTGAAACCAATCTTTAAAAAGTTGTGCGTCAGCTTTTCGGTGATAATGTATAGAGGAATCTCCTATGCTTTTAGCTAAAAGCTGTATCATTGTTATAATTCTGCCTTTATTTGAGGGGGCCTTGGTTTGATATTTTTTTAAAGAATCATTTCATCCTTCTCTTGCAGTGTCATGTGTATCGAGCCATGTTTCTTTAAGGTAGACATTGTTTAATAGCCGGCAAATATTTATAACGCCATTCCCTTTAACGTTGAAATTCCATTAAGGTTTGTTTTTTTATCAATTGTGTGATATTTAAAACCTATTTTAAGCAGAATTTTTCCTATGGTTGAAATGGTACAACAAATGTTTGTTTCATCATTGGAAAGCCTCTTTTTTAGTGAAACTAGGGTAGGCACAGATTGTTCTTTATATATTTAATACATTTTCCTTCTTAGTAAATCCAAATCATTCTCGTCAATACTTACTTAAGTGCCACAGTCACTACTTCTTTCTGAAAATGATAGGTTTTAGTACTATATCCTTTACCGAAAATAAAGAAGTACTTGTTAAAGCAGACGTCTCCGCTAAAGCATCACTTGAATTAAAATTTGTTTTTAGCAAAGGTTAGTACACATTTTTAATTGTTTCTTATACAAGATGCCCCACTCTTAGCACAAAGCACAAGCTCATGGATGCCACATTATAACACTAATCACTAATACAACAAGAAATATCACGCGCCGGTAAACCAAACACTAATATAACAAAACTCACTCGTCGGAAAACCAATTAGAATTAAAATTAAAATAAGGTATTTATACAGGGTGGTCCAACGAAAATTTAACACCTCGATTTTCCTGCTTTAAAATAAAAATGTGGAAAATCGCTCGGACCCGTCGATTTCTGATTCGAGGGGGAATAACTTTTCCGCTTTTTTCGTCTCCGTAACTTCAACCCCCTGGGGGTGAGCAGAACCCCCTGATTTTGAATAGGGATAAGGTGTGTTGCGATACCTCATTTTGAAGATCTTATTGAGTACTATCTGACCCTAAAATTTCGCTTCAAAATTTTCATCTTTAACGAAATGACAGCTAAAATAGTGGAAGACTACTTACTTTTGTGATTAGTTTATTAAATGCTGAAAATGGCCACCATTCACTTCCATGCAGTAAAATAAATTTTGCTCAAAACGTTCACGTACATTACTCAACATTTCTGGTGTAATTTGACGGCATTCATTAATGATCCGAATTCGCAAATCATCCAGTGACTCAGGCTGGGTAGCGTAAATCTTAGATTTCAGGTGACCCATAGAAAAAAGTCCAGTGGAGCCAGATCAGGTGATCTGGGTGGCCACTCAATATATCCCCTTCTTCCAATCCAGGCCTGAGGAAAATTTTCATCTAAGAACTGACGCACAGGTTGAGCGAAATGAAGTGGTGCGCCATCTTGTTGACAAATGATCGTTACATAGTCTTCTTCATTATCCAATACTTGAACGAGGGCTGGATAAATAGCGTTCTCTTATAGTTCTAAATAAATTTGGCCAGTGAGATTACCGGGTATAAAAAAAGGGCTCAATATGTGATTTCCATAAATACCCGCCCAAACATTTAACTTTTGGAGATGCTGAGTATGCACTTCACGACATAATCTTGGATTTTCATCTGACCAATACCGACAGTTATGCATGCCTGATTACAATGCCATTAAGGTAAAATGAACACTCATCCGAGAAACAGATATTGAACATGTAGTTAGGATTATTGTTAATAATTCCACTGACCACTTCACAGAACTGGAGTCGGCGATCGAAATCATCCTCATTCAGTTCCTGAACCAGTCGTATCTTAAAAGGATGGAACATATGTTGTTTAAGGATTCTCATGATTGTTGTGCGTGAAACACCAGATACATCGGACAATTTCCTAGTACTAAGGGTCGGATCCATTGCTACTTGACCTAAGACAGCCACTTTCCTCGCTTCGGCTCTTTCATACACCCTCTTTTGTTTCCAACTGAACCAGTAGCGTCAAATTTGGCAACCAGTTGCACAACGTAAGCAGCGGATACATTTTTTTCAGGATGTCGTTCATTAAATAAAGCCGCTGTTAATCGCGCAGAGTCGTTATTTCTAAAAAAATAATTTTATCATTTCCACCCTTTCTTCTACGGAATACACCATTTTAATTCTGCTAAAAAGTTACAATCGCTTTGACAAAGTTTTAACGTTCTTAAAAATTCACGTTAGACTAAGGTAAATCAAAAACATGGTCCGTCTACTTTTTTGGACAAAAAAATTAACAAATAAATAAATAATTCAAATGCGTCTGATAAGAGTAATATCCTCGAAATAAATTCCACATTCTCTACTCATACACCAGCGTTCTTTACTGCATGCCAGTGAATGGTGGCCATTTTCAGCATTTAATAAACTAATCACAAAAGTAAGTAGTCTTCCACTATTTTAGCTGTCATTTCGTTAAAGATAAAAATTTTGAAGCGAAACTTTAGGGCCAGATAATACTCGATAAGATCTTCAAAATGAGGTGTCGCAACACCCCTTATCCCTACTCAAAATCAGGGGGTTGTGCTCACCCCCGTTAGGGGGCTGAAGCTACGGAGACAAAAAAAAACGGAAAAGTTATTCCCCCTCGAATCAGAAATCGACGGGTCCGAGCGATTTTCAACATTTTCATTTTAAAGCAGGAAAATCAAGGTGTTAAGTTTTCGTTGGACCACCCTGTATCTACTTAAAATGGTATAGCAATTAGGGGGATGCAGCTAATTTGTACTTCGACTCTGTACGCAGATGTAAATTTGGGGAATTTTATGGTCAGAGGGATAGTTAGGGTTTTATGGCAGTGAAAAGATCAACGGTGCATTGTAAACTTCACTATACAGTACACGTCTGTAAGTCTTCCCCCTCCTAACTTTTGATCACAGATGAGCAGAATTTGATAGACTATTTTGGATTTGTTTAGCTAAGCTAAAGAGATTTTTATTTAATTTGTTAGAAGTTATTTAGACTGAGCACCGGCGATGGCACTGCAGGATCACTTAAATCGCTTCAGTTTGATTTGAGTATTTTCGCATTTAGACTGTTATTACAGTAAAACTTTCTAGTAAAACCCTTCCACATTACACACATTTATGGCTGCAAGTCTCTTCAGTCCGATCTCGATCGACTTGTCTCATGGTGTGAAAAAAAATATTTGAAACTTAATGTCAACAAATTCAAGAAGATGATGTTCTATAAAAGACAAGTCCCATTTCACACTGAATACAAGATCAGTGGTACAACTTTAGAATCAGCTTCAAAGTTGAATGATCTTGGTGTTATTTTTGATAAAGACCTCTTATTTAACTCGCATGTGGATTAGATCGTCGCAAAAACCCTCAGATTACTAGGTTTTCTTAAAAGAAATACAAAACACATGACAGACACCAAAGCCATCAGCTTGTTATACAATTTTCTTATACGCAGTATCCTCGAATATTGCAGCATTATTTGGGGTCCTATTTATCTGTGCCACGCCAACAGACTGGAAAGAGTCCAGAACAAAATATCTGTTATAAAAACATCGTTTTCCCTATTATGATCTAAGCTACGAAACAAGAATTCTCATGTGTGGCCTAAAATCACTGGAAGCTCGACGCAACAACCACCTTCTAATCTTTCAAATTAGTCAATGGCATGATTGACTCTCCCAAACTGTTAAGTTTTTTATACCTCAGGGTGCCAACACGGTTGTTGAGACATCAGCATCTATTCCTGCAGCTGACACATCAAACAAATTATGGAAGAAGGGCTTTTACTGATCGTATGGTCTCTACCTACAACGAAAGATTCAGCCACATTGATATTTTTCATATTAGCCTTAATTCCATCATACGTACCTTATTGTAAATATCTTCGTTTAAGTATTTTATTTTTCTTATAGGTACATTTGTTGTCTCTGTTAAAACTGTAAAATTGATTGTACCATTTGGGGCTTTGCCCTGTAGTGTATTTTTTCCAATAAATAAATAATAAATAATAAAAAATTTCAGGAGTCGACGCATGCATGCATCGCCGCATGTTGCATTAGAAACAGTGGTTGAATTTCAGACCTGTGAATTATGAAACTTTATAATTCTTGCTAGTATTATCTTCATATTTTAGAGTCAATATGAAGACATGATGAACAAAATAAAGATATTCGATAATATTAAAGCGGAAAGGGACTTATTCAAACAAAAATACGAAGAAGTCCTTGATATGGAATGCCGTTGCGAAATGTTAAAGGCTCAAGTTGACGAAGCCAGAACGATGAGCAGAGAAAGGGACCATCTGCAAAAGCAAGTGCAAGATTTAGAGGCTTGCATATGCGAGCAAGAAGATGAAATAAAGGGTCTCGTGTTGCAAGTGGAAAACATTGCAAAAACTAAAGACACTGCAAAGGTAAGCGGGAACGTATTCAATAATAATAGTATTATATAATCACTTTAATAAACATTACCAGCTCGTTGTGTTTGTATGGGGGGTGATGTTGGTAAATTTACGACTTAGATAAAGAATTTGCCGACTAAATATTTTTTTTCAGCTTGTACATGATACAGAGGTACAGTTAGGATAAATACCATACTATGCTTTAGGTTAATATAATCATAAGAAAGTTATACTTACAGTATTCGCTATGAAGTCTGCCTCTTTTGGGATTTTTATTGTTTGAAAATTATTAAGAAACGGTTCTACATGCCAATTTACCCAAAAGGAGCGCTAATGCTCGGATATATCGTGATATAGTAAAGTTGGAAAAAATATATTTTAGATATTTATTGAATAAGTATTATATTTTTTACAAAAATACGGAAAAAAGTTATGAAGGAAAGTTGTTTGTTTTTACCTATAGAATATAGAGAATGTTGCATAATGAAATGCACTTGGTGTAATTATTGATTTACTTGACTACGGAGATACGTGCCCCTGAAGGACGCCGCTGGAAATCGGTTTCTCTTAAATAATTTTTAAAGTACTTAATATAATTTAGTAATAATTTAATTGAGGACTGCTGTATCCGCCACAATTATCCAGCCTTGGTCCTTATTACATTACAATGAAACGTGATTCCCTATAGAAGTACCTCCCTAGTGCCGACCGGAGTGGAATACATCAAGTTTTTAAGGTGTCCCCATAGGTAAAAATCTAACGGCGTTAGGTCGGGAGATCGAGGAGGCCAGGCAATAGGTCCTCCTCTACCTATCCAATGGTTTAGATAGACGTTATTCAGGAACTCCCGCACACCAACGCTGAAATGAGGAGGTGCCTCATCCTGAACAAGGTACATATTTCGGCGAGCTCTAAGTGGTAAGTGCTCTATTAAATCCTGAAAAGCGTTCTGGTGGAACTCCACATAAAGTTGTTGATTTAAGCGTTACGGCAATACGAATGGTTCAATCAAAAAATTGCCAATGATTCTTGCCCAGATATTAATTGATTGGAACTGATGTTGATGATGCGAAACAATAGTGGCATAAGGATTTTCATCAGCTCACACTTGTGTGTTGGGTAAATTGGTGATATCATTTTTGGTAAACCTTGCTCCATCCATAAAAAGAATAATGCTAATAGAGTTCACATTATTTCGTTGCTGATCCAATAACCAGTTTGCAAACTGCATTCTATGGGGAAAATCTTCAGGAATCAGTTCGTGCACTTTTTGTAAATGATGTGAATATAACAGCTGTTTTTGAAGAATTTCATGTACTATTGTTTTCGATGTATTAAACTGTGCTGTTAATTTTCGAGTGCTCGTTGATGGAGTGTCATCTACAGCATTTAAAATATTTTCCTCTAATTGCAGCATATGTACGGTTCTTCTCAGATCAGCATCAGTACTATTTTTTTCAAACATTCCTAAAATTGTAAAGAAAGTCAATAATATGTATTACCTTATTAACCATTCTCCCTTAGACGTTGATCAACTCGTTGAAATGTCTAGTGGTTTGGCATAGTACGATTGGGAAATCTCTCGTGACAACCTTCTGGTTTCTACAGCATTGCAAGACGCAAGACCATACATCAGATGCATATCTGCATACTTAATAAACGTGTATTCCATAGTTCGAATTAATTCACGAGCAAATTCACCACGAAATCCAAAAATCAGTAAATTGATATCGAAGTAAAAAATCAATGTGCCAGCGATGTGAAAGATAACAAGTTCTAAATAGCAGGATATTTTATTTATTTCGTACCATAGTAACGTTTGCAACAACAATACGTTATTTTGGTGCCGATAAATAAATAAAACGCACATTTTTTGCGAACATAGGTCGTCTACAACTATTTGTTTATTATTCTTTTTCTCGAAAACGGTTCAGTTTATCGACAATAAACAAGACTACCTTCTTTTTAGTCTGAGGTGCAAGCTACACAGATTTGTTTTTTTCTTAAGTTTTTACCATACAAGGTGTTAAAGATTTAAGCATTAAGTTGTAAAGCTTAGTACGCCCCTGGTAAACTAAAAAAGCTAAATATGTTTCGAGGACACTATTTAATATTTACTAGTGTCCTTCAAATTCAGTTTTTATTAAGTTTTATTTAGTACTTTGTTACAAAGTTATTCAAGAAAACCCGATTTTCAGCGGCATACTGTAAGAAAAAAATTTATAGGAACTTGTCATCTTATTTTATCATGTTTTTGTTCATCAAATTTTCCCGGATATTCTGCAAGTATCCTTTTATACATTGTCATACCAAATTATCGATATTTTCAACAACAAATCTATTTATCAAAAATTATTCCACATAATTTTTTTGCCAGTAGTAAAGTAATGAATAATACGCATGATAATGTGTATCGTTTTAAATATTAGATCGATCAAAACTGAACTTTTTCCTGTCATTAGGTGAAGGAAAAATTAAAATTATAGTTTTATTTTTAGAGTCAAATTAATTCGATGAAGGAAGAGATGAATCAAAAAGATCGCCTACTAGCCTCATCGAAGGAACAACTGGTACAAGCACAAACCATGGGAACCCGAATAAAAGAGCTGGAGAAGCTGTTGCACAACGCGGAACACAAAATATTGAAAAAAGATTGTCACATCGCCTGTTTGGAAAACCAGTTGCGCTGTCAAACGGGCTCACTAGACGTGGGGAAAAAATTGAACAAAAAAGAACTAGACGCGGTAAAGTGTATGAGCAAGCAGCTTGAGGCAGCTAAGGCAGAGAATAAGCGATTGCAGGAAGTTTTAAAGAAAATGGTGTCGATAAGTGGCGACGATCACATGAAAAAAATCCTGAAACAATCCGAGTGTGCTGTGAAGAGGGTTGTGGAAGAACTGAGTCAGCAATATAAAGATTGGGAGCAGCTAAAGACGAATAATCCGAAGGGAAAGTTTGCATCTAGTAACAAACACGACTGTTTGTGCAATAATAGACCAGGTATCTAAGTGGCCTATTAAGAGGATCCTTATTTATGAAGCAAAATCGTGTGATCTAGTAAATAGAAAATGGTATTTATATTGCTTTTAAGTATTATTGTTAGGTCGATGAATGTTCGGTTGTAATGCCGTACGTGCGTTATTATGCTCTATCCATGTCAAAATGGTGACAGGGAAAAATAAAATGGATTAAACCTTACCTTTTACCATAGCTTAAACTTAAAAAATCTTTGTACTTGGTCTTTTCTCACAATTAAATTACGATTTACTATAAGTTTTTCAACAACGTTTCCAAGACACGACACCAGACTGATTGGTCTGTAACTGACAACCAATGTTAAGTCCTGTCCTGGCTTAGGTATTAAAACAACCTTGGCTTTTTTCCACACTTTTGGGAAGCGGCCTTTTTCGATTATAGCCTGGGTTATGTTTGCTACGTCCATAATTACATTATCAGGCAAGTTCTTTAGTGCTTTAACTTTAATGCCATCAAAACCCGGCGCCCTTTTTGCTTTGGTAAAACTCAGAATATTTTTAACTTTTAATCAATTATATTCTGGTCTCATTTGATGTCGTCCCACTTTACACTTATATATCAATCGAACTTGCTATTAAAAGTATAAAAGAAAATTGTGATTCCATCAATCAACATACTACAATTCCAAAAGATGAACTTGCTAAAACCACTAAATTATATTTAACGGCAATTTAATAACACATTTTTCTCACACATTTTTGGTGTAGCAAAGGGATCACCCGTTTCAGCTAAAATAGCAAATAGTGTAATGGAACATATAGAAACAAACGTATTAAAAACCTTAATTTTAAACCGCATTTCTTTAAAATATCTGTTGACAATAATTGTATTCTTTGGCAACCAAAATATAAACCTCAATATATCCTTCAAAAATATAATTCTTTCCACGATAAATTAAATATTACACACGAAACAGAAAAAACTAGATCAACAAACTATCCAGACATCAACATATCTTACTAATTGGTACACTAAGCCCATTTGGTCTGGTAGATATCTAAACTTTAACTCATATACCCCTGATTAATATAAAAAAAGTGCGGTAATTGTACTTGTTGATAGAGCTGTTAAGTTTACTGATCCAGATAACGGACCACAAAATTTAAATAAAATAAGAAATGTTCTACAAAACAATAATTACGAACCAATTATGAAAAATAGAATAGACCAAATTCACAACTCCAGCAAAAATAACATAACTTCCCAATAAGAAAATAACTTTATCTCACTACCCTACATTCCAGAAATCGATACAAATATTAGAAACGTACTTAACCACACAAAATAAATGATAAACCATCTAATAATACAAAAACCCTTTTTCTAAAATTAAAACTAACCACCCCTAAAGTAAATCAATGCTTGCACGAAAGAGCTTACTATTATTTATTATTTGAAACTAAATGTTTATAAACCAAAGTGGTTTATAATCCAAAACAAATCCTAGCTAAAATTTTTAAAATCAAAATTCTTATTTTAATTTATTATAATAATAATGGTTTTGTGCGATTTGTTGCAGCATGTGACAAAAAATCCACTGCTTTTAGTAAATGTCAATATTATTTATTACTTAGGTCTGTCAGTACTTTGATTTCATAATTTCACATACAGAGTGGCAAAAAAGTCGCGCATAATGCCTGTAACTTTTAAGTTACCTCGTATACGAAAAAGTGACCTTTATGAAGGTTGTTCAGTAAATTATTCCCCACATTTCTACCTGCATGAATTTTTTCTGTCATTCCTGGTATGGAACACCCTGCATATGATTACATATCTGAATTCAACTGGGACAACCCTAAATGTTTTGTATTTCAAATTTTCACCTATCTACAAGATTTTCCGAGATAATGACAGCTCAAAAATGAAAAACTTCCTAATTATAATTATTCCTACCTAATACCCACCAGGCGTAAATAATGGCATAGATGAAAATGTATGGTTCACATAAGCGAACAAATTCCAGGACGTTGGATAGGCAGAAGAGGTGCTATTGAATGACCAGCGCAATCCCTGGATTTAATCCCGATCGACTTCTTTCTGCGGGGACACTTAAAGAACAAAGTCTACGTTAACCGTCCAAATGACTTAGAATCTTTAAAAGTCCGAATAAGTGCTGAAATTCGGGCCATTTAAGAGAACTCCCTTTTAAACGTTGTAGACGGACTCAGGAATCGACTGGCGCTCTGCTTAGCAGAAAATGGTGGTCATGACCTGATCCACTGAAAGGTTTTTACTTGTTTATTATTCCGATGTTAAGTTGTTCAATTTTCTAGGTTATTTATTTTGTTATGATAAAGTTTGTTACAGTTTCAAATATATAAACATTTGAAATACAAAAAATTCAGAGTTTTCTCAGTAGAATCCAAATATGCAATCATATGCAGGGTGGTCCATTTAAAAGAAGTAAGTTGGTCTCTATGGCAATCAAATAGGAAATGACAGAAATAATTCATGCAGGTAGAAATGTGGGGAATAATTTACTGAACAACTTTCATACAGGTCACTTTTTCGTATACGAGGTAATTTAAAAGTTACAGGCATTATGCGCGACTTTTTTGCCACTCTGTATAATAAATCATAAAATTTTGTCAAAAATGTCATTCACAATTTGACAAGTCGACTCTGTCCGTGGATACACAATTGCTTGAAATCACCGAACGCATCGTATTTTTACTGTTTATTAGCCCATAAGTATTTGCTTCATAAATATGGATCCTGTTTTAAAGTAAGGTACTATGTAGGTAGTGAAGTATCGAGCGGGGACGACTGTGAAAAACTACGATACGAACTGGAAGAGCTCCAAAAAGAAAAACAAAAACTGGAATTGACAGTTAAGCAAATGCAAAGTCCAGGAGCCTCGTCGAAAGGTTAAAAGTGTTTGTGAGCAAAATCCTATCATTAAGGTCATACACCCAAATTTGAAAATTAGTTTCAGAGACAGATTAGTCAAAGACAAGCTTTGGAACGAGAAATAAACACATACCTTATTGATTGCCTTTGGTTGTTTCTTTTTTAATTCAACATGTAAATTATTTTTATATACAACAACAAAAATATTTTAATCCGCGGTTTTCGTAGTTTTAGATTAAAAAATTAAGGTTTTAAGTTAATACCATTAAATATAATTTGGGTCGGCCGAAAGTTTAATTCTATTTGTTCATATTAGGTCCCATTGACTAAGTTTTTTTATTCATTGAGAACCAGACTGTGAACATTTAAGATTTTTGATATGATTACTAGCTATTGGTTAATTTTATTAATAGCTGATATTAAAGAAACTTTGAAAATGAAAAATAGATCTTGGCATCATCAGCATATTGATGGAAGTTACAATATTTTAAAATATATATATTATATAAAGAGAGAAAATTATAGGACCAAGCTACTACTCTGACCCACCACACCTCTATTCACTGCCACAAACTCATATATATCAGTTGTGCCTCTTATCCTCACAGTAGTTTTTGAAGGAATTTATAGTTGATTCGCCAAAACCAAATATTTAAATTAGTATAAAAATGTCTTAATGCTTTATAGCATCAAAGGCTTTGCTGTAATTTTACAGTATAAGCATTGTATCAAAATGGATATCACAGGCTTTAAAGAAATCGTCCGTTATTTTTAACACTACAGTTGTTGTACAATTATTATTGACACAGAACCCAGATTGAGTTGGAGATAAAACATTGTTAGTTTTTAGAAACTGACTAATTTAAGGATCCAGAATTTTTTCTAAAATTTTAGGTAGTATAGGTGAGACACTAAGAGTCTTAACAGTCAGAGAGTTGCACAAAAGGTAAAAATTTTTTTACAGGGGAAGTAGATTTTAAACATATTTCTCGGAGTCTTTTTTTCGAAAAGATTTCTTTAAGCTATTCAGCAGAACGAGCTCTAGCAAAGGGTTGAAAGTTCAATACATAGAATCTTATCATTGAATTTAAAAAGGTCACTGTATTTTGTTACTGTATCTTTTTAAAGTATTAGCCAAAGAACAAGACCCTAATGGTTTTGTACGTATGCCTATTTGGAACACTCTGCTATAAACTTGGTGCATTTATAAAAATTTCTTTCAAATTGTATATCGTTTATTTATTCAAATAAAATTTCCACTGATAATGAATTGCAATAGATACATTTTAAAAATAAATTGAAATTAAATTTAGATTTTTTTCCCTACATAAAATTCAAAATTGCGTAATATGTTCCCGAAATCATGGCAAATATGGATAAAATAACAATCAATATATTTTTAACTAATTTCCAAGCATAACGGGTACTTCCTTTCCAGTTGACAATTATATCTAATGTTGCAGGGACAAATAATCCCAAAGAAGAGAAACATACGGCTCCGATTAAGTCGATCAATGACCCCAGATTCTCACCACCGAGGATAGCTAGTCCTAAAAAGTATGACATTTTATAATACTGTGGTATAATTTTTCTTATTTGTCATTACCTGTTATTAGCAGTATTATTATAATCCTTAACACAATTTGTGCTATATTATGTCGACTCTCGGGTATTTTATTTCTGAGCCTTCGCCACATTATATCAGTAGGTACATAAAACTGTAACATGAATGTGAAGAACACTGAAATCGCTATGGCTGCTTGAGCAATTTGAGCTGAGCTGAAAGAGTATACTGTAGTTAGTAAGTGAGTGGTATAGTAAAGTGTACATTATACCGTTGATCTTTTGACTGCCATAAAAACCTAATTTTCCCTCTGAACATAAAATGCCCCAAATTTACATCTCTTCGGACAGAGTCGGAGTAGAAATCACCTGCACCCCTAATTGCTATACCATTTTAAGTAAGTATAAATACCTAATAATATATAAATAGCAAATTAATTTTTATTAATTTTAGTTCCACTTGGTTTTCTGACGAGTGAATTTTGTTATATTAGTGTTTGGTTTACCGGCGCGTTTGTTGTCTCTTATTGTATTAGTGTTAGAATGTGGCGTCCATGGGCTTGTGCTTTGTGCTGGGAGTGGGCATCTTGTAGTGTCACTGTCAGAAAAAAACATTTATAATGATGCTAAAGAAATAATTAAAAATGTGTAGCAATATTTGCCGAAAAGATACTTTAATTCAAGTGATGCCTGAGCCGAGACGTCTGCGTCTGCTTTAACAAGTACTTATCTCTACCTTCGGCAAAGGATATATGTAATACTAAAACCTATCATTCCCAGAAAGAAGCCAAGTAACTGTGACACATTCAGAAGCATTGACGAGAATGATTAGGATTTATTGTGAAGGAAGATTTATCATATGTATGAAGAACAATATCTACCTACCCTGGCTTCCCTAAAAAGAGGCTTACTAATAACAAAACAAACATTTATTGAAGCATTTTAAGCGCAAGAAAAATTAAGCTCAAAATGAGTTTTAAATATCACACAATTGATAAAAGACAAATCATAATGAAATCTTTACGGGAATGGCGTCATAAATATTAAACGGCTATTAAACTACGTAGAGCAGAAAATCGAACAATTATCTACCTTGATGAAACATGGCTCGATAAATGTGACACTGCAAGAAAAGAGTGGAGTTATTTTTCAAAAGGATGTTAAACCCAGGCACCCTCAAATAAGGGCAAAAGAATAACATTAATACAGGCAGGTTCACAAGATGGATTTGTTCCGAACTGTCTGTTGCTTTCAGCTAAAAATATATTGTATGATAAATAGTAAGATACATTTACAAGAAACTTACAAAAAAGGGAATATTTTAGAAGCATTATAGGCATTTAAGATTAATAAAAATACGTGTGTGATAAACTTGCAACAGAAAATGGACATACAGTGTTGCGTCTTCCTTCCTACTTTTGTGTATTTAGTCCAATCGTACTAATATGGCACCAAGTAAAATCAAATATTAGCAGGAATAATACTTCCCCCACATTAAATGCATTCGCAGTAGAATTATTAAAAAACGGAGTGAGTAACATTTCTGCAGACAGTTGAAAAACTGTATACACCATGTAACTAAAGTGGAATATTCTTATATCTGTATGAGTACTAATATTCCGTTAATAATAAGTTTAGATGAAGACAGTGACTTAGTACATAGTTACATAGTAATCTTGTATTAGTGTGTAGTCTAAATCATAACAGTGTAAATTTTAATCATTAGATATTTACGTTATAAGTCCGGTAAATCAACTTTTACAGTATGAGTGAAATATTTCGAGATGAGGCGACGAAGGAGCCAAGTCTGGAATTTTGAAACGAATACTGTAAAGGATTTGCCGGACGAATGACGTACAATATTTTATTTTATACTGTTCTGTTGAAAATTATAATTATGTTTTGAAATTATAATGAAGTTTTATTCTGCGTCGTATATTTGAAAAGTGCATATATTTACTGGTGGAAACATTGTGTGTTTGACATTGATTAAACTAAAACTTACAAATTTCAGTCCAGTAAAGAAATTTTACAGGACCAGTCCGGTAAAAATAATTTTTTTTTACCGGACTTATTGCTGTAAAACCTTATTTTCTGGACTAGATTGAAATATGTAAAGGTGTGTTTTACAATACAGTATTAAATAAAATAACTTAACATAAGTAAAAATATTTTTCATATCAGTGTACTTTGTTGACGACTGTAGAAACTTAATTTCTATTGAAACGAATAAATCTGTGAAGCAGGGAATCAAAGATGGCTCCATCTCGTGGTGCTGGTAAAGAATAACAATTTTTAAGCATACTCTTTGACAGGGACTTACAAAGTCACAAATATCAGAAGAAATCTTGCAAAGACAGAACGTCACAATTGCAGGAGTCCTCGCTAGGCAGCGCTTTTCCCGAGCTGGGCGTCTTCTGCCAGAACCATCCCCAGGCGCGTATTACTGTACGACAGCCCGTCAGTAAGGCTATAGGTTCTGACAAAAGGAAAAAGCATCGGCGTCTGCTTCAAAACAGAATAAGCGGAATGGAATAAAATTAAATTCACCATTGAGGAAGCAATCAATAATAATTTTCGTTTTCTTGATCTAACCAAAAAGAAAGAAAATAATCAACATATTTTTTTAGTTTTTCATAAACCATCACACAGATACAATAATACATCAAAGTTTATGCCATCCCTTACAACATGAATTAGCAGCATTTCATAGTATGATACATAGGTTAACAACAATATTGCTAAATGAAAAAAAAATTGAAACCGAATTAAATATCATAAAACATAATATATCAATAAACAATGGCTATTCGGCTAACATTATAATAGACCAAATTTGACGGGAAGAAAACATTTAAAAAAACAATTGGAATGGTTTACCCAAATAGTAAAGATGAATCAAAAAATTGTAAATTAATATCATACAACGGAGAAGTCAGTCATAAAATAGGCACTTTTTTCAATAAATTAGACTTCAATGTAGCATACAAAACCAAATCTGGAGTTTACAAATTCGCTTGTATAACACAAACTTTTAGTTTCGGATTAAAACGTCAGGGCACTAGTGTTAAAGGTGCACACACATGACCTAACATTGCACTTGTGACTTTTTACACCCGCAATGGATTACTTACATTTCGTCATCCGGTAGATTCTTAGTAATCGTAACTGCAGTGTCTTCCCCATACCTATAATACCCTAAAAATCCCATTGAGGAATAAAAGAATACAACCACTGTCATAGCTGTATTGAGAACCCCACAAGCTCCTAAGAATTTTGGCTCGGGCATTGAGTTTTCTACAGGCATTATACTTCCAATTCCTTCCATAGCAAATAGAATAGTGCCAAAAAAGGATGGAATTCCTGAAATAATATAATCAAAGTTTATTATGGCCTAGTATAACAGAATAATCTACGTATTCCTTTTAGTTTTCTGATTGCTAAAATATGGTGGCGTGCAGATTTCTTACCTGAAACTCCATTTGCTAATTTCGAAGTTTGTTTGTCAGTATTGTCCAGCCCAGAAAATACATAGTAACCAATTATAATAAATGCCACAACAAGAAATATGTTGGCTATAAAAGAAAAGGGTACTATATGTTTTATTTCTCTCACTTGACACAGAACCAATAGTAAGACCATGGTCATCAGCTTAAAATTGTATTTATCCCATGCTTCAGTTTCAGGATAGTAATAGGATGTGAGCTAAAAAGGGCATAAGTAGGTATTCAAACAGATTTTATCAAAACATATTAGACCTATAATCATAAATAAACCGTGAAATAACCATTGGAGGCGCATGAGTTTAAGTAATTAGTAAATTAATGGGATATTTCGTATCTGGTACAAGTCACTTCATACGAGTAAAAACCTGCTGCATTCATCGTCAACGCGCCACCGCATTCTATAGGGCTCGGTGTATTCGAGCCTTAAGAAAATTTATCAGGAAGTTTTAATTGAAAAAAAATTGGATCCTGATGAAGTTTTTTCAAAAAGTCGATACCTACTTCTTACTACTTACTTTTGTCAAAGACACAGATATAAATACCATGTATACGACCACGCTAAGGTAATGCGCTGCTATTAAGGCAATTTCTACAAATAATCTAAAAATTATAATCATTAACGTAAATGAACATGAAATTACGATGGTGATTATACAATAAAAATATAGCTTGTTCTTCTTTAAAAGTGTTTACTCTATTGACTTACTTTGCAACGCCAGACCATTTTCTTAGGGGTTTGGGTCCCTGTATAAATACTGCCTCAGCAGTATCGTCAAATCCTAGACTAGGAACTTTTGCTCCTATGGAAGCTTTTTGAGATGCTTGTACCTAAGGAAACAATACCCAATTATTAAGATATATAGCAAGAGGAAAAGAGACATTCTTCATGTTAATGTGAATTATTTATTTGGTTTTAACAAGACCCATAAACTTAGACAAAGCGAAAATGTGCTACATGAAATGCAGAAGCTTGTTTGGGAAAACTTGGAGGCCTAAGACCGAAGATGGTACTCTAATTATACGTCAGAGTCATCAGACCCTCAATAAAAAAAATATGCCGTTGTAGTATGGTGGATAAAAACGCACCAAATCACAACAGCCACCAGATTTAACGGCATACAAAGGTTGGTGCAGTAGAAAGGACTCCAACCGCAGCAATGGAAATTATACCAGGACTCACATCCCTAGACATGCACATCAAAACAGTGTAGCGGGTGCTGGAATATTTGAGGAGAGACGAAGAATGAATATTAGTGTCCTCCTAGGAGTACACGTTATAGTACATCAAGCCGAGGTTCATGACATAAAAGCATGTATCCATCTAAATATTGAACGGGATTACCACAACCAAATATATATATTTTATCACACAATCAAGCTGCTCTTAAGACTTTAAACTCCCATCAATTTACATCTAAGATGACGATGGAGTGCTCTCACAAATTAAAAGACCTGCTATCATCCACTACTACCCTAGGCATGTCCAAACTGGTGGTAGAGTCAGCAATGAACAGATGTTATCTAGAACAACATTTGAACCGGGAGACCACTATACCTGGCGACAGACACGCAAGGGCTACAATAAGGAACGCCTCACAGAAATTAACAAAACTAATATGCCGCTTTTAACGCGCACTCAGATAAAATATGTCACAGGCTCATTGACAGGTCACTGTCTTTTAAGAAAACTGGAAAATCGACTAATTAAATAGAATACTCGTTAAAAACACTGGTAGCAAAATTTTTAATAACTACAATTAAACGATCTATTAATTAAACTGTAGCTAAAAAGTTAACTAACGCTCAGCATACAGAGTTGCGACCTCGTGTTTTATATTTACAATTAAATAAAAGAATAATAAGTATAACCCCATTATTGTAAGAATGCATTTCAGTAAAATATTCCTATTGGGAATAAAAGATGGTAAATTATAACATCCAGATTATACCAACGATAAAGCTCTTTATTTGGGTTATTAATTAAATTATTAATTCATATTAAACATTTAGTGAATAAATGTTTATTATAAACCTTGTAACATAGCCATAGTCAGTTGTATTTCAGACTCTCTAGTGGCATGTACTGTGGGGATGATTTCACTAAAAAGTACTCAAAACTAGGAACATATTAGAATAATGTGCTACGGATTGTACCGTTATTACACCCTTTGAAGGTAAGTTCTTGCTCTCCAATAGTTTTTGTAAAATAATTCATTATTCAAGCAAACAAAATATGTTAACATTTTTGGTCTTGTGATGTATGACACTTTGAGTTGTGTTCCCTATTATTATGTACCTAATTTTAAAATACCTTATAATGGCAAAATTGCAATTGTCAATATATTTATCATTATTGAACCCCACGTAGAGTATGGCTAGACATATTAAAGGCGAATTTAATATATTTCATTTCAGGACGGGAATTAGTTAGGAAGCTTTTCGTTTATCAGGTGATAAAACTACACCCAGCAGCAGAACTCTTCCTTACGTCCGATTCCAAGGACGTCTACGTAGTCTTGATGCCTGTCCTACCACTCAACTTGGTGCAGATAGGAATTAAGGAGTACCCATCATCTAATGAAAAAATAAATAAACCTCCCTATTCTTTGATACCCAATATAAGAACGTTTTATAAAGACAATAAAACAAATTTTATACAATTGACACGTGCTGCTGTCCCAGTCTAAATCATGATCTTCTGTTGAGCATATTTCTTGGTCTTGATGATGATTCACAATTTCTTATCAAGGAGTATCTCATTGGTAGAGGCCAAATGGTCAGGCTTAGTGGTAACTTGTTGAATCCTGTGAGAGTCCCCTGCTGTGAAACTAATGGCTCAATACTAGGCCCCTTATTCCTTTCTCTATATATATCCCAACTTATTACTTATTTGATGTATTCAACTGCACACTCTTACGCTAGTGATACACAACTATTTTTCGTTTAAGCCAGATGTATGTCCTTAACAAGGCCTCAAAAGCATATTGCTTGAAGATAAATCCCACTAAATCGCAAGGGCTGCTGTTTGGTCAAGTACTCAGTTTACAAATAGTGGATATATTTATATGCATAATAATGGTCTAATTAGCAATAAGGATTTTACAAAGTATATTTAGAGTAATAAAACTATTAAGATTAAGGGTATTTCCTAAATAATTATTCAAAACATATTAAGCAAAGGAGAATTATTAAGGCCTAATTGTTCATTTAACAAATAGTCGGAATTTTTAAGTTTGTTTATCTCAAGCGACTCAAGCAAATTTAGTTTTATTGCCACATTGCTTGAGTCGCTTGAGATAAACAAACTTAAAAATTCCGACTATTTTTACTTTTTACTGGAAAAAAGTGTGTAAAAGTCTTTACATTTCCAAAAAACATACTGGTTATGGATTTCCAGCAAGTATCGGCCAAGTCAATAAAATTAAAAAAATTTAATAAGATAATTTCAATGAGGTCAAGTTCAGATATGACTTCGCAATTTAGAAACTAGACTTGAATTTACGATAATACCACCTGCATATCTCACTACAATGTATGATCGCTCCTTCGCTTATCAGATCTCGAAAATCTACAATAACGTGCCTATCGATTTTAAAAACGTCTCTGGCTATAAGTTAGTTTAAATTAGTTGTAAAACAGAATATTGAAAATTTTCTCTGAACTTGCACTAGCTATCTCGCTGCCCATCTATGTACCTATACTAATTTGTTTTACAATAGATCGCACGGTATATCGTTATCATATAAGTTTAAGTCTTGTGGATCGCCTATAAACTACACCTATATTATTGTGTAATGATGATTATAAGTTCCATATCTTTAAACAATGTTTTCTGTTATACATATGTTAAAACTTTCTTGGTTCAGATGAGAAGCCAAGCTTCAACTTCGCCAATTGTAATATTGCATTGTAAATTACAGTAAATACATGTTTACCTTATTTATTTATTCTATATGAATTAGCTTTCAATACAAGTTCACCTAAATTTTATTCTTACCAAAATGTATACGGTGTGTGTACATAAAATTCCAGTCAAAATATTGCCAATAAATCCTACTAATAATCCAGCTTTTCTAAATGCACTTGGGACAGCTAGAATTCCGGTCCCCAATGAAGCTTTTACAATATGTATAAAGGCGCCAGAGTAACTAAAACATATACTTCTTTAAGTCTGCAGAGGCTATATTTAATATTCAACTAATTAAGCTTGCAAAACGATAAATATAATTTATTTTTAACTGATTTATTATTAGCCCATGCTATGATACCTATTACTTTTATTTTAATATTCGCTTCAGAAAAGATCACAATGTTCTGCCACCTTAATATTTATATGGTCTGTTATAAAAAAAATGGTTCTAAGTTTACGCAGAAGGACAATACCGTAACTGTAATACTTCGGCTCTGTTAACTATAATATGATCGCCTTCTTTCTTTCTTATAAAAATCGTGATGTGATTCTGCTAATTTGTGAGGCTGAGGAAAACCCACATGAGGTGAAGTAAGCGCCACAAATATAACATTATTGTTAACAATTCTGTCTTCTGTATAAAAATTCCAGCAAAAAATTCCATCTGTGTGCGGCATAGATTGTAGTCCAGGCAAATTGTAATTTTTCTGGGAACTGGAATGACTAATGACCGTTTTTCGTCGTTTGTTTACATAAGGCGCATTTTAAGCGTTAATGATGTGTAGAATGTAGCCTGCAGTCACGTGATACTGATGATACAATATTTCTTGGAAAAATAATGTGCTCAGATCGCAGTTTTTCTGAGGACTTGGTGCTACTCGGTATGCTCTTGCCCGCAAAATGGATGCTCTTGACAAAAACGAAGAAAGCAAAGAGTGCTTTCTGTGCAACAGAAATTTGGACAAAGGTGATGTTGATCATGTTAAATGAAAAGGTGAGTTTTTCTACACATCATTAACGCTTAAAACGCGGCTTATGTAAACAATCGACGAAAAACGGCGATTAAAAGGTATAGATAATGTAACGAATCCTCGTCCTCCAGCGATTTTCAAACCGTGCAAAGAGCGACTGCAGGATCATTGGAGCTTGTTGAAAATTTGGTGCGGTGTACAACAAATAGAATTGGCTTAACACAAAAAATGTTCGGACATAAAATGTAGAGAATTTGCTGCTCTACAATGTTACTTCAGGAAATTTTCCAATCAGAGTAACAGAAAATTAGAAATAGCGAAGGAACTGATATCATTATGCTTATTTTGTGTAAATAATGGAACTTTCAGTATGAATAAATGAGTTAATCAATTTTTCGGAGGCACAGTTTTGTAGGTATTGTTTTCCCCTACAAAATACTTTTTTAACTTTTTTTCTAGTACAAAAGTAACAGAAGCTACAAGCGAGAAACCGATTCAACTCTTTGATTCAAGATGGCGCCGAAGTAAAGGGGGTAAGAACAGTGCAAATTCCGAGTTAAGCTTTCCTAGTGGTTCCCTTCACCCATGCAAAATTGCAGCTTGCTCGCCTTTAGTTCCCAGAAAAGCATGATGAATAGTACAGTTTTCCTGGACTATTGCGGCTTAAACTGTGAGGTTGCGGCAAGCGCATTACTTGGAATTTAAAAGCCAGATGCCGCCGAGTACGATTCGTATAGACGTGAAGCATCCTTGCATCTTTCTCCTTTTAACGTAGTATAGATAAGAGCAGAGAGAAGCTCTATCGACGCTTCGCCAGTAGCAATCAAAAATAATGTTAATAGGTCGAGTTTAACATGGTGATATCAATTTCTAACTGATTCAGCCAATGAGAAACGGAAACTGGGCTTTGAATGCCAATAGATCCATAAGAGGTAATCAGATATAACTTTCTTGGCGTCCACGTTGACTCTCAAAGTATTAACCCGGGTATTGTCGCTTCCTTTTATTCATTTTTTGCTGGAGTTTTTATACAAATATTTAAATGTTAACGATAATCTTATATTTGTGACGCTTACTTTACTTGAAGATCGTTTTGAACATCAGTTCTCGTTGAACGTTTGAGTTGGAATAATTGTGGGTGTGGCACTTCTTCCAGGAAGGCTTACCAGCGAGGTGTATCGCAACTTTTTGGAACAAGCGCTACCTCAGTTTGTGGAGGATGTATCACTGGCAATAAGAAATGCAATGTGGTTTATGCACGATGGTGCACCAGCGCATTTTAATGAGGTTGCTCGTGAGTTTTTAAGAGTGACATACGGAGATCGCTGGATTAGTCGAGGTGGACCTCACTTATGGCCTGCTTGATCCCGAAACCCCCTGGTATTTCCTATGGGGCCACCTAATGTCATTAGTTTATACTAGTTCAGTGGAGAATGTAGAAGATTTAGGAAATCGAATTATTGCTGGATGTAACTCAATGGGAAACGACCCTGGTATTTTTGAAAGAGTGTTGCAGTCAATAAGGAGAAGATTGGATTCTTGTATTCGAGCTGAAGGTAGTCATTGTCAACAGTTTTGTAGATTAGGAAACTTTTCATGTAATTTTTGCTAATAAAATGTTGTTATTCAAACAAAGCGCATTTTAAAAAATCATCGAAGGACAAAATATTCCTAGAATAGTTCACAGAATACCAACTTTAATTTTTGACGTATGTTTATAAACACCCTGTATAAAACTAATCAGTTAATGTAAATTAAAAGGTTCAAATTAAAAATACAAACATTCCGATACTACACCGGAGCCAACTAGTGCAATTACTCTGCTTGACGACTAGTAGGTATACATTAATATTCTTGAATCGGCAGGAGACCGTACTTGGTGGTATATGCTGCTATAGTTATATATTTACCTACAATTAAGTACCTAATATTGTTGTATTTTTCCTGATTATTTTTGTGATTGTGAAGGTATAATTAATTGTTTTTTTAAAACTTATTTGGCGTTCAACCGCTCAGCAATCACATACCTACTATAGCCATCACTTAAATAGTTTCTACCATAGGTACTTACTTATTTGGATGATCAAGTCTTCGATGTTCGTGTGGATTATATACATTTTCAGTAATATTATGTTCATTGGATACCTGTAAATTGTGATTTTCAGACTTAACCAAATCTTTCCTAAAATTAATTATTATTAATTAGGATACTTTCTTACGGATAATTAAAAAATACGAAGGTAAATAAAAAACAACTTATTTACACCAGTTGGGTCATTGTGCATTGTTTTACCAAATAAAGAGAAAATATATTTTTGTAAAAAAAATAATTACTTACTGGGAGTTAAAAAGGTCCATGATGACTGTAGATTAGCGTAGGTACGTTTTTGATTTTTTTATCCGTCATTTTAAAATATTATAAGCACTTAAAAAATTATTTATATCGCTGTCCTCTCGACTGCTGATTAGGAATTTTTTAGATACTAATAATAATCAAGAAGTGGACATGTTCAGAATGTATTCACGATTATAATAACTATTAAGCTACATGTGAGCGTCTTGATTGAGAAATTAGTTTTCCAAAAAAGAATAATTTTTATAACTTATTAAATAACCATAAACCATACCGGTACAATGCCCAAGAATTTGTCTATTTTAGATTCAACATGCAGAAAACTTTTCAAAAGGGCGGGTGCCTTTAACATATTGTTGTTTTTTTTATTTAATTATTTTATTTAGTTACAATTGCTGTCACGTTAATCTTTAAAAAATATGCGTTTATTTTATTTAATGACAGTGATCTTAAACGAAAACCACCTTTAAGTGCTTAGAGTAATAAGTACACGGGGCCTTCATTGGGTTTTTACGTTTACCTTTGACATCTATTCTCTGATCGAAACTTGTTGGGTCTTGTCACTTAACTTTTGAATTTTTATTCGGCTATTGCTATATTATTATTAAGTTGTTATTCACATTTTCATACCTAACTACATACCCTTTATGGGTTCCTTAAGCCTGAAACTGTTTAAACTTTCCCAGATTTAAGTATAAACTTAAATCCAAGACGTATATAGGGTGAGTCGGGAGGAATGGGCCTAACTGTAAGGGTGTAATCTATGCATCAATATAATAAGAAAAATCTGAAATGTTGTTATCCAATATTCATTTGTTTTCAAGTTATAAGGCAAAAACAAAATATTGCATTAATTTTAGCTTTCCTGTAATAAATGTTATTATTGTTTGCTTTTAATTGTTATGCTCTCACTATCCTATTAGCGTCAGTATAAAATGTTACATTGATTCACCGTTAACTTTCGAATTTGTATAGTTTTAATTTTATAAGTTGCCACACAATTATTCATATCTCGAATACGTCAATATGGTTTTTATTTATGGCTTGCGTAATGGTAATGCTACAGCGGCTGCTGAAGGATTTCGTGAACGATTTCCACATGAAAGAACACCGAACAGAAAGGCCTTTATCAGAGTTTTCAACAAACTCTGCGATACCGGAACGCTCTCAAGTGCTAATGTAACAACGCTTCACGAGCAAGGCTTATACCCGTACCATGTACTGAGTCTACCACAAAATTGCCTAGCTCCTTTGAAAATAGAAAATAGTAAGGTAGGTATCTATCTCTTGATTTGGTAACTTTGCAAAAATCGATTTTTGCATAGGATATTACGATTCTTATTTAGGTAGGTACAGGTCGAGCAATATAGCATGAGCTCTGACGTTCGGGTGCGCAGTAAAAATTAGGTAAGGTATCTCTGTCATTACTGACGTACCTCTCTCGTACACTTACTCTCCCTTTTTATTATCTACGTATCTCGGAGCTTAAGCTAGAGTGAATGACCTGCACCTACCTAATTAAAAAAAAAGGTAAAAAAAACATTTTTGCTTTGTTTGTTATTTGGTTTATTTAGTAGCAATAACTAAATTATTATTTATTATATTTCTAGTTCTGTGGAAAAGGCAAACCCCGTACAAAACTATAAACCATCCAGAATGCTCTTTTAGGCTGATCCACGGGCACCATGTGACCTGCATCTCTAATTAAAAGCTCAGTTAAGTTTCCGGCTTCTTTATAGTAGCCGGCAGTTCCCACAGTATCCCACCAAATTTGCCGTTCTGCTATTTTATATTCATTTGCAGCACTAAAATTTAGGTTTTGTAAATAGTTGACAGTCAGAGGATAAGCTACGATAATATCAGTTTGTCCGTTGTAAACCAAGAATCGATAGTTGCTTAGTAGCTCAGAAATCCATGGAGCCACACTTTTAGCTATATCGCTTGCTAAGTTTTCAAATACTGGACCATTATTGAACTCTATGTTTCCAATGTGTAGCGCATCTCTAAGCCGTTCCTGGATATAAACTTGCCAATACTCAGGCTCATCTTCATCTAGCTGCAAATAATTGTAAACACTAACACTTGCTTGGTCTTCGATAGCACCCATCATTTTCTCATCTAAATATTCCGATGCTTTGGACCAATTTTCTTCAGCAACGTACTTCTTTACCATTTCCTGGTATTCATGCAGAATGTCCCTGGTATTGGCATCAACCAGGCCTAATTGATATACATAGTCTCCATAATTTGCTTGATTGACGGGGTCACTAAGCCCATTACCAGTGGCCAAGCCTTTAAGGTTGATCTTCAAAGAAGCACCGGGGTTATTTTGCAGAATATTATAACCTATAGCTGGGACGTACTTACCACCATAAGACTCTCCAATCACGAAGAAGTCATTTTCTTGAAGCTCAGGAAATAAAGTGAAAAATTGTATCAAGGCCCCATAGAGGTCTTCGCCTACTTTGGTTTGGTTTTGAGCATATCCCTCTTTAGTGGTAAAACTAAAGCCAGTACCCACTGGGTTATCAATATAAAGTACCGATTGATTTTTGGTCCAACGATATTCTCGTAAATCGATACTGTAGTCTTTGTTGATCACAAACGGT